>JACEFZ010025058.1:2397500-2415000 GCA_014155875.1 Cepaea nemoralis | reverse complement strand
CCTTCTTCCCCCTTATCACTCCTCCTCCCTTCTCCTCCTCTCTTCTTCCTCCTCCTCCCTCCTCCATCCTTCCCCCTCCTCCTCCTTCTCCCCCTCCTCCTCCCTCCTCCTCCCTTATCCCCCTCCTCCCTTTTCCTCCTCCCTCCTCCTCCTCCCTCCTCCTTTTCTCTCCTCCTCCTCTCTCCTCCTCCTCCCTCTACCTCCTCCCTCCTCCTTCATCCTCCTCCCTCCTCCTACCTCCTCCTCCTCCCTCCTCCTCCTCTCTCCTCCTCTTAATCCCTCCTCCTCCCTCCTATTCTTCCCTACTCCTACTCCTCCCTCCTCTTCCCTCCTCCTCCTCTCTCCGCCTATCACTTCCTCCCTCCCCTCCTCCCTCCTCCACCTCCCTCTTCTTCCTCCCAGCTCCTACCCCTCCTTTTTCTTCTTCTGCTGCTGCTGCTGCCGCCGCTCCATTTACCCAAGTTAATTGTTGGGGAAGATGTAAAGACCTTTCAAGTGCTCTTTCTAATGCTTTTTGTAAGTTGGTCTTCGTTTATCTAGGTTGTTCTAACTGCAACCAATAAATGATTAGACAGACAGGCAGACAGACAGACAGACAGACAAACAGAGAGGGAGGGACAGACAGACAGACAGACAGACAGACAGACAGACAGACCGACAGACAGACAGACAGACAGACAGTCGGGAACGGGAACGGGAGCTTATATGACTACTTATATGAATTAAATGAGATGCTCCCCACCAGGGACTGGGCGAAGCAGGGCCGGGTCTGCTAGTATTACATAAAGTAAACCCCGCCCACAGTATAGTTGCCAGCCAATCAGTGCTTGTCTACATAAGATGTGGATCAATTCTAAGACCAACACCCTGATTGGTTCTTTGGTTTGTGTGGTTTACAAATCAAGCTGCCGCCGGAAGCCACAAGCAGACTCATCTCAAAGGCTGGCAGCCTGTACACATTTTGGCCATAATATAGAACAGATAGCAGCCATGTTGTTTAATTGTTATGGCCTTATGCTGCCATCAGGGGTGATCTGTTTCAAGTCCGACACCCACGACGACATGGAGAGCCATCTTTATTTTTTTTTTCTTCAAGGATGTCTTTTAACGATCTGAAAGTGTATGATGAAAGTGGCTCGGAAACCTTTATCTACCCACTCGACACTCACCTATCCCTTAACAGCGAATATCACTAAGCCATACCCACTACAACCGGTAACACCGGCCATCTTTACTTTTTAATGTTTTCCTTTATACTGTGTGACGATAGTGCATAAACCACTACAGGTTTCTACAGATCACTAATAACCGCAATAGGAAAACTGGAGCAATTGGCATTACAGAGTACACTGCGCGTCAGGTAACCTCTCCCGCCTCGGTCGATTCAATCGAGCTCTCCTTTGTTAATATATAATGGTGATATAATTAATAGTACCAACTGTCGCCAGCACACCTAATTCACAATACACATTATTTCTTTTACTATACACCTGCGGACAATACTGACTTTTTGGTCACAGATGTTGTAAACCAACCTTACCAAAATTACGAAACAGGTGACACCAATGTTACTTTAACAGATTCGCCACACAAATGGCTTCGAGTCTACTGTACTTATGTTGGCTATAGTTATCAACTAGGCGCGTTATTCGAGCGGCCAATGACACCAACCAGCTCCGTTACATACTCGACCACCTCCACACTACCCCACCGCACAGTAGGATTCGAACCTGTCGAATTGTAGGGAACCCACTAGACACCTCAGTTACACATTGGTGATATCCCACTATGACCAACTACGCACCCTTATACGCTGCCTTAAAAACGAAAAAGCATCAATATTCTACCCGACACCAACCACGACATGAAAGGCCATATTTACTTGTTTCTTTAAGGTTTTCCTATAACGAGATGAAAATGTATGATGCTAGTGTTCGGAAGCACTATCTACCTCTTTCACCACTCACCAATCCACCCCACACATTGTTCTTTGCGATTATTATTTTATTCCGACACCTCCGGTGCTTGAAAACAACAGATGGCGCCAGCGACCTCCCTCGACCCCGACACTGATACTAGCCGGCAATATCGACTTTTTGCACACAGATGTTCGCCGATTTTATCTAAGATACGAATGCATCAACCCGTAACAGCCTGCACACACCAATCGATTATGCATAAATTATGTTCCCCACCACTTCTTCTTTGAGCTTACTAAAACAAAATGCGGGTCCTCACGGGTCCTCACGGACCTCTCTCTATATTATTAGTAAATGAGTTCGACCATGTCTCATTACGTGTCATGGAAACCCTAATGTACTACTGGTATATCTCCAGTATCATATATCATGTTCAGCAATGCGGTGACTTGGTCTATTTCATATTCTTCCAAGGTATTGATCATTTCTGTTGTGATGTCTAAACCGGGGGTCTTGCCAGTTATCATATGGTTAAGGGCATTCTAGACTTCCATCTTCAAAATTGATGGTGCTTCATTACTATTTAGATTATCATACTGTTCTTCTTTTGTATCATCACAAAGGCCTTTCACATAATCTGACCATACATGTAAAATCTGATCTTTTTCTATTATTATGTTTCCATCTTTCGTTTTTAGGCAGCCTGTTGATGTACGTGTGCTTTTACTGGTAAGCTTCTGAATTCTTGTGTGCATTAGTTTGGTATTTTTACTGCTGTGGTGTTTTTTAATTTCTATGTAATTTTTCTCTTCTATTCTTCTTTTGCCTCCTTACATATTGTTCTGACTTTTCTGTGAATCTCTTCGTATTTGTGAGGATTATTTTTGTTGTGTCGATTTGTTCCCATCAGTTGTAAAACTTCTTCAGTCATCCATTTCTTAAATTTTCGAATAGTTGTTTCTGCAGCAAAGTGATTGAGTTCTTCAACATTTCCCATTGATCATCCACATCTTAAAATAAGATCTCTAGATCAGACAATATTTCAAATCTGTTCTTTACTTCTAAGTTAAAATTATCTTTTATTTCCTTGTCATTTTTCAATGTACTCAGATCATGTTTAGTGTTTCTTGACTTTCTTTAACTTTCCCTTTAATGTTCCGGTAATTTATCTGTGAACTCTGTAACAGTCTGTATTTGGAACTGTTTTTGCGAATGTTAATGCATTTTGAAACCTTCTGCTAATTAGGATACAATCAATCTGGTTTCTAACCCTGCTGTCAGAACTCCTTCATGTCCATAATCTTCTTGGATGTTGCTTAAACCACGTGTTTCCGATAATCAGTTCATGCTCTTTTGCCCATTATGCAAGTCTGTATACTCTTCATTTCCATTCTCCCAAACAATGTTTACCTATTGTGTATCCACCGCCTTGATTTCCTACTTTTGCATTGAAGTCACCCATTATTATATATTTTTCTAAATTTTTACATTTCTCCGTGTCATTATAAGATTCCTCTATACTATCTTCACTGCTTTCTCCTCTTTGGGCATATACTTTGGTGGATGACGTTTATGTCAAAAGGTCTGCCGATTTATTTTACGAATAGAACCCTGTCTGACACTGCCCAAAATCCTGTACCAGATTGTGATGTTTTCAGATTCAAGATAATTGCCACACCTGTGTAATTATCTCAGTCCAATTCTAGCCTACGGGCCAGAAGAGTATTTCAACATTTGAAAGTCTTATCCATGGGACGAAGCGCATTGCCATTAACGCACACACAAAAAAATACATATTTTATGATTTAAAAGAAAAAGCGTCTGACAAACTCTTTGAGGAGAATTATCATATTCTTTATGTCTCCCGTAGTATATAGCATCAACATTCTGTAAAACCTACGCACGTCATTCAGATTTTATGACTGTGACATCAAATGAAATAGGAGTTGTTTGATAAGTCACAAAACCTGCAATAATTACCCTAATCCTTGTACCATATGCGTGATACTCGAATGCTTGAAAATATTTTAAGGTATGTGACAGACAATCTGTCATAGCCATGGCAGTAGAGCAAAGCAGTGGATTTTCAACGTCAAATTATATTTGTGAAGAAGTCAATCACTAACAGATAGATGGCTAATGTTCACATTAGGAGATGTAGTCAAAGCCAATATGACAGGTAATTAAACAATTCTTTTCACGTTTTCACACTGAGATTTTGATGTCATAATTTTATCATAGCAGCTAGCGGGAAGGACGAAGGCAAACATGCAAGACTAAGATAACGTTCCCAATAGGAAGATACGTTCGAAAGACGGCTAGTATGAGGATGGATGTTAGATAATATCACCATAGCTACAGACATAGAATACCAACGGTCTATTACAGCTGACCTTTAGTGCGACTGTGGCAAGTGATCTGATGGTGGGAACTAAAGCACTAATTACCAGACAACAAACACCGCATTATGAGAAGGATTTGGTTCTCCCGTCTATGTCTGTCTGTTTATTCTAAGATTGTTAGTGTGCGAGAGAAAGTAAACTTAAGGAAAGCAGGGATGTACACGGACATGAGAATACAGAAGACACGGGAGAGGGCAATGTGAATACATAAGAGTAGAATGTTTCTAAATGGTATCAATATGATGCACGTGGAAACAGACATCAATCTTTGGAGTACAAAAGATTAGATTGTTTCTAAATGGTATCAATATGATGCACGTTGAAACAGACATCAATCTTTGGAGTACATAAGAGTAGAATGTTTCTAAATGGTATCAATATGATGCACGTGGAAACAGACATCAATCTTTGGAGTACATAAGAGTAGAATGTTTCTAAATGGTATCAATATGATGCACGTGGAAACAGACATCAATCTTTGGAGTACAAAAGATTAGATTGTTTCTAAATGGTATCAATATGATGCACGTTGAAACAGACATCAATCTTTGGAGTACATAAGAGTAGAATGTTTCTAAATGGTATCAATATGATGCACGTGGAAACAGACATCAATCTTTGGAGTACATAAGAGTAGAATGTTTCTAAATGGTATCAATATGATGCACGTGGAAACAGACATGAATCTTTGGAGTACATAGGAGTAGAATGTTTCTAAATGGTATCAATATGATGCACGTGGAAACAGACATGAATCTTTGGAGTACATAAGAGTAGAATGTTTCTAAATGGTATCAATATGATGCACGTGGAAACAGACATGAATCTTTGGAGTACATAAGAGTAGAATGTTTCTAAATGGTATCAATATGATGCACGTGGAAACAGACATGAATCTTTGGAGTACATAAGAGTAGAATGTTTCTAAATGGTATCAATATGATGCACGTGGAAACAGACATGAATCTTTGGAGTACATAAGAGTAGAATGTTTCTAAATGGTATCAATATGATGCACGTGGAAACAGACATGAATCTTTGGACAGCCTGGAATCTGTAAACACAGAAGCCACAAACAATATGTCGCACATTTTATTGCCTAGCATATTTCGCTGCATCTCATTATCAGGTGCACACTGCAGAGTAATATATTATATGAAGTGAGTAGAGGAAGCAATTAAAGATGAAACAATTAAAACATATAGTCACAAGTATAGTTCGAATGTGGAACATCTGTTATCCCCACGGTGATTTTCAAATTTAGTACGAAATCTTTGTATTTACACAAAACTGCCCGAAATCGCCTGATTACTAATATCTCACTATATTTGAAAAATCGTTTATTGTTCGTCGAATAAAGCACATGAAGCGCTTTTTCCTTGTTCACGCTTTGGCCGTATTTTATTAGTTGTTGAGAAATTGACGATAGATGCGTTTTATAGCATGTGGACTGCACAGGGATTTCCGAAGACTGATTAACTCTCTTTTCCGCCCGCGTTGCTACTCGATATGTTAATTGATTTTCCGTTCTACTTACAAGTTGCTTGGGATTCACACTGGAATTGATAAATGCAGTTTAATTTGGTGTATCAGTTTTCCATCAGCTACCAAAGACGTGGTAGTTATGGCTACATAACGGAAACTACTGAATTCTCCTACACATTTCAGCGTATAAATATGAAATAACAAAACCAACATCATTGCACTCGGGACATTCCCACGAGTGCTGTTTTCCCTTCTGCAGTAGCGTCCAATTTAAGACTGAGTTTGTCCAAAAGCAAACTCAATTTTTAGGCTAATATTGGATCATTAGTTTTGGGTTATTGTAGTCAAATTACTTGATGGCTGTGTCTGAATTAATAGCCAGTTAGCATTGGCACCTTTCCGTCTTGACAGACGATAGTTTGGTACATTGTGCTTCAAAAAGGCTTAATAACTGTCATATGGCAATAACTACGATCCATGGCGGTGGCGAGTGTGGCTGGTAAGGCCAATTCTTGCTGCAAATGTTTGCCCACAGTAGGTGCATGTGAAAACATGGTCATTTCCACCATTTTGCACCATCTTACGTCTCTCACGCTCTGTGTGTGCTTTGTCTGCAATCATTTTCTCCTTTGTCTTTATTCCATTTCTGATAGTTGCCCTCCATGCAACACGTTCAGCGGCGACGTGCTCCCATTGTGCATTATCAATGCCTGTATCAATCATGTCCCGCTTACACATATCTTTGTATGGTAGTAGAGGCCGACCCTGAGATCTCCTACCCATCTGTAATTCACCAAAAAAGATGTCCTTTGGTATTCTACCATCATCCATCCTCCTAACGTGTCCGTGGCAGTTAAGAGCTAAGACATACACATCACAATAAATAAAATAAAGTATCCTTTAGACGTGCTAATGCACGTTGGGCATATGATGCTAGACCCATACTTCTATAGCCCATTAGACACTGTGGATAAATTGGTCAGTATCATTGGTCAGGATCGCTTTAACTTCCTAAGATATTTCCTGGTACCCATTTTAGGTTGAGTCGACAAAGGAGCACTGAGGTCAATTTTTAAAATGCTCATTGATGCGGATTCAAAGCATTGACCAACGGACCGGCAAGTTAGCGTCTAACCATTACGCTACCGCTGCTCCCACACATATTAATTTTCTTTTTTTCTTTTTCGCATATCCTTTACAGGACATCGCTGTCAACAGCAGCATCTTTCAGCTGTCTGTTGATTTCTTGGCAAGATTACGCTCAGTAGTTTGCCATTGCTTTCTGAGCGGCCGGCTCAGCTATCCCGCAAGTCACCAGCGGGGGACGAACCGCTCCCAGTTCTCGCCCGCTACGAGACTGCGTGATAAACGGGATTACGGAGAAAGTGTTGTAACCCCTCGGCCAGAGAGACCGGGACACATATTAATACTGAACCAAGATCACGAATATCACCCGCTAACCCCACTTCCTCACTCGTTGTCTATCGGGAAAGGAAAGGATTTTACTGAGGACATGTCGCTCATCGATGGGGTAATGGAACCATCCTATATTTGATATTTTAAATTCTACGCAGTTGTACCGAAATGCCTCCTTATTGTACAGCGTGTGGTCACATTTGGAAGTGTTCATATTTGAATTCATTTAAAGACGTTAGTAAGTGTTCGAGTTGTAACATCGATTTATTATCATCAATGTCATGCCGATAGATGTGGGAGATCATGGTTCTTTATCATATGCGATCGCTAGTCTGGCATCAGGTCTATGTTCCTGTCACAAGTATGTCATGTAGTCAAGCAGTCCATGTATTTATCTCTTTGTCTTCCACTGCCTCTTTTCTAATCACGTTTGACATTTGTCACTAAGTTTGCTAGTTTCTTTATTCGTACAGCGAACCTCAATTAATATTGACTGCTGGTTCTTCTTCTTCTTCTTCTTCTTCTTCTTCTTCTTCTTCTTCTTCTTCTTCTTCTTCTTCTTCTTCTTCTTCTTCTTCTTCTTCTTCTTCTTCTTCTTCTTCTTCTTCTTCTTCTTCTTTCATTACCTTGAAATATGTCTATATATATAACTGCAATGTTTTCCCTTGCATGTATCTAATAGTCTTGTTTAGTTCACTCAGTGGTCCATGAGTTTATCTTCCGCTGTTGCCTCTCTAGGCCAGAAATGTTTGCCTGGATATATTGTAGTTTGGGCAGTCCTGGAGTATGTGCTCTGCTGTATGCGACGCCAAACCACATGTGCACACGGCTGAGTCACCAATATTGAATTGTGTATTCATGTGGTTGCGTAATCTATTGTGTACTGTTCTGAAGCACAGAATAATGATTTGTTCTGGTCTGCCCATAGCGTGGTAGTCGTCTTGAGCACGTTTTGGTGGCCTTCTGACTGATTTGATCATTATTTTCTTTCTTGGTATGTAATTGGCACACCATACTGTTCTTCTTTTGCTCCTTCCTTAGCCAATCGATCAGCTCTGTCGTTTCCGGGTACTCCACAGTGGGATGGTATCCACTGTATGGTGACCTTATGCTGACTGCTAAGTTCAGAAAGTAGTGTCCTTAGTACTGGCAATTTCCCAGACAGAATCGCCTCGAGTACTGATTTTGCATCTGTCAATATCACCACAGGCTGGTGTTTAGTAATTTCTCTGTTGCTATCTTGATTGCCTCAATTTCAGCATCATAGTTATGGCAGTACTTTCCTGTTGGAACTCTGGCCATGTCCCTAGTATTATTTGGGTATTCTATGCACACTCCCGCTCCTCCATTTCGAACAGCATTTTGCGCTGACCCATCTGTGTAGACTCGGATCCAGAGGTCCTGTGGGTATTCGTCATCAAGGAAGCTGAGAGTGGCTGTTCTGCGCTGTCCACTGTTCTGTTCTTCCTTGTCAAATATTCCTCTCACTTTTGTCTGAATGTGTAGTGATAGTCTAGGTTAATCTTTCCATGGAGTTCGCTCTGGAATAGTTCTCAGGGCGATAGGCTACCAACTGTGGCAGATCGGTGGTTTCTCTGCAGAGTCGTTTGGCCTGGTTGATAAAACTACTTCTTTTCAACCACCCCATAGCTAAGTTTTCAAATCGGTTCGTGATAAAGTGGCCTGGCAAGCTGAGGAACCTTTCTGCTTGTATTAATGTTTTCGTATCTCTGCGCTATCTCAGTGCTTGTGTCCTCCTCATTTTCTCCATTGCTACTATAGGGGTTGATCTCATCCCTCCTGTGGTGACTCTAAGTGCTTGATTTTGCACTTTGTCCAGCTCTTGTAGTGTGGTTTCTGCTGCTGAACACCACGCAGTCGAACAGTATTCCAGGTGTGGTCGTATGCTCTGTTGATAAACTTTGCTAAGTATTTTCCCACTGGCTCCCCATGTGGTTCCACTTAGCTTTCGCAGGATGGCTAGTTTTCTTCTGACATTTGCTACTGCTTTGTTGATGTGTTTTCTCCATGTCAGCCTGTCATCAAATGTTACTCCAAGGTATATTGCTTATTTATCTTCTCTTAGGGATGCTCAATTTATCTGAATGATCTCTGACTTTTGTTTCGGTGAGAGGGTAAATAGAGTGGTGCTGCACTTGTCAGTGTTTATGCTGACACATCGTCTTTTCACCCACGCAACAGGTGTATCTACAGCTCTTTGTAGCGATCTGGTGGCCACTGATGCATGTCCATTTGTGCTCCACAGAACCAAGTCATCAGAGTACATTGCCGTTTTAATTCCATACAGTAGATTAGCAACAACATCGTTGATGAAGATTAGAAAAAATGTGGGGAACAAGACTCCGTCCTGGGGAACACCGTGACGCAATAGTACTGCTGCTTCTAATTTCTATAATAAATTAAGTTTTAATTAGTTTCTTGCAAGACTGTCTCCTTTCTTTTTCTGTACGTCCATGGTATTCTTTCCACTTTCCTCAGATACTACATGTCCACTGCCATGAAATTTTTCCCATCTTGCCTGCTTATTGTCCGTGCTTCAACAAGATAGGTATTAGAAAGCACAAATCCCCAAATGTATGGCCTCCCTAAATTGCATAGGCAAGGTGTACCACTGCGACTAATTTTAATTATCTTGAACCCTGTCCAACACAGATTGGCAAAATGGCTTGCCGAAATTTTCAAACCAGTGCGACAAATTTTCAACTCTTTGATACTAAAAGATTTACTTTAATTGGTCGAACGATTGGGCTCCATCGATCTTTAACAAAAGTACAAGGCTTCAATGAACCGTGCGTCTCTTTAAACTAACAGGATGAAACAGTTAAGAGCATCTGTGACCGCCTATCGACATCCAATCTAGAGAAACTACTAATACTGTGCACATTTAATATTCAAATCAATGTTCTTTTAAAAATTTCTCATAGAGTGGTCATGGGGAGTCTTCTAGGTCCCATTCTAGAGGATGTCTTTATGACGCACTTCAAAGAACAAAGAGTCTCAAATATTAAGGACCTGGTTATAAACCGCCGGTATGTGAATGATTTTTATTCTAAATACAGATGCCACAAACAAAATATTGCACGATTTCTTGCCTGACATATATCCCTGCATCTCGTCAGGTGAACAATGCAGAGTTATATATCATATACTTTGGTTGAAATACTAAGTAGATAGTCGCTGATATTGTTCAAATTTGAAAAAACATTATATCGAAGGCAGTGTCACGGAAAAAACTGCAGTTTAGTGATTCCTTGATAACTTACATATCAAAATACAATGAAGGAGAAGGGTTAACAATCGAGTCGTTCAATTTGAGAGAAGGATAAATGGAAGGTGAGTGACCGAATATAAAAATAGGATACCGTGTAAGGAGTCATTGACCAGCTCTGTCAACGGGAAAACGAACGGACAGAACGCCGGGGGAAACTTCGACACCGGACAAACACCGGGAGACAGTGATCAAAGAATAGATCTCTTTGAAGTGCGACGAGCGATGAACGAGGGAACTCAGGGGAACAGCGTAACAACGGATGAAACGAGCAAATAGTCACTACGTGATTTTAACGCCTTTTGATGGGCACGATACGTCAAGAGACGAGTGTTGAGGTATGAACATCACACTAACGGAGGATGGGCCACTCGTTATAAATAGTAGACATTGGGTTCTCTTGATTAGTGTGTGTTCCAAACTGGGCTGAATGATCTATGCATCCTGAGTGGGGAAAGAAATACACGTCCCTAATGGTTGAAAGAATATGGGATATTAGTGTGTTATTCGCTAGTGTATTTCGATTCCGGGATGATAAGTGAATATATAAGGTAGTATAACTTTAGAGTAATAGTTTTAGCAAAGGAAAAGAGATGTGTGTGCATAGTGTTTACCATTGCTTTCTATTAGTGAATAGTTTAGACTTTGGTGAATTCATATGTCTTATGTTGGTGTTTACTTCGGAAGCCTTGTCATTGCGGCTGGAGAAGGACACTTGCATAAGTAGTATTAAGTGGCAGACGCCTATCACTTGATATGTTATACTTCTCACAGGTTCAAATTCCCATCCGGATATATCAGAGAAGATAGACACATACTTCTTGTGTACAGGAAAAGCTTTGTTGATAAACTCAAGGCATTTCATTTGTGGGGAGAGCAAATACCTCAATAAACCAAGGAATAAATTAGACAGGGTCAAAATACGAAATAAACTATACTTTTAAAGGAACTTTGAAAAAGAAGAAAAGAAGATCCAGATAACCAAAGTAATAATGGAAAAAGAAAGATAAGTTTGCAGAAAGCAAAGCAAAATAAACCTACATACGTCTTGTATGCATAGTGAAGAAACAATAGACAAGTAAAAACATTGCTATTCATTAGAGACAATATGCAAAACTGTGGTGATGTGGTTTTTCCGGTGTTGGATAATTAATTTCATAAACAGGCTCGGGCGAAGTCATAGACTTACTGGAATATTAGTACTTTACCGTGATCCAGTGGTGAACAGTTTTGTTTCATTCAATAACGGATTTACCTTCAGACTCAAGCATACGGATCATCCAGGGTGAGACCTGTCCTGTTTGATGTGCTGTCCTGTGGTTTTGCAGAATGACTTGGGCGAGATGTGATACCGCTGATAGACATTACGAGTTCATTCTTGCAACAAAAATAGAATACACTATCAACTACGCTTACACAGTCCATACATACACCAGACATAGTTTTATTAATAAATATTTTATTAATTGATGAAAGAAACTGTTGTCGGAGTATGTGTTGAAGGAATATTAGAGAGAGAGAACGGAATAGATATATGGAAGGGAAGACAGAAGGGAGGAGTGTAGACAGAAGTCAGTCAATAATCCCAAAAGATAATAAGATTGAAGATGTGCTTGTTGATTCCACTTTCCTCCCGGGAAAATAAGTGACATAATTGGTGGAGCAGCGAGGTGTTACATAATACCCACATGAACTGAAGGCATAACAGGGTGTATGCATAGAGGGGTACCTGCATATTGGCACAGGCATAGCGGAGTACCTGCATGTTGGGACATACTGATTGGAATAAATATAAGTATACATTGATGACTTTTAATGGAAGGACGTCCATTGGATATATGGTGCCATTACATTTATGGTAGAAACATTTCATTAATGCTGGTGACTTTACAGTGAGAAAGTTCCAGACAGGGTGAATGTGGATAGGTAGTAAGACACATTACATACCTAGTCACACGGTCACACGTCTACATAAGTCTTTATCCTATATCTCCTCTTGTGGATGAGAGAGTGGTTGTGATGTACTGTGTGGTGTTGTAGATTTATAATATTATATATACATAGGGGAAATTGATATAGGTTATAATAGATTATCTGGCTATAGTGAGTACCTCTTTACTGCCTTGAGGTGTCTTTACTCAACTTGCTGACTGACCTTCTTTAAATATGACCACTCATAAAATAACTACCGCCGAACTGAGGGTTAACGGAGAGGAAATTGGGTTATCTGGTTCGGAACTAACTGATTACATACAGGAAAGAGAGCGAGAAATTCGACAAGAAGAACGAGAAGATCGAAAGGCCGAGTTGGAATTGAGAAGAATAGAGGTGGAGACCAAACGAATGGAACTGGAACAGGAGGCCAAGCGACTAGAAATGGAACAGGAGGCCAAGCGACTGGAAATGGAACAGGAGGCCAAGCGAATGGAAAGGGACCAGGAGACCAAGAAACTGGAAATGGAACAGACTGCCAGGAGACAAGAAATGGAACATGAATACCGCATGAAAGAGTTAGAACTCAAGACACAAACTAAGGGTGAAATAGATGCAGCAGAAGGAAGTTCATCTTCACCTGGGGCAACCCACATGATTGGACAAGGTTACCATGCCATGAAGTTTCCCTTGGCGGTCGTTGATGAAAGTAAAGAGAAGATATACCAGTTTTTGGATCGGTTCGAGGCCATGGCAGTCGCTATAGGATTGGATAGAAGCCGATGGGCTCTTAAATTATCTCAGGCATTACGTGGTTCGGGCTACGAGGTCTACACACGCCTACCACCAGGACAGGAAAATCAGTATGAGGAATTAAAAGCCGCTTTGATGAAGCATTATGAAGTCACAGCACAAACGTATCGGAAGAAGTTTAGATCGTCTAGACGAGAGCCGGGAGAACTATTCGCCGCCTACAGTCTGAGGCTGAAATCCTATCTCCAGAAATGGATGGACTTGGCAGAATTCAAGAGGGATTATGAGAGTCTCGAAGAGATGATGGTGGTCGACCAGATGCGAAAGCAAATGTCGAAACCTCTCAGAACCTTCTTGGGAGAACAAGGGGCGGAACGGATTGATGCTGTGAATAAGCTGGCGGAATGATTCGTAGAGGTACATGGGGAGACTGAGGAACTAAGTACACAAACCAAAGGTCAGGAGAAACAAGAGAAAAAGAACCCTAAAAACTGGGAAGGAGAAAAAGTGGAACCTTATATAAAGGCGTCAATGGAGAGTTCAGAGAAGGTGAAGGAAGGAAACCAGAGCACCTCGAATTCTTCAGCGAAACGACCGTGGTCCGAGAAGTGGTGTTCATTCTGAAAGGTGCCCTCTCATAACAGGAAGGACTGCAGATCGAAACCTAAAAGTTCTTACTTCGCAGCATGCAAAGTGATTCCTACGACGGTGATCACAGACAAGGCTGAGGTCGGCGAAGGAGCTAGGAACAAAAAGGACACACGGAAACCTAGGAAGGGAACATGGTGCACACACTGCCGGTCGAAAACACATAATACTGTGGACTGCAGATGCAAGGCAGAAGACGCCAATTGCATAACCAACCTCGAGGAATCAAAAGAGGAAGGCAAGGAAACGGTCAAGGAGATGGAAGACACTCCGGACCAGGAGAGGCCACCTGTGGTCGAACTGATTGAAGTCAATGGCCAGCAGGTTGTTTGTCTCTACGATACCGGTTTGGATGGGGAAGCTGTGATAGACGCCAGCCTGGTAAGCCCAGACCAACTTACAGGGGAGACCATAGAAATACAGCTGGCAATGAGGATTGCTGTTACCATGACGCTGCCAATCGCCAAGGTGGAGATTAAATCCAGGTACGTCACGGGCATTATTCCAGCGGCTGTATTATCTGACTCCTTATTTCCCATGATCATTGGCACGAAATATGTCTTTTTGGGGATGCCCAAACAGCCAGCCCACAGGGGAGCAGTTGCCAGTGGATCTCAAGGGAAGGAAAAAGAGGCAGAGACACTATGCGACAACTCAGTGATAGGAGAATTGCATACTGCCCAGAGGAAGGACTCTACGTTGCGTCCATGCTACAGGAAGCTGCAAAGAAATGCTGAGCCACCAGAACGGGGACAGTACTTTCTGAAGAATAGACTACTCTATCGGAGAGTTGGGAGGGGAGACAACCTACACGAGCAGTGGGTGGTTCCAGAGACCCACCGTCCTCACATTCTTCAGAGTGGACACACCATAGCCGAGAATCGACATATGGGCGTCAGAGAGACCTTGCAGCAAATTTCCGGCCATTTTTGCTGGCCAGGAATGACCGGTGATGTACACCGGTGGGTTAAGTCTTGTTCAGAGTGCCAGAAAGCACCACCCAACAAGCGGACTAAGAGGAAAATAGCTCTTAAGGTGGAAGACAAAGTGGAAGTGTGGGGTCCAGCAGAGACCAATATACTCCAAGTAGGATGTAAAGGACCTTATCCTGTGGAAAAGGTGGTGTCCAAGAACATCTACAAAATCCGGATCGGGGAAGAGCAGAAAAATCTCCCTAGGCATCTCATTTTGAAATATGAGGAGAGATCCGAGAGTAAAGCTTCGCACTTTATGGTGATGGCAGCCATTGGGACAAAGGTTACCAGTCCAGACGAAGACCTGAGATCGCCAGTACAACATAGGAGGGCTTATGGGACAGTACGTGATAGGTCAGATTTACCCAACGAAAGGAGGAGGGAAATCACACGTCAGGGAAAGGACAAGAGGGAAACTTTCACTAGTAACTAAGTTCAGAAGGGGTGGGTAACGTCAGGAAAGGCGAGAAATACCCAGGACTCCAACCGAAGATGGGCTGACCAGATACAAAACCGCCCAAGATGGTCCTGGAAGCAAAAGTCCAGGAGGTTTGGGAAAGACGACTCGGTCCAACGTGGACGAGGTGGAACAACCCTAGAGGCAAAGCCGGGGGAAACCAAGAGGACATGGAGGCAGTGTTACAATCAGGATGGGACAATCCGTCTGTATTGTGAGCCGTCGCTGACGCAAGTCGAGAGAAGGTCGACCGGACGTATAGGAGCGAGGAGCCAACACTAGTTTCAGTCGTGAGTAGTATAGTAGGGTGTCAATTAGAGAGCCTACTGGATAATGAGGTGAGCCATGTGAGGATCCAATCATATAATCAACTCGTGATGTTAATAGCTACTTCGCAGAAGCTCAACGCACGGTGGATGTGATGGTCGTTGATGATGCAACAGGACAACTTCACAGTGGAAGATACCTGGTAAGGAGAATGTAGGAGCGAATTTCTTATCTAGACATCCAACCCCAGAGGAAGAGGAATAAGTTGGAGGATCATAGGAATCAAAACTACAGTGATGAAGAGTCGACGCGGTCAACTCTGTTAAGAGGGGGCCTATGTCACGGAAAAACTGCAGTTTAGTGATTCCTTGATAACTTACATATCAAAATACAATGAAGGAGAAGGGTTAACAATCGAGTCGTTCAATCTGAGAGAAGGATAAATGGAAGGTGAGTGACCGAATATAAAAATAGGATACCGTGTAAGGAGTCATTGACCAGCTCTGTCAACGGGAAAACGAACGGACAGAACGCCGGGGGAAACTTCGACACCGGACAAACACCGGGAGACAGTGATCAAAGAATAGATCTCTTTGAAGTGCGACGAGCGATGAACGAGGGAACTCAGGGGAACAGCGTAACAACGGATGAAACGAGCAAATAGTCACTACGTGATTTTAACGCCTTTTGATGGGCACGATACGTCAAGAGACGAGTGTTGAGGTATGAACATCACACTAACGGAGGATGGGCCACTCGTTATAAATAGTAGACATTGGGTTCTCTTGATTAGTGTGTGTTCCAAACTGGGCTGAATTATCTATGCATCCTGAGTGGAGAAAGAAATACACGTCCCTAATGGTTGAAAGAATATGGGATATTAGTGTGTTATTCGCTAGTGTATTCCGATTCCGGGATGATAAGTGAATATATAAAGTAGTATAACTTTAGAGTAATAGTTTTAGCATAGGAAAAGAGATGTGTGAGCATAGCGTTTACCATTGCTTTCTATTAGTGAATAGTTTAGACTTTGGTGAATTCATATGTCTTATGTTGGTGTTTACTTCGGAAGCCTTGTCATTGCGGCTGGAGAAGGACACTTGCATAAGTAGTATTAAGTGGCAGACGCCTATCACTTGATATGTTATACTTCTCACAGGTTCAAATTCCCATCCGGATATATCAGAGAAGATAGACACATACTTCTTGTGTACAGGAAAAGCTTTGTTGATAAACTCAAGGCATTTCATTTGTGGGGAGAGCAAATACCTCAATAAACCAAGGAATAAATTAGACAGGGTCAAAATACGAAATAAACTATACTTTTAAAGGAACTTTGAAAAAGAAGAAAAGAAGATCCAGATAACCAAAGTAATAATGGAAAAAGAAAGATAAGTTTGCAGAAAGCAAAGCAAAATAAAACTACATACGTCTTGTATGCATAGTGAAGAAACAATAGACAAGTAAAAACATTGCTACTCATTAGAGACAATATGCAGAACTGTGGTGATGTGGTTTTTCCGGTGTTGGATAATTAATTTCATAAACAGACTCGGGCGAAGTCATAGACTTACTGGAATATTAGTACTTTACCGTGATCCAGTGGTGAACAGTTTTGTTTCATTCAATAACGGATTTACCTTCAGACTCAAGCATACGGATCATCCAGGGTGAGACCTGTCCTGTTTGATGTGCTGTCCTGTGGTTTTGCAGAATGACTGGGCGAGATGTGATACCGCTGATAGACATTACGAGTTCATTCTTGCACCAACAATAGAATACACTATCAACTACGCTTACACAGTCCATACATACACCAGACATAGTTTTATTAATACATATTTTATTAATTGATGAAAGAAACTGTTGTCGGAGTATGTGTTGAAGGAATATTAGAGAGAGAGAACGGAATAGATATATGGAAGGGAAGACAGAAGGGAGGAGTGTAGACAGAAGTC
>JACEFZ010025058.1:2322500-2392500 GCA_014155875.1 Cepaea nemoralis | reverse complement strand
AATCAGCAGTGGTTCGAATCGCATCGGTAACTTACGGGGTATGTGAGCCGGCCGCTCAGAAAGCAATGGCAAACTACTGAGCGTACTCTTGCCAAGAAATCAACATACAGCTGAAAGATGCTGGTGTTGACAGCGATGTCCTGTAAAGGATATGCAAAAAAAAAAAAAATTACCTTTATTTCTCAACATAATTTCCACCAACAATGATGCACTTATCCCATTTATTAGTCATCCTAAACCGGCTGCATAGAACTACGTGCTTTGTTTTCATTTACCTGACATCCCACAGAACTGTGTGAATTTCATATTGACTCGCCCTCGTAACACTTTCTACCCAGCTATGCACCGCTTTACGGGATAAACATTTGTCAGCATAAACACTGACAACCCACCTTGGCAGGAGACATTTCGCGAATGACGCCGAAGTTTAATGTGAAGTGAAAACGTGATTTAGAAAACAGAGCACGCAGTTTTATACAGCCGGTTTGAGGGGACTGATAAAACGATGGGATAAGTGCATCAATGTTGGTGGAAATTATTCTGAGAAATGAAGGGACAATGCATGTATAAAAATAAACTGGTTTCAAGTTGTTGTCATATTTAGTTAGTTTTCTACAGCCATTTGTGACTTACTTATTAACTTGCCCTCGTACTTCTCGTAAAGCGCGAGGAATGTCTGCCTTGTCCATGGCTTGTTTGCCTTCCACAGTAGCCCTACATGCAAGCCTGTCAGCCCGCTCATTCCCTTGTACACCCTCATGCCCTGGCACGAAGATGAGTCTAATCTTTGCCAGCCGAGACCGCTCCAGAGACAGCAGCCACTCTCTTCGGACCCACCTCATCTTTATCCTCCGAGCATACCCACTGAGTCACTAAGGACACATGCCCGATTGAATGTCTGTGTCTCGAGCCATGTTATTGCTTTATTTACTGCCATGACTTCCATGGTCAGGCTGTTTGTGGTCAAAACAAAAGCGCAAGACTCTTCCTTCACAATTCTCCCTCCGGCCTGAGCCGTAAAGGCCCATTAACTTCTCACTCCTCGGACGACCGACCCATCCGTGCAAATGACAGCATCATGCTCTAACGAATTCTCGAAGATCAGAGCCTGTACAGATCCACAGCAACTGCATTTTCTTGTCTGCATTTCCTGTCCAGTTGGAAGCACAATGAAAAGGATGTACAGAACTCTGTTGGCACTTGTACCCACTCCTCGCCAGGTTCTAAGTCCTCAAATGAACACACCTGCTGAAGAATGTCTACGGCTTGGCCCATCCGTGACTTTCCTCTTTTTAACCTGCTGCCCTTTACCTTCTTAATCTCGCTATGCAGTGGATGTTGTGTGTTTGCGTTGACTCTGATATAGGTACATGCTTGGCACATTTGTATTCTGTTCCTCATGGTTGGAAAATCAAGAAGGTAGCGCATTGCCCTGCATGCTGTATCTCTTGTACATCCAAGAATAATGCGCATAGCTTAGTTCTGTATCCTTTGGATCCTTTCTATCTGCTTATGGCTGAAGTCAGGATCACCATCGCATACTCCAAAACAGAAAGGACCAGACCCTCGTAAAGAAGACATAGATGGCGCTGCTCACAGTTTGCCGCAGCCATCAACCGCATCGCAGCCAAACCCCGCTTGGCCTTTGTTATCACCTCGTCTACGTACTCAGTTTAAGCTACGATTCGATCAAATCGTATCCTCAGGTAATTCATTGCCTGCGTTCTTTCCACCGTCTCTGAACTCAGATTTACAGTTGGCGTTGGGTGTTGACAATATGGTTATTCAAAGAGAACCCTATCACCCTTACTGAAACATCCAAATATACCCATGTCCGCAAAACAACAGATAGTAAACAGCATATTCACACCAACCTTATGCTACCAATCTCAAACTTGGACTTTATCCAAATCACACTTTTGCAAAATCAACAACTGCGAGATGAGATGCCTGAGGAGAGCTGCCAACTTAACAATCCGAGACCGAGTAAGAAATGCTCTTATCAGACAGACAGTGGGATCAACAGCTTGTGCCACATTTATTGAAAGACAGAAGATCAAGTGGTTTGGCCATGTCGTTAGAATGCAACACCAACAACTACCATCACTGGCCTTACATCAAAGATCATCTGCGACGAGACCAAGAAGACGTCCAAGAAGAAAATGGATTGACGACAAGAAAGACATTGTACAACCATACTATCCAGTGCCCCCCACCGGGCGCTGGAGCGCAAATTATTCCTCCCCACGACGCTTGACGGCAGACGTGGAAGATGATGATGATGATGATGATGATGATGATGATGTTGATGATGATGATGATGATGATGATGATGATGATGATGAAAGAGAACCATGTCTCTGTTGCCTTTGTTGGGTTGACCATTGCCCCAGTTTCAACACATCAAGTGCTTATGCGATTGAGTTCGGTTTATAGTTCCACAGCAACTTGATCTCTATCCTTCCCCTGACGATACACTAAAACATCGTCTGCATACGACAATGTCCTCCCCGGTCCTATGATTTGCAAGAATTCCCGAACGTGCTGATATCAATTTGCTGCTGGCTTACAACAAAGGACCACAGTTTTATGAACATCACTCATGCCGCAGATCAGAGGAACTATATGTCCATGTGATTTATAAGAGACGAAAGAAGGACACATTATTATACACACTGATGCTATTATCAAACACGTTAACTTCGTCCTTGCATTTGTGACATATTTAACAGAAGCACAGCGAATCGAAAAAAAGGATTGTTTTCTCCGTGTCTCAAAGGACTGTTCAGTCGACGCCATTCTGAAGATATGTCTAGTTATTGATCTCAGCGTTAAAAAACAAACAAACAAACAAACAAACAAACAACAGTGATCAGTTATAAAACATTCAAACTGCCAACTAATCCATATGAATGACAGAGATCCGATAATATTACCATCAATGCTCTTGCTTACTAACAGAAGTCAGAGGTTTCATCACAAATGGATTTCTATTTGGTCTGACTATTGCTGATCTGGGCTATTTACAGCTTTACAAAATAGGTAAAAGATCATCTGAGTAGCTGTTGAAGAGTAGAGGCCACGAAGAAAAGACAGAGGTAGAAAAAAAAAAAAGCCACGAAGGAAAGACAGAGGCCAGTCATTCGCTTCTGCCTCCATAATATGATGTGACCTAAGATATGTAAATGTCGTATGCTTCATACCGCTAATTACAGATATATTTGTCATACAATTATTTTTACATCTGATTTAATGAATTGGAAACATGTACTGCAACTAGCGATGATCTTGTTCACGCACAACATTGACAAAACGGTGCTTACAAGAATTTTCCACCCGGTATAGAAATGGATTGAGGAAATCACTAAAGTATAGCTCACGGAGAGAACTTAGAAAACACCAGTGAATCAAGAGGTGAAGAAAAGACGCTGACGAAAAGTGGGGCACATACTAAAAAAACAAAAACGTGATTATAGTATAACTGGACACACGCTTATCTACAACCCAGAGGGCCAACCAAAGAGAGGGAGACCTCAATACATAAAGAGGAAAGAATTAGAGGAAGAGATAAGTAATATGGGGTAGACATGGAGGGAGCTCAAAGAGATAGCAACGGATAGGACGGCTTAGCGCGTGTATGTCGAGGGTCTATTTATAGATGAATCGATACTCGGTGGGTGATGAGGTCAGTATCTTTTCGGTCGTTTCTACTTCTCAAGACATTACCTGGTACCCGTTTTAGACTTGGTCGACCGAGGAGCCCAGGCAAATTTTAAAATCCGCCTCGATGCGGATACGAACCCATGACCACCGCACTGAAAGGCGCGCTTCTAGCCAGTACGTTAATACGGCTCTGCCAGGCTCATGTAGGCTCCACGAATATCGCTTGAGTTCGGCGATGATCACACCTCTGGCAGCAGTCTTGGCTGATTGTATAAACTACAAAAGTGACATAAAAGTTTTAGCCTAGTAGGCAGCAGAGAATGCCCACCACAAAAGTCGTGATCGGTGAACAAATAGGAAGAATATATGCAGATCAACAACTTGTAAAGCAAAAAAGCAGAGTGTGTGGCACAGAGAAGACGTGTTCACGACACGATAGGAAACACGGCTGGCCAACACCGAAGAGATACGACATTCACTATGTAATACCATAAATACAGCAATGGAAACAACAAAAGTCAAACATGGATGCGGGTAATTACTTGTCAGTAATATGGGAAGTTGTTTTGTCAAATATTTTGTGGCAGTATTATGTGGCCGCCGGTCTCTCTGGCTGAGGGGTTACAACACTTTCTCCGTAATACCGTTTGTCACGCAGAGTCTCGTAGCGGGAGCGAGCTGGGAGCGGTTCGTCCCCCGCTGGTGACTTGCGGGACACAGCCGGCCGCTCAGAAAGCAATGGCAAACTACTGAGCGTAATCTTGCAAAGAAATCAACAGACAGCTGAAAGATGCTGCTGTTGACAGCTATGTCCTGTAAAGGATATGCGAATAAAAAAAAATAATTATGTGGCCGCTAAGTAGTAAATGTCTTTTTAACTAATGTGACGACAGAGGTCCGCCACATTGAATTCCCCCCCACATAGAGGTGATAAGTAGGTCAATACTAGGTCAAAAATATGTCTAAATTAACTAATGTGTCTACTGGGTTGTATTTATTAAATAAAAAAAAACAATGTGTGTGTGTGTGTGTGTGTGTGCGCGCGCGCGCGCGCGCAAGCCAGCCGTGGCGGTGATCTACCGAACCTGGTGGAAAAGTGAACTTCTTACGTCTAACAAGCGAGGCGAGGTGGTGTCGACTTCTCCAATATTCACCACATTGTTTAAATACTCTGAACTAACACGAAATGTGTCTTACAATTACATAAATGCACTGACAGAGTAGAGTTAATTAACGGGCATATTCTGTTGCATAGCACGATCCGCACCAGAGCTGTCTCGGGAGATAAGAATAACTACATGGCCTGTTCGTAGTTAATAAGTTACCGGTGCAAAATTGCGTGTGTCATAGTAAGTAGTATGCTATGCTGATTTTGATATGTTGTAAGAACCCTCCCTGAATCTGAGATACTTTCTTAAATGCCCTTATGGGACGTCGCAATAAGCCTTAAGAAAATTAAGCATGAATTGTCAAATCTTACGAGAAAGGATACTTAACTGCTTCCTTAATTTAAAATTAAACTTTAATTGTTAAAAGTAATAGTATATACTAGTTAATATTAAAAATAGTATTTTTGATGTGTAAAGTGAAAGTTAAAGATAGCGATACAGGTTAGGGGATAGGAGGTCTAATATCTAATACTTCGATGTATATTTGCGAATCCGATCACCAGAGGACTTGGTTTTTCCGTCATATATCTATTGTAAAGTGACCAACTGTTTAGTATAATGGTGGTTATTATCATCTGTAGTGGGTGGATTGTAAACACTATCATCATACCATTGGTGATGTGTTGGAGATAACCCTTGTCCTAGGGCTGTGTGACGGTTTACAGACGGTCACATGGTCACACGTTTAAAGGGTACATCTGGGACACGTGGTTAATGGCTACAGCTGGTAAAAGGGGGCGTTGCGTCCGGTCACATGCTTAGGAATAAACCTAGTTACATGGTTAATTGTTACACCTGGTCAAATGGAACATTGATTCCGGCCACACGTGCAAGGGCACATCAGAGACTCGTGGTTAAGAGGGGTACTACAAAAAGGGTTTCCCGAGGGCTGTCGATCCTGGGGACCTAACCTGTGGTAACCTCAATGTATGGGATTTATTTCGATACCTCGTAAACAGCGCATCGGCGGTTTGAGATTATCTGCCGTCTCTCTCTCATTTCTATGTCTGTGTAGTCCTAGGATCGCCGAGTAACACCAAAGGACATCCGGGCATCAATACAACATAAGGCGATCTCGAAAGCAGCATACACGAGTGTAACCAATTCATCACAGTGTCCAACTAAGCCTTTCTCGTAGTCGGAGAGGAGATGTGATCACCGACGCTAGTCGAGAAAAGCGTGCCTTTACTTAACAACTAGCGGGTCATACAGTGACGAGTGTTTAACGCATTTTATCAGAACACAATAAGCTGTCCAGGCTCAAACTTAGGCGTCTCATGTAACATGGCATGTCACGTACGCGCTGTCCTGACCAGCGAAGTTATTGCGTCTAAAATCAGGCATTTACACTTTCATTAATTTTCTGTCTGTCCACAGGGGTCTTTGCATCTTTCCCCAGAAACCCATTTCCAAGGCCAATAAATGTTTATCAGCTTGTTTGCGCATTGCCACGTTTCACATCCAGTACAGATTCTATGTAACACTTCAATATTCTCTTTCGTAACGAGAAGAAAGTGTTATAGTGTCATATGGCTGCCGCGCCGACCTCTAGAATCAAACATCTAGTATGATGTTACAATGTATATCCTTTGAGTAGTCAATAAAGAAAACATGTAAGTCTTTGTTTACATCTATAGAACGCTCAGTTAATGTCCTCATCAAATAGACACCTTCTATACCCTTAGTTTCTACAAACCCACATTGTTCTTCCCCTATTTCGTGTTGCATGGTCTTCTTTCTTGCATGATGATTCTTAGAGAAATTTTCGTGATGTAGGTCATGATACTAATTGTTCGATGCTGATCACATTCAAAGACTCCTAATTTCATCGGGATTGTAATAAAGATATAATTGCATAATTTAGGAGGTATATCTCCAGTATCACATAATGTGTTCAGTAGTTTGCTGACATGGTCTATTCCATATTCAAGTATATTCTTTCAGAGGCTACTTTATATGACCGCAACACAGGAATACAAACGAATGCAAATGACAGCTTTTTATTGGTCAGTATGTTTTCTATCTTTCTCCAGGGCTAGTCTTGTTCCAATTTCATCAAACCATCTCCTATCAGTGTTATGACTGTTCCGAAATAGTTTTACCGAGTCACATGTTTAAGGATATTCTCAGTTACTTATATATTATATTGTGATATTTCGTTCTGCCTATTGACGACTATTCTCTGTGGCTTTATAGTGTTAATTCTAACACTAGGTGTTCGCCGTATCCAACAAGCGCATCTATCATAGGTTTCAGGTACTGTTAAACGTCTGCCATCAATACAGTATCATTAACATAACTAAAGTTATTGATGTGACGTCCCCCAAAGATTCTTCCGCTCCTATATTCTATGGTGTAAAAAAAAAATTTTTTTTAAATAAATAGGCTGGTAAAAATGGGATAAAATGTTGGGCAAATTAAGAAATATCTCACCCAAATTATAAATTTGTCGACTGAAATAAGAATACGTGTTAGTCAAAGTAGGAAAAATAATGTTGGCCAAATTAAGAAATATCTCACCCAAAACTTATAAAAGGTAGGAACAAATGTTAGCCAAACTAATAAAAATGACCAAATCACGAAATATATCGACCTATATTATAAAAAGTAAGAAAATATATTAACCAAAGTAGGAAAAATAATGACCAACAAAAGAAATATGTCGAATGAAGTAAGGAAATATGTTAGCCAAATATGGGGGGGGGGGGGGGGGGGGGGGAGGGGGGGGGAGGGGGGAGGATTTTGTCCAAATAAATTTAGTCAAATCAAGAAATATGTCGATCGAAGAAATAAAATATATAAAATGATGGACAAACTAAGAAATATATATGGCAAAGTACGAAAGAAATGTTTACCAAAGTGAGACAATAATTTCCAAATAAAAAAATAAAATAATGTTCAAAGTAAGAAACATGTATGCCAAAACGAAAAATACGTTAGTCAAATGGGGGGGGGGGGGGGGAAACGGAACGGGGGGGGGGGGACCGTTTGGACAAATGAATAAAATATGTTAGTGAAATCAAGAAATATGTCAACCGAAGTGAGACGGTATGAGAAATGGCTTTCACAAACCGCCCAAGCTTACCGGGTGACACGAACTGGAATAATTTGGAAACAGTTAAATAGTTCATCGACCAGGATAGTTTTAATATATACTCTAGAGCCGTTGGGACCAAAAGAAAAGCACTAGGAACAGATCTAAGGGACAGAAGGATCTTAAATTGTTGGGAAAAGCCGCTTGAAACAAAGTGGGGCTTGCTACTAGGACCACTGTCAAATTGCAATCATTAGCAAAAGTCATACACGACTAAACCTGACTTAGAGGACACATGTTTGATGGGATCATCCAGAGAACTGAGTCAAACAAAATTTGAAGGAGCCTGACTTTATTGGAAAGTGGCGAAATCACTCTAAGACGGGCGTGGTGATCAGACCAAAGCACCCGTAGGCAGAAGAGCAAGTATTCACTGGACAGGACCTTGACGTAAGTTGATGTAAGATTAGTTAGATACCTGTTAGACTATAGTCGGGCGCGGGTAATGGTACTTTAGTTTAGAAAGCTATAGCAAACTACCGTAGGTGAACTTACCAAGTAATCATGAACAACCGACGAATGCTAGGTTTGACTGCGACGTCCTGCAAAGGACCCACATCTAACTAGCTAGCTAACTATAATAGCAGTCTAAACCAGGAAGCATTGGCAAACTATTGAACGTTAACCCGCTAAGAAATCCCAATCCGACAAATGTCAGGACTGAATGCTACGTCCTGCAAGTGACCCATATCTAACGGGCTGAACTAGAGTGATGGGAGTCAAATTAATCGATTAGATTGGCAGAGTGTAGATAAGCTATATATATATATATATCTACCAGCAGGCCTGCAAATCACGGAATGCGCTTGTATTTTTGTTGACCAGGTAGAGGTGAAGGCTCTGAAACCTGGAGTACAACGAAAGGAGACGAAGCCTTGCTACAAACCTTTGAGAACAAAGTTTTAAGACGCATCTATGGACCCATTAGGGATACACAAAGTGGAGAGTGGAAAAGAAGAAGTAACAAAGACATTTATGATCTGTTTAAGTCCCCGCTAATCACTGGTATCATGAATGCTAATAGACTACAATGTCTGGGGCATATACGTATATATATATATATATATATACATATACGTATATATAATATTAATGCATGCTATTGGGGGCGACGATGGCGCCAATGATAATGAGACACGGCGCTAGTACATGTCACTGATGTATTGTGTTGTCGGCCTCAGAGACAGAAATGTTGTTGTTGGGGTTACCTGATATAGCTGTTAAAATGTGGTGTCCAGTTATCAGCGGTTGTGTTATGTGTCTGGTGCAGGGAAATCTGACCAGTCTGGGCAAGCGAACCAGGAGTTGTTGTTTAGGGTTATCCCACTGCCAATTTATATGTGTTTGTCCGCTGTGGGAAGACTATCAGTGTCGGTGTGGGTATTGCATTAATATCACATAATTATTACACATGGTGCCTGGGTGCTTATGGGTTGATGTTGGCATCGGGAAACACTGGTCGATGGTGTACGACCGCCCAGGCCGTGATGGAATGTCACTGACCCGATGTCAATACATGTAGTTGAAGACGACGAGGATGAAGGTGGGGTCGATAATTCTCGATGATGATGTTCACATAGTCAAGGGTGTCTTCTTGTTTAATTTTCAGGTTATCATCTGAATACCTGGGTAAGCAAGTGTGCGGCTATTTAACAGTGGTAGTTCGGGTGTGTGTCCTTGGTAGATATGTATGCTTTCTTGTTAGATTTGCGTACTTTCTTGTTATATTCACCTGACTGATGTTTGACTAGTTACTGGCTTAATTGCATTTACTTAGTGTTGATATTTCTTTTGATGGTATTCCCTTGTTGTTAGTTATCTGACAGCATTTTCCCCATATTAATTGGAATTGTTTTCGCACGATACTTTGTAATTTCTTTTGAGAAGCAAATAAATTTGATTCAGTGTTAGTTTATTCTTTTGAGTGCCTGTACTAGTGTCAGTTAAGACAGTGCTCTGTTTGTGACCTGCATACCTGTATACTTGTGAGGCTGGTAGATAAAATAAGGGTCTCCACACATTAGTTGTTATCTCTACGATCGGAAGATGGACAATCTTTATCTATCCATTCTTTATTCTTAACACCTCTTTTTCTTCTTTCTTCTCCTCTCGAACCTTTTATTATCTTTCCCTCTTCCTCTCATCTCTCATCTTCGTGCTTTCACAGAAGTAATAAAATATGTAAACCGATGGACAAAGTAAGAAATATGTATGGCAAAGTAAGAAAAACGTTTACCAACGTGAGAAAAATGATGGCCAAAGTAAGAAATATGTTAGCCAAAGCCAGAAAATATAGAGAAAGATGAAACAAAGAAATCCTGCAGATCCTAACAAATAGCGACGGAAGGAATAAAAACTGTACCCAATTCTAGCATTGATACGATGACATAAATGTGTGAAGACATACATATATATGTAAAGGTATTTAGTACTGGATACATTCTGAAAAAAATCGAAAACATCCATTTTCACCACACTGCCCAAGAAACCAAAAGCTGTTAATTGTGAAAACTATGTGAATAATATTCTAGTTAGCTATATAACTATGATACTCCGAAATATCAAACAGGAAAAAAACATTAAAATAAAATAGATAATGAAGTAGATGAAGAACAAGTTGATTTCCTTAAAAACAGCGTTATAAGAGAAGCCATTATTTGTTTCAGGACATCCACTGGAAAAAATATAGAAGTACGTCAAAGTAGTTGTATATGCTTTATAGATTACAAGAAAGTTCTTAGCAAGGTACATATGAAGAGACAATCAAACGCCTTCAGGATAGTGGATTAGATGGGACTGAAATTACATATTTTAATAACAATACTGGGCATATGTGGCAACAATTAATAGCAAATAATTACTACTCATACATAAATAAGAAGTAAGGAGTGCCGTAGGTATGCGTTATGTTTCAACCCTTTCAGCTTATAGAAAGAAAGAGTTTTACACTAGTTGAAAAATTCTCTTGACCAAAGATAAATAACATGAAATATAGGATGCGCTGATGACATATCGTTACTGGCTCAAACTGAACAGGAGTTACAGGACTCCGCGTAGCTTGTAAATAGATGCAGTACTTTGCCTAGATGGGATACATGTATTTTATAAATACGATGACAAGTAGACAAATAAATATGTTCTACAATTTCTGGTAATTATATTTAGTTTTTATTAATGTAATGATTTCTTCGGTTCTTCTTATTCTTCTTATGCAATTCCATTGCTGCACACTAGAATTGTAGGGATTGCAATTGATCTATTCATAACTTCTTTGTTATTTATCTTGTTAATATTTTACAGGTTGTCCTTTTCTCATCATTTCTTAATTATTTTGCATTTTGCTCTCTTCTCTGTCTTGTACATTCTGATATTTAATTTGATAATATGACATCTTTAGCATGTGTAGCTAATTTATCAAGGGTATTCTCTTCTGGGACTGTCCTAAGTGCTTGTTATAGGTTACTGTTCTTGTAATTTGCTGGTATAATAGCAGACTAGATGTGGTTCTTTATTAAATTTTCTGATTGTAACTTTTCGTATTGCTATTAATAGCTTATGGTCATTTCCACATTGCCTGTGGCCTGTACAAAACACAACTGCTGCCTGATATACAAACAACTGCTGCTTGATATACTGTCACAGAATGCCTGGAAAATTCGACCGGGAGATGCTACAATTACCAGAATGCTACAATTGCCAGAAGGCTACAATTACCAAAATGCCACAATTACCAGACGCACACCTTTCTCTCGGCCTACCTTGACGGTTTCCAGTCAAGGGGAAATAATCCCTGTAATCTTCTACCCCGAGGGGAGAAGCGGATTATGCCCTTGTTCTGGAATGTTCGAGAGATTTTGTTACCGGAACTATTGTTCCATCGCGCAGGCGCCGTGACTAGGCTGGATGCCGAGGAAAATAGTGGTTGTTCTAGCCGGCTGGCGAAAGGCTGTGTGGCTGCAGTTTGTCAGAAGGAGAAGTGGTTCCCAATGTCAACATATCGTTTAAAGACTTTTGACAGTATGTCCCTAAGTTGGACTGAAGTTCCATACTTCTAACTGCATGTCAGAAGGAAAGGTAGGAATGTTAACTTTCCTTAAATTACGCCGTAGTCGAAAATCGCGATCAGCCGAGGTAGTTTGCATGAAGCAAATAGTTGCACAGAGGTCAAGGTCGAGCATGTAACTGTCTCCAACAAACAGGCTTGGTGACCTGACCCCATTTTCATCAGGCCTGTTTTTAACAGTGTGTACTGCTGTGAAAAGTGCAGGTGTTTGCACGACTTGTCCCGCCTGCCAAGAAATTGGTTGGCTGGGGAGAAATAGCAGTGGCCTGAGTCATATTACTGTACGTGCACTACTGGGCCGCCTTTGAACTCAGGCGTAGTCGACAAAACCGGAAGTCGGTGACGGCGTAACTAAAAGCTATCGTGTAAGATGTCCTCCGACTCGGCCGGTCAAGACGAATCTCATGGGAATGTCCGCGGTCAGGATCGACGGGCATTTGAGCGATCCCGCGTGTGTCGAAGTTCGCGTATCTTGGCGGGGTGACTGCTGGTTTTTCTTTGCCTTCCTCATACATTTTATGTTCAAGATCTCTTTAAAGGACTACCAACCTAATCTACAATGGGTTCCTGTGAGGAGAACAACGGGGAGGGGAAAGAGGGAGAAATGATGCTACAGACATGTTCTGATGGTTGCAGGGGTGAGGAACTGGGGAAAGCAGGGCCACCTGGGAAGAGCTGGAAGGGGGTTTTGCCAACGGCCCTCCTTCAGGGCCATCTTGCCTATGGGTACCGTAGACCCTCTAATCCTGTATGTCATTAGAAGACTTCCACTGGGAACTGGGGGGCAGACACTCATGATTAGTCACCGTGGGTTCACTCTATCCCCAGTCCAGGGAAACAGATGGTCTATTCCGCTACTTGTCAGACCCCAGACCTTATTCTTCCTCTGACCCTGAGGCATGGCCTGTAATTGAACCACCGCCCACCTTAAGGAGGTGATTCCCTATCTGAGTACATGGAGGCAGTGTATCTCCATGTGATGAGTCGTGATCACGTGATTCTTACCGAGGGTTACCTTGTCATTTTTCCAGATTCTACCTTCCGGAGAGGAGTGATGGACAGTCAGTAAAACCATCATTCTGTGTCAACATCAGCAGTCTGGACAGACCAGCTAACGTGAGGTGATCCTACCACCCATCACCCGGTCAGTCATCTATGCCCTCAGAGCAATTTCAGGATAAGTCATCCACCATTTATGACGAAGGCTGCTTGGCAAGTATGGTTTGTGTAATCGTCCAGCTGTGCCACACTAGTTCACATGGATGATGTTCTTGATCGTGAATATAGCTACAGACTTTAGGCTATTGGAACCTTAACCAGGAACAATGTTCTAATGTAACTTTAGCACTGGACATTGTGCTGTGATATACTGTAATTCAGGAACTGTGCTACTATCAGTATATTGTTGAGTTGGTGCCACTGTTGGTAGAGCAACGAACTTCCGGATTAAATTATACCTTTTATAGAGGCACCCACCTGATGGGATGTGAATGGAAATTCAGAGTTTCATTTGGGTAAACGATCAGATTCCCAGTGTCATTATCCTAACGGGCTAACAACTCAGAGGAGGTGCTGTCTGGTCAAAGACTGAGGACCTACACCAAGAAGATAAGTGACATTACCGTCTTATGTGGAACTCTGACATTTGTACAGTGATGACCATCTTTATGTGGCTGCCTCAACAAACTGTCTTGTAGCAATTAGCACACCAGACAGATCTGCACTACATCCACATTATCTTCACTTTGCTTTGTACAATACACTTTTGCTATTGAGTTTGTAGATGCCAGAGTTGCGTCATTTATTCAGGACGATGTTTGAAAGGGTAACATTCCTTGGTTGGTTGTGAGAGAGATAGGTATTCGAGGACTGGTGGGGTCGCAGACTGAAAGTGTCCCAGTCCCAGATCTGAAGTCATCCCGATATATATAGATATATATGTATGTATGGGTATTCATGATAAGTGTGACAGCCTGTTCCCTTCACCCAAGGGAAACTGTGTGACATATACACACAACTGCAGCCTGATATACAAACAACTGCTGCCTGAGTTGTTGAGTTGAGTTGAGTTAAGAACCGACATCACTGCACTCAGGACATTCACATACGTGTTCCGACCCCTCGTTCAACAGCCAGCGAAAAGCCATACTACTAATCGTTCCCACCGCTAACTGATTAAACGTTGTCCTGGCCTTCCCTCTCAATTTTGAGATTCTTCCAGAACCCCTGCCGGTCCCCACTAATCTCATTCTTTTCACATATGTGTTCTCATTCTGTTCCTCCGCCTTCTCCACCTGGTCTCACAAGCGCACGACCACCCCCACCACCTTGTCCATAGGCAAACTACCACCAAGAAGTGCATTCCCTGCTAGCCTATCAGCCTGTTCATCCCCTCGTACCCCCGCATGGCCAGGGCAAAATATCCATACAATTCTCACAATCTGTGACATCCGAAGCGATGAGAGCTATTCCACACGAAACATTTCTTTCTCCACCTTACTAAGCATACTCTTTGAATCCGTAATGAATACAACGTGTGTTGCAGTAGTCTCCTCTAGCCACCGGAATGCCACTGTAACTGCCTCCACCTCCATTCTCATGCTGGAGGTCGTAGTCTCATATGCCAGACTCTCCCTTTTCAAGACTCGTCCATTAGCCTTTGCAATAAAGCCCCAGCCACTACGTCTCTTTCTCACCACTGACCCATAGGTGTAGATGACTATGTCACCTTGATGTGTGTTGCTCTGGATCAGCTGTTGCACTTCAAACTCAGTGCGGCCCGCTGCCCATTCTCTGCACTCACGACCCAGTGTTATTATTACACTGTGCCACTCCGCCATGTCTTCCGGGACTTTAACCACTCTCTTTCAGGACTGATTGTCTCTAGATCACACACCTGACGTATAGAAAGTTCTGCCTGTGCCATCCAGGACCTGCCTCATCTTAGTCTATGACCCTTGACCATATCCATTGCTGCATGCAGCGGGTGATCCCTATCTGCGGCAACTCTCAGGTACCATTTGGCCTGAAGGACCCTATGCCTATCAGTCATTGTTGGTAGCGTCAGGATATTCCTCATGCATATAATTGGTGTGTCCTTTGTGCACCCCAGGATTAACCGCATGGCAGCATTCTGTATGCGCTCCAACCTTTTAAGCTGGCTCTTTGATACTGTCAGCAGCACCAAACCATACTCCATGACAGAAATTATTAACCGCTGAAAGAGCCTGTACAGCATCCTCGGATCTACCCCAGTTGCTGCCATAACCGTCAATGCATTAAGTCCCCTACCAGTCTTCACCACCAAAGCCTCCACATGATCCTTAAAAGACAAGCACCTGTCAAAGGTGATACCCAAGTACTTCAATTTACTCTCTCGACTAAGAGGACATCTGTCTTGACGATCCGGTTATCCAGGGAATACCACACAACCTTTGCCTTGTCTGAGTGTATAGTGGCCCCTGCGTCCCTGCACCACTCCGCCACCCTGTTTACCGCCACCTGTAAGTCTTTCGTCAAACTGGCCCTGTCTCTGCTCTGTCTGTACACCAGCACATCATCTGCAAATGTCAAGATTCTACCCACACCTGGTGTCGCAATAGCTGAGATTTTGCTGGTTTAGACATTAAAGAGCACCGGGGACAAGGCAGATACCTGTAGCAACCCAGGTGTATGGTGAATAGCTTGATATACAAACAACCGCTGCCTGATATACAAGCAACTGCTGCCCGATATTCAAACAACTGCAGCGTGATATACAAAAAACTGCTGGCTGATATACAAAAACTGCTGTCTGATATACCTAACAACTTCTAGATGTCATACAAACAACTGCTGTATTTCATACACACTGCTGTCTGCCATACAAACAATTGCTAGCTGTCATACAAACAACTGCCTTGTGCCATACAAAAATTTCTAGCTGTCATACAAACAACTGCTAGCTGTCATACAAACAACTGCCGTGTGCCATACAAACAACTGCTAGCTGTCATACCATCAACTGCCTTGTGCCATACAAACATTTCTAGCTGTCATACAAACAACTGCTAGCTGTCATACAAACAACTGCCTTGTGCCATACAAACATTTCTAGCTGTCATACAAACAACTGCTAGCTGTCATACAAACAACTGCCTTGTGCCATACAAACATTTCTAGCTGTCATACAAACAACTGCTACCTGTCATACAAACAACTGCTGTCTGCCATACAAATAGTTGCTAGCTGACTACTAACAGCTATTGTCTTGTATACACACAATAGCTGGTTGTCAAGCAAACAAATGCTGATTGTCATACAGTCAAATGCTGACAGACATGCACAAAATTGCAGACTAAAATAAACACATTAACTGTAACCACGCAAACAACGCCTGGCTAAAATACAAACAACTCTAGCCTGTCACACAAACAATGCTGACTGAAAAAAACACGTAATCAGTTACTGACAAAGAACTGCTACCCAAACAATTAATGACCGCCATACAAACAACTGCTGTCTGCCTTACCAACAGCTGCAGCCTGTCACTTAAACAACTGTTAGATGTAAAGAGGCATTGTTGGCTGGCAAACATATGTAATAAAACAAAAACACTACTAGCTCATATATATGTAAAAAAATAAAATAATAGCTGACATGCAAACAACTGCTGACTGGCATACACACAACTGCTCGCTGACATTCGAACAACAACTGGCTGTAATACAAACAACAACAGCTGGCTGTAATACAAACGACAACAGCTGGCTGTAATACAAACAACAACAGCTGGCTGTAATACAAACAACAACAGCTGGCTGTAATACAAACAACAACAGCTGGCTGTAATACAAACAACAACAGCTGGCTGTAATACAAACAACTGCTGGCCATCATACAAACAACTGCTTGCTGGCATACAAACAATGGCTGACTGACATACTAACAATGGTTGGCAGATATACAAACAACTGCTGGCCTTCATACAAACAATCGCCGGCTGACATACAAACAATGGTTTACTGACATACAAACAGCCGTTGGCCCGCATGAAACAGCCGCTGACCCTCATACGAACAACAACTGGCTCTCATACAAGCAACAGCTGGCTGACATACAAACAATGGCTGAACGGCATACACAAATCTGCTGGCCCTCATACAAACAACTGCTTGCTGGCATACAAACAATGGCTGACTGACATACAAACAATGGCTGACTGACAATCAAACAATGGTTGACTGACATAAAAACAACTGCTGCCCTCATAAAAACATCCGCTGACGGACGTACAAACAATGGTTGACTGACATACAAACAATTGCTGGCCCTCATAAAACAACCACTTGCTGACATACAAACAATGGTTGTCTGACATATAAACAACTGCTGGCCCTCATATAAACAAATGCTTGCTGACATACAAACAATGGCTGACTTACATACAAATAACTGTTGGCATTCATAAAACAACCACTGACCCTCAAACAAACAACCACTGGCCCTCATACAAACAACCGCTGGCTTACATACAAACAATCGCAGAATGACATACAAACAATTGCTGGCCCTCATACAAACAACCGCTTGCTGACATATGTCAATAACCTGTTGCTGGCTCGATGTCTCAGATTCATTGACAGATTTAACAGGAACATCAACATATGATGAATAATGGACATACTGACGTCCTTTGTACTCTTCATTTATTGTAGAAAAATGTTACAGCAGACATAAATCACATGGTCCCGTATATGTGGGAGGGCGTGTGATGAATCTTAGTAAATACATATTCACTTCTGCTGGATAAAGTTAATTCATTTGAAGAGTAAACGCAATCGTTGCAATACAGCAAATATTCAATTCATACAAAAATGTCTGATTATGAACTAAGGTCACACTTACAGCCTTGTTTTGCGTCTGGCGTGCAGTATCGCTGGGCTGCCATTAATTATGTGAAATGCAACACACTTTCACGTTGGGCATTCACTTAGCCGTACTAGCTGGATGATACATCTCTGATTCTTGATGGAGGATCAATACACAAATTACTTTGGCAATCTTTCACGACTTCAAAAACATTTTGACGTCTTGCCTCTGTCAAAACTCTGACCTAACTGACTAGACCAGCCAGCTGTTTCATTCTCGTGATCTCAGCTGTTTTGATCACGTGATACAAGTCTTTCTGAGTAGTTTCCCTTCTCTCTCGTGAATCATCATCACTATCTGTTAAAGGTCTCGGCTTCCCTCGTTTTCCTGGTGCTCGCCAGTTAACTGTCGTTAACTTAAATTACACTCGCTTTTCTTCGCTGCTCCTGTACTGTACACATTGTAATAATACGCAGGACTAGTACTGTAGACCCTGCATTACTACATGGCAACATATAAACAATGGTTGACTGACATACAAACAACCTCGTGCTGACATGCAAACAACCGCCGGCTGACATAAAAAACAATACGGACATACAAACAACCGTTGTCTGACATACAAAAAATCGCTAACTGACATACAAACAACTGTTGGCCCTCATACAAACAACACTGTCTGACATACAAACAACTGTCGGCTGACATACAAACAACCTCGAACTGATATATTCAAACAATTGCTGACCGACACACAGGCAACCACTGACTTACATACAACAATCACTCGCTCTCATACAAACAACCGCGGGCTGACAAACAAACAACCGCGGGCTGACATTCAAACAATGGCTGATCGACATACAAATAACAGCTGGCCCTCATACAAACAACCGCGGGCTGACAAACAAACAACCGTGGGCTGACATTTAAACAATGGCTGATCGACATACAAATAACAGCTGGCCTCTTACAAACAACCGCGGGCTGATATACAAACAACCGCGGGCTGACATTCAAACAATGACTGATCGACATACAAATAACAGCTGGCCTCTTACAAACAACCGCGGGTTGACAAACAAACAACAGCTGGCTGACATACAAACAACCGCGGGCTGACATACAAATAACCTCGGGCTAACATTCAAACAATGGCTGATCGACATACACATAACAGCTTACTGACATACAGACAATCGCTAGCCCTCATACAAACAAGCGTGGGCTGACACACAAACAACAACGGGCTGATATACAAACAACCGTGGGCTGACATTCAAACAATGGCTGATCGACATACAAATAACAGCTGGCCTCTTACAAACAACCGCGGGCTGACAAACAAACAACAGCGGGCTGACATACAAACAACCGCGGGTTGACATTCAAACAACACATGTACATCACACAAATAATTGCAGGCAGTCATATCTATCACTGGTGGGTGGACAACCATGCTATTAAATATGTAACATGTTAGAGCTGTGAGAGCGAAATAGACTCGTTCATCGATTGTGGTCGTCGTGCAAGTTTAAGAAAACTGTCCAGAAAAGTGGAAAGAAACTTGACAACTTTCAGGAAGGAAAATATACCGCTGTTGCATTCATTAATTATTTATCTCCCTTAACCATATTGCGCAGAGAATGTTTATTAAAACGACAAAAAGGCATACGTGACAAAAGGCAAATGTGTCACTGGATAGCAGCTATGAACAAATCGCGGCAAACGAAACATCATTAAAAAGCTCATATAGCAGAAATAATGCCAAAATAAGACCGAAATTGCATGCTCTTTCTTACTAATATAAACAACTTGTCAATCTTTGAAGCATCAGTATTAGACTTGATACTCAAACAGACAAAAGGTTGAACATCTGTAGGTCAGTACTAAATTAAGACAGTAATGCCTATATTACTACAAACAGCACACATTTTAGTACACCAACGTGTCCGAAAAACATCAGTGCATTCCGCTTACAGAAGATCTAAAACTACCTCTTATCGAAATGTGGTGATTTAAAAACAAAAGAAAGAAAGAAAAAACTGCTACAATCTGACCCAGCTAACGTGATCAAGGGACATGTTCTGGGAAGTACAGGCTGACGGCATGATCGAGTCTCAGTTAGTCTATACAAACATGGCCCTGGCATCGTATACCCCATACTTAACATGGCGTGGAAAAAAGTCCTTCTTTTTATTTTAACTATAGAAATTAACCCTATCGACGGCGCATAATCATCATTATGTAGCAGGTCCTTTTCTGAACGTCGCTCTCAACACTCTCCGCTGATATGTTTCTGGATATTTTGCCACTTTCTTGCATGATTATAACGGTTAGGTTTTTGTCGTATCCAGGCTGAATGCTGGATGCTTCTCACATACATCTTTCATCTTGTTCTGTAGAATGTTCATGTTGCTATATAATGTTTACTGTTTAATAACCGTTCTCTTTCACTTAAAAGCTAGGCTACTTGCGAAATCTCATTATCTCGCTAAATTCTCCCACAATTGAGTGGCTTATGTATCTCAGTAAACAATGCAATCATCTCAGGCCATTCTATATCTAATTGCTTATTTATTTCAATTATTAAGAAAAAGAAAGAATGCAAATGCTCTCTCTCTCTCTCTCTCTCTCTCTCTCTCTCTCTCCCTCTCTCTCTCTCTCTCTCTCTCTCTCTCTCTCTCTCTCTCCCTCTCTCTCTCTCTCTCTCTCTCTATTCATCTCTGTAATTCTCATCTCAAGTGTTTCAGGTATAACCCTATTTCGTTTGCCTTGTGGATTCCAGACAAGAGGGTGTCTAGTTATATTGCCCACTAATATCTCGTTGTTAGGTTACGAAGGTTACTTCGTTTTGATCTCACAAAAATACTAAATAGATGCACACAACGTAAAAGTAAAAACATCGTTTTGGGATCATGATGTCTATACAGGAAGAAATTACTCCCGATGAACTGGCAGTACAAGCTAGAGATATCTTGATAACAGCAGCCAAAGATTAAACTCCGACTAAGAAAAAGCAACATACGCCATAGATTACATCAGACACGTTAGAATTAATAAAACAAATACGGAAACAGAAAGCGAAAGTAGGACAAACCGATAACACTAAGATGAAATATAAATCTTTAACACGAGAAATAAGAAAGAAAAAAAAAAAAACAACACAAGAAATGACAAAATCAATATATACAAGATTGTTGTATTAAAATATAGCAATTTTATAATAATGGAGGTCATTGCGAAATGTTCATAGAAATGAAAGTGTTGACAAGAAATGTTCAACGTCAATTACGAGGGGAATTCAATAAGTAAGTCACAAGTGGCCTTAGACAAATAACCAAATATGATAACAACTTGAAACCAGTTTATTTTTATACATACATTGTCCCTTTATTTCTCAACATAATTTCCACCAACATTGATGCACTTAGCCCATCGTTTTATCAGTCCTCCCATACCCGCTGCATAGAACTGCGTGCTCTGTTTTCTAAACCACGTTTTCACTTCACATTCAACTTCGGCGTCATTCGCGAAATGTCTCCCGCCAGGGTAGGTTTTCAGTGGACTAAAATGGTGGAAACCGCTAGGGGCTAAATCGGGGCTGTAAGGTGGATGTTCCAGAACTTCCCACCTTAGGTGGTTAATTTTCTCCTGAGTTAATCGAACCGTAAGTGGTCTGGCATTGTCATGAAGAAGCAACACTCCTCTAGTCAGCAGTCTTGGACGTTTTCTTCTAATTGCGTCATGAAGCATCGATAGACCTTCACAGTACGATTCAGAATTCACATTGTCACCTTTCGTCTTGAAATTGGTTAAAAGCACTCTTCCACCCTCTACATGGATACTTCTGTTGCAATCTTAACAGGACGACCAGATCGGATTTCATCAACAATGTTAGAGCGTCCATGAGAAAAATTTTCTACCCAACTACTCAACTTTACGGGACAAACATTTGTCAGCATAAGCAGGAAGCATTTCCTTATGAATTTCCTTTTCAGGCAGTTCTTTTGCCCACAAAAAAAAAAAAAAAAAACGGAAAACAGCACGTTGCTCTTTGGTTGCACACTCCGTAAATACAATCGCCATTTTATTTATGCACTGCGCATGCGCACGAGACACCTAGCGTCACCTGTCCAACATGTATATAAAGTTCGATAGTGCTGTCACCTAATGACGCCTGTAGAAAACACCAACTACATTTACCTGCCATTCCACAGAACTGTGTGACTTACTTATTGACTCGCCCTCGTAAATATTATCTGTGGCAAATTGGGAAATACCCTAACAGAATCTATAAATATTCTAGAATGATGGCAGGAATACTGAAGTGGAATGTATGGTATGAATTACTGTGAGGATATGAATGAGATACATGAACCAATGACAGCAGAGAAGAACCTGACACCTCATTAGATGAAATTGTATGGGCAATTGTAAATAACCTGAAGAATGGTAAGTCACCAGGATGTGATGAGATATCAGCTGAACTAATTATAGCAGGAGGAGAAGAAAGCATACAAACCTATAACCCATTATGTAAAAAGATATGGAAATGGTTTTACGAACCTAATTCGTTCCAGAACTCAGTTCGTAACCCGAAACGTTCGTAACCTGAAACATTGAAATCCATGAAATCGAGACAATCCTTTTCAAGATGAAAGAATCGTTCTTTTTTTTTATTAACATCTGGTCGATTACCTGACAGAACTCAAAGAATACTTGTACTTCACGTATTAAATAAAGAGAAAGAAAACAACCAATTAAATTAAGTGAAAAATTAAAAAAAAAAAAAAAAAGGTTTAGTCTAATTTTCTTACCAAGAAAACGATCTTGGGAAATTTGTCACTTTCTTTGTTCTTCTGAAACAGTTTTAGGAGATTCTTGACGCTGTTTCTTGGCAGCCGACTGGGAATTTTTCTGCACCAAGAAACTATCAAGGAAACTTTGTCGCTTCCTTTGCTGGAGAATCTTTCTGAAGTGGGCCATCGCGTTATCATTCTTCAGGTTTACTGCCCTGTTTACAACAAGTTTGTTTGGATGATGGTTAACAATGAAGTCTTCGACGTCTGCCCACATGCTGCAAATTTCTATAATCCTGGCAGTTGAAACGGTCACTGTCTCCTCATCATCGTCTTGACAGACGATAGTTTGTGCTTTAAAAAGGCATAATAACTATTACCCATGGAGGTAGCGAATGTGACTGATAAGGCAATTCGCGCAGTAAATGTTCGTTCACAGAGGGGCATGTGAACACGTGGTCATTTCCACCATCATGCACCATCTTACGTTTCACACGCTGGGTGTGTGACTTATCTGCAATAATTTTCTCCTTTGTCTTTATTCCATTTCTGATGTTACCTCCATGCAACACTTGCTCCCAATGTGCATTATCAATGCCTGTATCAGTCAGTCCCACTTACACACATCTTTGTATCGTAGTAGAGGCCGACCCTGAGATCTCTTAACCATCTGTAATTCACCAAAAAAAAAAAAAGATGTCCTTTGCTTTTCTACCATCATCCATCCTCCTAAGATGTCCTATCCATCTAAGTCTACGAAGACAACCTGATCTTTCTAACACTTCAGTATTTGTGATTATGTCTTGCCACTTAATACCAAGAATTCTTCGCAGACACCGCATATGAAAGTTGTTTAAACGTTTCTCTTGGTGTGTGTAAGTTGTCCAGGCTTCACTGCCATAAAGAAGAGTACTAAGGACACAGGCTTGATGGACAAGGACTTTTGTTTTGGCAGTAAGCTTCCTGTTCTCCCAGACTCTTTTTCTTAACCTGTTCATTGTTGTTGCTGCCTTACCAATCCGGATGTTGATTTCCTGATCTAGGGATAATTTGCTATTTATCACTAATCCTAGATATATGTAAAATGGTCTACCATATCTAGTTCATCAATAAAGATTGATGGTACCCCATGCGCACCTTGTGTCATGATCTGTGTCTTCTTTTTTGCTAATTGTTAAACTAAATTCGGAACAAGCATTGGAAAATGCAGATAGTAGACATTGTAATTCTTCCTCGGAGTGGGTCGTAACTGCAGCATCATCTGCATTAAAGCAACTCTCGGATTAGTACCCTCCTAATTTTGGTCTTGGCCTTCAATCTTTGAGCATTGTAGAGGTCGCCATCTGAGCGTGAGTGAATGTATATACCACCACCCTGATCACGAAAGGCATATTTCAGTAGAAGTGAAAAGTATATTCCAAAGAGGGTGGGAGCTAGTACACAACCTTGCTTAACTCCACTCTTGATTTCAAACTCTTCTGAAGTTGCACCATCAAACTTGATTATACCCTTCATGCCTGTGTGGAACGATTCCACAATGGACAGAAGAGTTGGTGGGCAGCCAATCTTCTTTAGTGCCTTGAACAGACCCTCACGACTGACCAAATCAAATGCCTTTGTGAGGTCGATGAAGGCAATAAACAGTGGTTGATTCTGTTCACGGCATTTTTCTTGCATTTGTCGCAATGAGAATATCATATCAATGGTAGACCGATTCTGTCGAAAGCCACACTGTGATTCGGGGTAGACTTGATCTCCTAGGACTTGAAGTCTGCGCAGAACAATTCTGGCAAATACTTTTCCAACTGAGATACCCCTATAGTTGTTGCAGTCGCTCTGATCGCCCTTGTTCTTGTACAGTGCTATGATGCTTGAATCTTTGAAATCCTGTGGGACTTGTCCTTCTCGCCAGCATAGCTTTATTAGCTGGTGGATCTGTAGAGTGAGTGTGTCTTGCCCACTCCTAATAACCTCTATTTGAATCCCATCCTTACTTGGAGCCTTGCCAGATGCAAGTTCATTTATAGCACACTTAACTTCTGTTATGGTGGGAAGTGTGTCCAGGTGGTCAAGAGTTGGTAGGACCTCTATGGCGTTGAGGGCATCATCCGCTAGTTTGGTCTCACTTGAGTAAAGCTCCAAATAGTGCTCTACCCATCTATCCATCTGCTGTTTCTTATCAGTGATGATTTCTCCAGTCAAGGTTTTCAATGGTGCACTTCTTTTGATCATTGGACCACAGGCTTTCTTTATTCCTTCATACATGCTTCTGATGTTTCCCTTATCACTTGCGATTTGAATGGACTCACATAACTTGATCCAATAGTCATTTGCACACTGCCTGGCAGCCTTTTGCACATCCTTCCTAGCTTGCTTCAGCTCACTCAGAGTGTTACGCGTTGGTCTTTCCTTGTTTCTTAAGAGAGCTATCTTCTTCTTATCAATCAAGGGCTGCAGAGTCTGGCTATTTGCCGCAAACCAGTCGTGCCTCTTATGATCCACAGTGCCGTAAACCCCTACGGCAGTTTTATAAAGAGTTTCCTTTAGTTTACCCCACTTTTCACTTACTGAATAACTTTCTGGTGTATCAGTGAAACCGTCTTCAAGTTGCTGTTGAAACTGAAAACACTTTTCAGAATCGTGAGTGTTAATAATATTAATCCTGGGGCTAGATTTGTGTTTAACTGTGTAGATTCTCTTTGGTCGCAGTCTAACCCTTGCAACAACCAAAGAATGATCCGTATCACAGTCAACACTGTGGTAACTTCGAGTCAATTATGTATGGTTCAGATGTTGTCTCCGTATGATGATGAAGTCCAGCTGGTACCAATGGCCGGATCTTGAATGTTTCCATGTGACCTTATGCAGCTCTTTTGTTGTAAAAAGGAGTTTGTAATAAATAGGTCATTTCTGGTGCAATTCTCCAGCAGTCTTTGTCCATTTTCATTCATGTGACCGATGTTGTATTTTCCAAGGCACACTGGCCATGAACTCGAGTCCTTGCCCACACGAGCATTGGAAACACCGAGCATATAAATGTAGCCGGATTTTGGTACTGTCTTGATCACGGAGTCTTACTCCTCATAGAACGAATCTTTCACATCATCAGAGGAATCGAGTGTCGGAGCATATGCAGTAATAATGGTGGCAAAACCACAAGAGATTGCCAAGCGCAGGGATAATAGTCTTTCATTACCTCTTGCTGGAATTTCAATCATTCCCAGTAGTGAATTCTACACTGCAAAGCCCACACCGTGCTGCCTTTTTTTCTGCCTGCCCTCTACCCTTCCAAACAAAGGTGTAACTGTTTTCCCTGAGTGACCCTTTCTCAGCAAGGCGAGTCTCCTGCAGGCCAGCAATATCAATGTTAAGACGACTGAGTTCGGCATCAATCACAGCCGTTTTCCTCACATCGTCAATATTGGTCAAGTCAGTGGATAATCCTGGGCACATGGTTCTCACGTTCCAGGTTGCAAGCCGTAGCTTGAGGTTTTTCTTTTTCTTTTTATTAGAACCTGGTGCATTGTTTTACAGCCTGCAATTCAGATTTTGTCCTAGCCCCAAGCACCTATTGAAGCAGGCAGACTGTGGCGGATCAGCACCCAATTAGCCGGGGGATGCCCAGCTTGAGGCGGGCGGTAGCTGATCAGTGACACCTGTAGGTGTCTCCCACCGTCAGAGGCAACGCGTGGCACCCCCATGTCTACCCCAATTGACAGGGACTTATAACCCGTTACAGTTGCCTTTCGCTTTGATTCCGAAACCGGTTACGACCAGGGATGGAGTTATTGCCTCTCCATTGCACAAAGCCTGGGCTAAAATATAGAGACCATGTGTTGCCCATGCAGCATGATCCCTCTCTCGGCCTGCCTAGTTCACTCCAGAGGAAAGGTAATACCTATACATCTGGAACCAGACAAGCTGCAGAAGCTGCCGGATCAGCAAAGCAATGCTCTAACTGTCCGCCTGTCGGAGCTTCGATCCTAGACCAGCTGCCAACCAAGGCTTAGGGCCTGGTCTGCCCTGCCATGACATTTTGTCTTTGGGTTGCATTTCCTCGCACCAGGATAAGGTTTGTACCCTCCCAATTGTGCTCTTCCGCCCGAAGACGTTGGCACAATGTAGGGTGTCGGGTTTGGTAAGCGCCGCCCAACGTTCAGCGCTAACAGAAAACAGGTAATACCGTCTACTGCAATAAAAGACTGAAATTGGTGGTGATTTAAACCTTTGGCTCTGATAAAGTTGACGGTTTGTGTTACAATGCTCATTGCATCTTCCATGTTGAGGACTTTACCACACAACGATCCTTGGTGTATGATGCAGTGATATGCTATCAATTCATCAGTACAGTTCTCCTGCATCTTTAACCGCATTCTTCCAACTAGTCAACTTTTTGCGCCACACATCGCCAGTGCTCCATCTGTTGTCAGTCCAACGAGTTTGTCCCAAGGCAGGTTCATATTGGTTAAACTTTGATACTCGTTGTCATAAATTTCTTTTCCTGTCGTTGTCCCATGCATGGATTTTATGTCCAATATTTCTTCTGACACATTCTGGAGTCTACTCCACGGATAAAGATGGCGAGGTGTGCAATGTCAGTCGTGTCATTACTTTAATCGACAACAAGGGAGAATGCAAAAAAGTCTTTGTCTTTTTTCGACCAGCTGTGTTTTCACATCAGTGGCCATCTCACAAACCCGATCTACAACCGTGTTTCTGCCAAGGTTTACCTTTGCAAACATCTGCATTTATCCTGAACACAAGACGTCACACACTTTCATCATGCAGCGCTTCAGAAACTCTCCTTACGTAAATGGTCGGCCTGATGTTTGTGATCTCTTTCGCCACAATAAAACTTTCTTTCACAGCAGCTTCAGTTTGTGATTTTGCTTTGGTGAAAATCATCTGCTGTGATGTTAGATACCTCTGCAATTCTTCTACCTTATGTAGTTTCAGCTCTGCATTCAGGCTGTTTAACTTGTCTTGATGTTTAGTTTCACAGTGCCGTCTCAGATTACATTCTATGATCACAGCCACATTATCTCCACAAATAAGACACACAGGTTTACCGCCAATGTCAGCGAACATATATTCAGCCTCCCAGCGGCTTTGAGAGGCTTTGTTTTCAGAATCAACTTATCTCTTTGTCATTTTAAAGGCTAGCTTTGATTTAAAAAAAAAACGATTTAGCATCTACCGACAGGGTAGCTGTAGCGTGAAAAGGTGATGTAATATCCGGGCACTACACTACTTTCATTTCTTATGCGCCAATCCAAAACGAGAAACTAAACGTTGCTGGGTCACTATAACGATAACCATCCACTCACTACACAACTTTTATTTTCGCTTATTCTGATTGAAGCTAGAACGCTCCCAGGTAGTCTATCATTCGGCAAGGCTACTAATTAGGGAATGCGATTTGCACTTTACATCGTGGCCATTAAAAAATAGTTTTGCCTAAAATTCTCTCTCTGGCCAAATATATGTGTACAATGATTGATACTTCTCGAGCCTGATATGATTGTAGGCTGTGCCTTATGTGGCCCGCGGGCCTTGAGTTTGACACATGTGGCCTAGAGTATGTATCACTTAGTGTGCTGATACTCGTCCGTGCCATGACAATATGCTGTTAGAGATTAAGATTCTTCTCTCGATGTCTTCTTCTTCCTCTCAGTCCATAAATCCGTCAAGTTTTCCAACAAGTTCCGTTTTCTCTTCTCATCCCGTGATCCAAAAATGAAGACTGCCTCTTTATAGTGTCTGTGATTAGTTGTCTTCGTGTCTCTGTCAAAACATTCACATTACCCATGTTGGCCTTCCAAGAAATTTTAAAATTATTCTGTAAACCACATCTCAGAGGTCTCCAGAGACGTTTATGTTTGTTTAACCATTGTGCACGATTCAAAGTCGTATGTTAAAACAGGTTCTATTAGGGACGTTCATTTGAAGCCCGTTCCAATGGCTTTATTACAAAAGATGGAAAGAAACATTAACAGGTGTGGTAGAATTAAACAAAGCATTCATTTTCAATGAATTATGAACCATGGTTAGTCAGAAGAAGTCGCCGTAGGCATTCATGCAAGCATCGCATTGCTTAGGTAGGGGGCGAATGCCGTCTGCAAAAAAGGATTATGGCTGCTCACTGAACCAAGTGTTTACCGCGTTCATTACGTCTGCATCTATGTGAAATAGTTGCCCCTTGAGAGTTTTTTTTTTAGAGGTCCAAACAAATGAATATCACATGGTGGCAAATCAGGACTATAGGCTGGATGTTGCAGAATTTTCCACTTCTTCCTTGCTAATGCTTCCTGCACAATCTTTGCGACGTGCAGACGAGCATTATCAAGCAACAAAATCACACCGCGAGAAAGCATGCCGGGTCGTTTATTCTTGATGGCTTTTTGCAGCTTGTCTAGTGTTTGCAAGTAGTGGGTAGAGTTGATGTTGACACCAGGTTCTTTAAAGTTGGCCAACAATAGTTCTTCATCGTCAAAAAATGCGCTCAGCATAACCTTACCAGCGGAAACCTGTAACTTGAATTTTTTGGCATTTGGTGATCCAGGATGCTTCCATTGCATGCTGTCTCTGTTGCTTCTCGGCTCAAAGTGGTGACACCATGATTCATCGCCTGCCACTATGCGGAAGAGAAATTCATCTCCATCCACTACTGTAACGCAGCAAGTGGTTCAAACACCATCCCATGCGTTCCTCTTGTTGGTGGTCGGTCAACATCCGCGGTACCCACTGTGAACACACCTTCGGATATTACAGTTTTTTTTACGAACGACCTTTTAAATGGTCCCAATTGACATATCAAATTCTTTCGCTTGGGAACGTATACTTCGACAACGGTTCATCTGTACTGCTGCATCAATTTTGGCGATGGTTGTTTTTTTTCTGTTGCAACAATATGCGCTTGACCCGGCCGTCGAAGATCTGTCGTGAACTGACGTCCTTTCCGAAACATTCATGCCCAGTCTGTCACTGTTGTCTTCGACACAAATTTGTTACCGTACGCTGCCCGCATTCTTCGATAAATTTCCACTGGTCGTCATCCTTCAAATGAAAGAAACTGAATCACCGCTCTTTGAGCTTCTTTGGACAGATTTTGGATTAACCCGACCATTTTCTCAACGGCCAGAAACAGAATCTATGCACAACGGGACGATAAGCATGTGCTCTTTTATTCATTGGTAAGTACTTATCACATGACTATGACATGATCATGTTCAACGTACGCAATTACGCGCAATGCGGCACGAACAAATTTCAAATGAACGCCCCTTATATATATATAATATATTCTTTGGCTATTAAAGACGATAAACAAAGAAAATCGAAATATTTTGGTCACTTGAAAGTTCATGAAAGTTTGGAGAGAACAATAATGGAGGGGTATATGCATGGGAACACGGAGCTGATCCACGACTCTGGTGATCAAGTAAGATGGCAAAACATGACTGCCCACGCTTATCGGCATGGCACATGATAGATGGATGGATATGCCTGGGAAGAGTGGAAGAGGAAGGCCAAAGAGAAGATGGGTGCAGGGTGTGGCAGATGCTCTCCAGACGGGTGTATCGGACGCAGGACACCTTGCTTGTGATCGAGAAGTTTAACGGAAGGTTGTTATGGCACCGAGGTTCTGCAAATTACATGCTACTGAATGAATGAATGAATTATTTTCTACCCTCCAATGAAGAGGATTTATTGCACTGGATATTCATTATGTTATAGACTGCAGTTTTCGTGTGCAGTTATGTTCTGTTATCTCTGTGATATTGGCCCATACAATGTTATTCATGTGCCCATGAGCTGGCTGTAAAGTAATACCAATGCCATTAGCTGTACGTTAGTACATTTAAACACATCAGCCACAAACAATATGTAGCCGGGCATATTTCGTTGCATCTCGTCAGGTGCATACTGTAGAGTTATATATCATATGGAGAGAATAAATGAATAATACTTTAGCTTAAAGAATTAAAATACATAGTCACAGGTAGAAGTCCTGGGTAGGAGTCTGTCCTACTACTAGGCGCCTCCACCGGGAAAGGTGACCCCGGGGGGGGGGGGGGGGGGAGCTGGTGGAGTGGCCTCTAGATATTTTGTCTTGGGGTTAGCTGCGAATATGTTAAATAAGTAGCCATGGACCAAAACAGGTCGCTGCCTTTCAGGGTCTGTCTTTTAGACAAAGGCTTGTGAAGTCAATCCTACACAAACCGGCGGAAGGCAATGGGAAACCACCGCTGTATTTCCCAAGAAAACCATGTTTGTACTTGGAGATGTGGTTTCATAGAAGATTGCTGAAAATTTATTGGACAGCCAAAATTAGTAATCTGGACATTTTGAGGGAAGTTAAGTCGCAAAGACAACTTATCACAAAAATCAGAAAGAAACAGTCATCGTTTTTGGTCACATTATGAGAAGACAAAAACTGGAACATGTTGTGACAACAGAAAATATTAGCGGAAAGAGAGACAGAGGAAGACAGCATGAGAAGCTCCTTGGTAGTCTTGTGTCATGGCACAAAAGGGGGTCAACACACGAATTGATCCATGCCGTCGGAGATTGCAATTTATGGGGAGGCATGATCGCCCATGCCAGACGGCAAGGCACTGGATAATTATGAGTCACTTGTATTGTTGGAATGTGGAGCACATTGTGGGAATGTTTTATTCCAACAGTAATTTCAAATTGAACACGAGCTCTTTCCGTTAACATTAAACCTCTTGGAGCCGCATATGCTAACGGCTAACTAGATTTGTGTATGGCAACATATTGTTTATGACTTCTATATTTAAATTCCCTATTGTTTTGAAAATGGGAAATTGTTTATATTATGATCACCAGTTGCTATCTCTGACATATTTCTACAGATCTCATTATATGGTAAAAGCGTATGCGTTCATATTTCGCCATCTCACCAGAGTCTTGGATCAGCTTTGTGTTCTTGTCTCGACCATATCACGTGGCCAAGCCATTCAGTAATTTATTTATGTGCATTCCCCTTGTTTTGTTTTTCCACTCTGTCTTGCCAGTTGTCACCAAGTTCTCCAGTTTATTTCTTCTCATAACGTGTTCAAAAGGTTTTGACTGTCTACATCTAATTTTTCTAATCCAGTGGTTCTCAAACTTTTTTGGCCCATGCAGCCCTTCACCATATGCTCAGAATGTCATCCCCCCCCCTCCCCTTTCGTATCCTGTATACACGGAGAGTGTACAATCGACATAGACAGCAGAAATGTAAAGGGATCATTATAAACGGATAGGGTACAATCGACATAGACAGCAGGAAGGTAAAGGGATCCTGTATACACGGACAGTGTACAATCGACACAGACAGCAGGAAGGTAAAGGGATCCTGTATACACGGACAGTGTACAATCGACATAGACAGCAGAAAAGTAAAGGGATCATTATACACGGACAGGGTACAATCGACATAGATAGCAGGAAGGTAAAGGGATCATTATACACGGACAGTGTACAATTGACATAGACAGCAGGAAGGTAAAGGGATCCTGTATACACGGACAGTGTACAGTCAACATAGACAGCAGGAAGGTAAAGAGAACCTTTTACACGGGCAGTGTACAATCGACATAGCATGAAGGTAAAAGGAACCTTTTACACGGAAAGTGTACAATCGACATAGACAGCAGGAAGGTAAATGGATCCTGTATACACGGACAGTGTACAATCGACATAGACAGCAGGAAGGTAAAGGGATCCTGTATACACGGACAGTGTACAATCGACATAGACAGCAGGAAGGTAAAGGGATCCTGTATACACGGTGTCATGAAATCACTGTGGATTATCCAGATAATGATAATACAGACAGTCTAATTCACAGCATGTTTTCAAGGCCACAATTGTTTTTAACCAGTACAGAAAAAACAAGTCAGATCAAGGCGGTGCAGCCGTCCTTTGAAGTTTCCACCAGTCTAAAATTTGTAGGCTTGTTATTGTGAACATTGGGAGAGTGCAGGAACTCGCTACCTTATTTTGGTTGTCAAGTCAGGGGAGACCACTGGTGACATTGATTAAACACAAGGGAGATAAGATTTCTGGAAATAGTTAGTGCCCCTGAAGACACCTGCGTGACATCAAAAGAACTTCACTGGAACACTTCCAACTCTTCACAAAAACAAGACTTGTGTAGATTGGTGTAGACCAAAAAGTTGACTAGGATTGACGTGTTGTGTTACCGCAGTTAGGAAATTCGGAGAGCATCTATTGTGTTAGATTTAAGTAACATTAAATAACATATGTCTTAATGGCAAGTAATAGATGCTATCCAGGAGTAATGCGGGTTTGCATAAGGTACCAAATATAGTCTATTTAGGCCTAATTAATATAGGCAGTAACATTGTTAAAACTAGAGTGTGATGATTAGCTCTGTTTGTTGAAAACTAGCTAGAGTAGTGAAGTGATGCTAGGGTGAATAGTGTAGCGGGGTGATATTTGGAGAGATTTAAGATGGGTTGGGAGATGGGGAAAGTGTCCAATGGGGGGGGGGGGAATCTTTCAGTGGTTTGCCCACTGGGGTTTTGCACTCTGTTTATTGGTCTTTCCTTGTCATAGCCTGATTCGGACCTAGGTGAGTAGCTAATCTGCTCTATGACAGAGTTTAGTTAGCTGAAAAATAACAGAGCAAGGCAATAGGCTTACGCTCAGCCGGTAGGATCAGTGACTAGTGTTATCACCAGATGTGTTATTTCTCTAACAGGTTCCCTGCCAGTTACGAGGAAGTTCAACACTGGTTTTGAAGAAGTCCAACTCCAATTGGGAAGAACACCAGATGAATAGTCAAATGATTTCTTACGGAAAATGAATAACGTCTGAGAAGAAAGGTGGTATAATGTTTACGCTGGACTCATGATCAGAAGGGTCCACCATAACATGGCTCAGAAGAGCAAACCAATATAACGATTCCTGTGTGTTAAGGTTCAACTAGGATGGGTGATGATTGTTGATACATCACACATCATACAAACATTATTAACTAAACGAGAACGTAAATGTAACATTCACATGGTGTGATAGATTCCAGTGAAATATTACAAAAGACATTGTACTTGAGACTATATAGACACTAGTTAGGATCAAGTATATTAACAATAACAGTGATACCTAATTTCACAGTACAAAGGATTCGTACATTTTTTAGGAACGATAGGAACTTATAATGTGTAGTGTGCAACCGGTCCATGATCAGCCGTAAATTACAAACTGTATCTATTTCGGATGATCAGGAAGATGGATTACCAGGTAGCTACAGATGAAAGTCAGTGTCTGGCAGGAGAGATACAGCACCGGGTGAGATGGACTTTTTCTGACTTAACGTGCTGTGGTGTGTCCTTGCAAGGATGAACTGACTGTGCTATTATCTGAGGGTCCGATTCTACAAACATTATAGAACACGTCACACATTTTCTTCGCATACACGTCTCACATACGTTACACTTTTCTTTTAATAAATTAATTGTTATTAATTTTTAGAAGCAAGAGTTGTTGAGTATGTTGCGTTGGGGGAAGAATGAGAGGGGGCATGATCAGGTAGAGTGATAGAGAGAGAGAGAGAGAGAGAGAGAGAGGAGAGAGAGAGAGAGAGAGAGAGAGAGAGAGAGAGAGAGAGAGAGAGAGAGAGAGAGAGGTGTCCATGAACCGAAGGAGTGTGGTGGTCGGAAGCAAGCGGATTCTCCAGGATATTGATAAGGGGTTAAATATAATGTGGGTGTTGACTTCCATCACTCCAGGGACGACACTTTAAACGGACTCACGACATTATTGGGTGCTCGTAAACGTGATCTTTGGACAGCGGGACTTCTCGTAAACGTGATTCTTGGACAGTGGGATCTCTCGACAAAAAGGGGGGAACTTTTGACATGGGAATACTCGACACGGGATCCTTAGTTACAGGACGGTGATATCATATTAGTGAGGATCCAGCTAGAGTGAATGTGGATAGGGATTAAGACACATATCTTACCTGTTCACACTTCACACGTCTACTTAGGTCTGTGGTCCTAATTCTACTCTTGTCACTGAGTGATCGTGTTGTGTTGTGCTGTGTGGTTAAATATATAGATACCTGTTAATTAGTCATTACCTATATATTTGTTTAGAGATAATTAATAGTCAACCTGCTGACTGACCTCTCTAAAATATGGCCACTCCTAAACTAACTACGGCAGAACTAAGGGCAAACGGGGAAGAAATGGGTTTGTCGGGTTCTGCACTAACAGATTACGTACATGAGGTGGAGAGGGAGTTTCGTCAAGCAGAAAAGGAAGATCGAAAGGCCGAGCTGGAGTTGAGAAGGATGGAGTTAGAACAAGCTTCTAAGAAATTGGAAGCAGAGCAAGCCATGAAAAGGCTGGAAATTGAAGCTGAGCAGGCAGCTAAGAAATTTGAAGCTGAGCAGGCAGCTAAGAAATTTGAAGCTGAGCAGGCAGCTAGGAAACTTGAAGTTGAGGAAGCTGCTAGGAAACGGGAAGCGGAGCAAGAAGCTCAGAAAAGGGAGCACGAGTACCGGATGAGGGGACTCGAGTTGAAGACGCAATCTAATGGGGAAACTGAGGGAGCAGTTGGAGGTTCCTCCATCCAGCAGGTGGACATAGTTATCATGCTATGAAGTTCCCTCTAGCTATCTACGAGGAGGACAAAGAGAAGATTGACCAGTACCTTCAACGCTTCGAGGCCATGTCTGTTGCTATGGGTCTGGACCGTGACAAATGGTGTCTTAAGCTATCCCAGGGATTACGCGGGACCGGCTACGAGGTTTATTCCCGCCTGCCACCAGGACATGAGAACAATTACGACGAGTTGAAGACGGCTCTGCTGAAACGTTTCGAGGTTACGTCACATACCTACCGGAAAAAATTTCGAGCAGCGAAACGAGAACCGGGGGAGTTGTTTGCCGCCTACAGTTTGCGTCTAAAATCCTATCTCCATAAGTGGATGGATTTGGCTGGGTTCGCACATGACTATGAGAGTCTGGAAGAGCTCTTGGTGGTCGACCAGCTGAAGAAGCAAATGTCGAAACCTCTCAGGACGTTCCTGGGAGAACAAGGAGCGGAACGTATTGACCTCGTGACAAAATTAGCAGAACGGTTCGTCGAGGTACATGGGGAGGCAGGGGAAAACCTTTCCACCAACACCAAAAGTCAGGAGAAACATGACAAGAAGAAAGCCAAAAACTCAGGATCAGGAACAAAAAAGGGGAACCTTATGTAAAAACTTCAGAGGATAGTTCAGAGAAGACGAAGGAGGGAAGCAAGAGCAATTCGAGCTCTACACCAAAACGACCGTGGTCGGAGAAGTGGTGTTCAATTTGTAAGTCACCCTCTCACAATACAAGGGACTGCAAATTGAAGGCTAAGAGCCCTCACTTCGCAGCATGTCAAGTGACGTCCAAGGAGGTTGTCACTGAAAATGCCAAGGTCAACGAGGAAGCTCGCTACCAGGAGAGCTCACTCAAGGCCGGCACTAGAAAATCTAGGACAGGGAAATGGTGCAACCAATGCAAGTCAAACACGCACAATGCTATTGACTGCAGGGGAAAGTCAAGAGATTCTCAATTCGTCGTGTGCCCCGGGAGACCTAAGGTGGAGCCCACTGAACAGGTCGAGGCCGAGGAAGAGACTCCAGACCAGGAAAAACCACCTGTAGTGGAATTGGTAGAGGTTAACGGTCGTCAAGTGGAGTGTTTGTACGACACAGGACTGGACGGGGAGGCCGTGATTTCTGCGGATCTGGTACACCCAGAACAATTCACAGGTGAGACCATGGAGATACAGCCTGCACAGAAGAGTGCTGTGGCCATGAAGTTGCCCATTGCTAACGTGGAGATTCGGTCAAGATATGTCACCGGCACAATCAAGGCCGCTGTATTGACCGATCCCATTTTCCCCGTCATCCTCGGTTGCCGGTATGTCTTTCTGGGAATGCCCAGGGAGCCAATCCATATGGGAGCAATACAGACTCGCTCTCAGACGAGAACGGAAGAGGCAGAAGCAATTGTGACTAACCCAATGCCGGGGGAGCTACGAACTGCCCAGAGTGAGGATGCCTACTTTACGTCCTTGCTACAAAAAGCTGCAGAGAAGTGCTGATCCACCGGGACGTGGGCAGTACTACATGAAGAATAGGATACTCTACAGGAGAGCAGGAAGGGGAGACAATCTATACGGACAGTTGGTCGTCCCGAAGGCTCACCGGTGCCAGATTCTTCATATGGAGCATACCATCTCCTTTAGTGGGCATATGGGTATTGCCGCCACCATGCAGCGAATTTCCTGCCACTACTATTGGCCGGGAATGACAGATGATGTGCGTCGGTATGTGAAGTCATGCCCTGAGTGCCAGAGGGTGGCACCGAAACTCTGGACAGCACCGGTGGTCCTGGGTGAGATGCCCATCATGAACTCTCCTTTCGAGAGGGTAGCCATCGATATCGTGGGTCCTCTTCCTAGGACTAAGAAGAGGAACATGATATATCCTCACAATAGGTGGATTGCTGTACAATGTGGGGTGAAGCCATACCATTGCCAACCATGGACTCGAAACGAGTGGCGGACGCACTGATGGAGGCCTTTACCAGATTAGGCTTCCCTGATCAAATTCTGACGGACAATGGGTCCCAGTTTTGTGGAAAACTCATGGAGGAGGTATTTAGGGTGTTCCACTCTAACCACATACATACCAGCCCTTACCACCCTCAAGCCAATGGACAAGTAGAGCGTTTCAACGGCACGTTGATGACAATGCTCAGGAAACTGGCACAGGAAAAACCTGATAGGTGGGATGAATATATCCCAGCAGCACTCTTTGCCTATCGGGAAGTTCCTCATGGATCAACAGGACTACCACCCGCTACGTTGCTATTTGGTCGTCCAATCAAAGGACCGTTGGAAGCCATGTTGAGGAGTTGGACTGAAGAGGGGACGTCAGAAGAAGTGATCTCTTCTTACAAATATGTGGAGGAAATGAAAGAAAAACTCCACAAGGGATGGACTCTGGCAAATCAAAACTTGAAAAAGGCCAGGAAAAGACATGCGGCTTACTATAACCGTAGGTCTAAAGACAGATCTCTAGAGGTGGGAGACAAAGTCTTGTTGCTACTCCCAACGGGAAACAACAAACTGGAGATAGGTTGGCAAGGACCATTTCCCGTGGAAAGGGTGATATCCAGAACCAACTATCAGATCCGGATCCGGGGAAAGTCGAAGATTTTCCATATCAATCTTCTGCGGAAATACGAGGAGAGACCCGGAGACAATAGCAAGCTCACCTCATGGCAATGGACAGTTGCAGTGGAGACTGAAGTGGGAACCAATGAGGGACAGGGAATATCCCTTGGTACACCAGGAAACCTACAAGGGATGTGCAAGGTAAACCCTGATCTGACTTCCCAGGAGAGGGAAAAGATTACCCCGGTTCTCGAGTCTCATCAGGAGATACTGACTGATAAACCAGGACGAACAAGGTTGGTGGAGTTCGAGATGACTTTGATCACACAGGAGCCTGTTCGCCAAAAGGTTTACCCAGTGCCTTTCTCTAAAGAAAAGACCCTGGAGGAGAAAATACAGAAACTGTTGGAGGATGACGTCATTGCACCACCCACATCCCCATACAATGCGGGGGTAGTTTTGTTACGCAAACCAAGTGGAGAACACCGGTTGTGTACAGATTACCGACTTCTGAACAGTCATACACAATTTCAGGTGGAACCCTTGCCGAATCCAACTCAGTTATTCGCTAGGCTCCATAAGGCTCGGTACTTTTCAAAGGTGGATCGTGAGTCGGCGGTACTATCAGATACCAGTCAAACCGGAGATTCGACCACTGTTGGCCTTCAGTACACCCAGTGAACACTACGAATTCAAGGTTATGTCCTTTGGACTCAGCAATGCACCTAGTGTGTTTACGCGCATGATGAAGACTTTACTAGATCCCTTGCAGGATCCTCCATTGTATCCTTTATGGATGATATTCTGATTTCCAGTGATAGCTTGGGTGAGCACTTGCAATCCTTGGAGAGAGTGTTTAATAGACTCAGGGAAGCAGGGCTTACAGCTCGTCCAACCAAATGCATGATTGGTTACCAGACTCTGGAATTTCTGGGTCACACCATTACTCCAGGGCAAATTGTCCCAGAGCAGAAGAACCTAGAAAAAATCAGAAATGCACCAAGGCCAAAATCGAAGAAGGATGTGAGATCCTTTCCCTCGTTATGTGGGTTCTACCACAAATTTATTCCACATTTCACTGAACTGGGAGCTCCATTGACGGAAACCTTGAAAAAGAGATTCCCGGACCAAATCATCTGGACACCAGAATGTGAGAATGCCTATAGTCAGTTAAAGGAAGCCTTGGTCAGAAAACCTGTGTTACAGCTCCCTGACCTTTCCAAACCATTTGTGTTGAGAACAGATGCTAGTGGGATTGAGATTGGGGCAGCTTTGTTACAGGAAGGAAAAGACGATGCTTCGGTTTTGAAACCTGTGGCATACGCAAGCAAGAAACTGCTCCAGGCTGAGAGGAATTATTCGACCGTCGAGAGAGAAAGCTTCTCTCTCGTATGGGCCGTGCAAAAATTCCAGCCCTATTTGTATGGAGTTCAGTTTCGGGTCCAGTCGGATCATCAGCCCCTGATGTTCCTGGCTACTTCTCAGAGGCTCAACGCCCGTTTGATGCGGTGGTCGTTGTTACTTCAACCCTACAATTTCACAGTGGAGTATATTCCTGGGAAGGAAAATGTTGGAGCGGTCTTCTTGTCAAGACACCCAGCTCCTGAAGTAGAGGAATGAATCATCTGGATTGAACTCACAGTGGAGAAGAGTGAGATGGACTACTCTCTTAAGATTGGGGCCTATGTCATGAAATCACTGTGGATTAACCAGATAATGATAATACAGACAGTCTGATTCACAGCATGTTTTCAAGGCTACAATTGTTTTTAACCAGTACAGAAAAAAACAAGTCAGATCAAGGCGGTGCAGCCGTCCTTTGAAGTTTCCACCAGTCTAAAATTTGTAGGCTTGTTATTGTGAACATTGGAGAGATGCAGGAACTCGCTACCTTGTTTTGGTTGTCAAGACAAGGGGAGACCACTGGTGACATTGATTAAACACAAGGGAGATAAGATTTCTGGAAATAGTTAGTGCCCCTGAAGACACCTGCGTGACATCAAAAGAACTTCACTGGAACACTTCCAGCTCTTCACAAAAACAAGACTTGTGTAGATTAGTGTAGACCAAAAAGTTGACTAGGATTGACGTGTTGTGTTACCGCAGTTAGGAAATTCGGAGAGCATCTATTGTGTTAGATTTAAGTAACATTAAATAACATATGTCTTAATGGCAAGTAATAGATGCTATCCAGGAGTAATGCGGGTTTGCATAAGGTACCAAATATAGTCTATTTAGGCCTAATTAATATAGGCAGTAGCCTTGTTAAAACTAGAGTGTGATGATTAGCTCTGTTAGTTGAAAACTAGCTAGAGTAGTGAAGTGATGATTAGCTCTGCTAGGGTGAATAGTGTAGCGGGGTGATATTGGGAGAGATTTAAGATGGGTTGGGAGATGGGGAAAGTGTCAAATCGGGGGATCTTTCAGTGGTTTGCCCACTGGGGTTTTGCACTCTGTTTATTGGTCTTTCCTTGTCATAGCCTGATTCGGACCGTAGGTGAGTAGCTAATCTGCTCTATGACAGAGTTTAGTTAGCTGAAAAAATAACAGAGCAAGGCAATAGGCTTACGCTCAGCCGGTAGGATCAGTGACTAGTGTTATCACCAGATGTGTTATTTCTCTAACAGGTTCCCTGCCAGTTACGAGGAAGTTCAACACTGGTTTTGAAGAAGTTCAACTCCAATTGGGAAGAACTACCAGTTGAACAGTCAAATGCTTTCTTACGGAAAATGAATAACGTCCGAGAAGAAAGGTGGTATAATGTTTACGCTGGACTCATGATCAGGAGGGTCCACCATAACATGGCTCAGAAGAGCAAACCAATATAACGATTCCTGTGTGTTAAGGTTCACCTAGGATGGGTGATGATTGTTGATACATCACACATCATTCAAACATTATTAACTAAACGAAAACGTAAAATGTAACATTCTCATGGTGTGATAGATTCCAGTGAAATATTACAAAAGACATTGTACTTGAGACTATATAGACACTAGTTAGGATAAAGTATATTAACAATAACAGTGATACCTAATTTCACAGTACAAAGGATTCGTACATTTTTTAGGAACGATAGGAACTTATAATGTGTAGTGTGCAACCGGTCCATGATCAGCCGTAAATTACAAACTGTATCTATTTCGGATGATCAGGAAGATGGATTACCAGGTAGCTACAGATGAAAGTCAGTGTCCGGCAGGAGAGATACAGCACTGGGTGAGGTGGACTTGTTCTGACTTAACGTGCTGTGGTGTGTCCTTGCAAGGATGAACTGACTATTATCTGAGGGTCCGATTCTACACACATTATAGAACACGTCACACATTTTCTTCGCATACACATCTCACATACGTTACACTTTTCTTTTAATAAATTAATTGTTATTAATTTTTAGAAGCAAGAGTTGTTGAGTATGTTGCGTTGGGGGAAGAATGAGAGGGAGCATGATCAGGTAGAGTGATAGAGAGAGAGAAAGAGGTGTCCATGAACCGAAGGAGTGTGGTGGACGGAAGCTAGTGGATTCTCCAGGATATTGATAAGGGGTTAAATATACTGTGGGTGTTGACTCCCCTCACTCCAGGGACGACACTTTAAACGGACACACGACACACGGACAGTGTACAATCGACATAGACAGCAGGAAGGTAAAGGAATCCTGTATACACGGACAGTGTACAATCGACATAGACAGCAGGAAGGTAAAGGGATCCTGTGTACACGGACAGTGTACAATCGACATAGACAGCAGGAAGGTAAATGGATCCTGTATACACGGACAGTGTACAATCGACATAGACAGCAGGAAGGTAAAGGGAAACTTTTACACGGACAGTGTACAATCGACATAGACAGCAGGAAGGTAAAGGGATCCTGTATACACGGACAGTGTACAATCGACATAGACAGCAGGAAGGTAAAGGAATCCTGTATACACGGACAGTGTACAATCGACATAGACAGCGGGAAGGTAAAGGGATCATTATACACGGACAGTGTACATTCGACATAGACAGCAGGAAGTTAAAGGGTTCCTGTATACACGGACAGTGTACAGTCGACATAGACAGCAGGAAGGTAAAGGGATCCTGTATACACGGACAGTGTACAATCGACATAGACAGCAGGAAGGTAAAGGGATCCTGTATACACGGACAGTATATAATCGACATAGACAGCAAGAAGGTAAAGGGAACCTTTTACACGGACAGTGTACAATCGACATAGACAGCAGGAAGGTAAAAGGATCCTGTATACACGGACAGTGTACAATCGACATAGACAGCAGAAAGGTAAAGGGATCCTGTACACACGGACAGTGTACAATCGACATAGACAGCAGAAAAGTAAAGGGATCATTATACACGGACAGTGTACAATCGACATAGACAGCAGGAAGGTAAAGGGATCCTGTATACACGGACAGTGTACAATCGACATAGACAGCAGGAAGGTAAAGGGATCCTGTATACACGGACAGTATACAATCGACATAGACAGCAGGAAGGTAAAGAATATAGCCAGCCAAATGTCTCATCTCATCTCATCTCTCATCTCATCATGTCCCTCTTATATTTTGCGGTGTCGAGGTGAAGTATAAACAGCGGGAGAGTGCCCGCTTATGGGCTTCATGTATCGATATTCTTATGGACTCTGTTATTCCATGTAATCGCATTCCTGTTTGCTCTTCGACCAATTTTTATATTTTTCCTTTTTGTCTTTTACAGCTTTCTTTACTTCTGCGTTCCACCAACTTGTTATATTTTTTATCCGTCTCTGCGTTTTTTCGTTGTTCCACATGTTATCTTTGCAGTATTTAAAATGCTTGATTTGAACATCTCCCATTCTTCTGTCTTTCTTTCTATAGGTAATTTTACAAATATTTCAGTTAGCTCTTTTTCATAATTTTCCCTCACTGCCTCGTCTTTGAGATTTTTTAAGTTTACTGATACGCATGGCATGTATTTTCCTGGTCTTTGCTTCCTTCTACTGATGGTTCTTATTGTGGCAACGAATGCTTTGTGGTCTGTGTTTATACCTAAATTGGGCACTGCCCTTGCATCTAATATCTTTCTCTTACTGTTATTTCTTGTTAATATAAAATCAATTTGGCTTTTAGTATCTAAATCGTTCCATTTAAACCAGGTGTATATTTGTGAGTCTTTGTGTTTATAGAATGTACTTGTTAGAGGTCGCGTTGGATAACAGCTCTATCAGTCTACTTCCGTAATCATTTCTTTCATTATGTTGGTGTCCAAATGCTCCAAGATGTTTTTCCATGCCCTCTCTATTGTGTCCTAGTCTTGCATTGAAGTCTCCCATAACTATGATGTTGTCCTGCTTATCTATTTTATTTAGCACGTCATGGTTGTCTTCGTAGAATATATATATTTTTTGTACATCAAGAATGATGATGACCATTCATTTCATCCAGTGGGGTTGATAGTATGGAGCCGTGAGTTCTAAGATGGCTGATAAGGCCTATTTTGGCTCGAAATGTTCTTTCACAATGTGGGCAAAGAATGCTTGACGTTTCAGGAGGAGGATCTCCTGCAGTCCTGGTTGCTTCACAAGTGACTGCACCTTTATGTGATGATGCATGCCACGAATTACGGTCTTTAGCAGCAGTCTCCCAGGTGTCAAGATGAATTCCAAACGCTTTCAGTGAGATTTTCAGAGTGTCTTTAAAGCGTTTCCAATGGCCGCCTAGGGAGCGTTTACCACAACGCAGTTCGCCGTAAAAAAAATCGTTCAGGGAGCATGGGATCTGGCATACGAGTTAAGTAACCAGCTCGGCGATTCTGATTCTACATTAGTAGAGTGTGGGTAGCATGGACGCTCTTTCTAGAATTTCAGTGTCAGAGATCTTGTCTTGCCATTTAATCTTCAATAGCTTCCTAAGGCAGACTGTGTGGAAGTGGTTTAATTTCCTAGCAAGTCACTGATAAACAGTCCATGTTTCACAAGCACTTAGCAGTGTGGATAAAACAACTGCTTTATAGACTTTCAGCTTTGTTTGCAGGCTTATTCCATTTCTGTCCCATACATTCTTGTACAGTCTGCCAAAGGCCGCTCTGGTTTTTGGAGATTCTTGCATTCACTTCGTCATCAATTGTGGCAGCTTGTGACACAGTGCTGCCAAGATAGATGAACTTGTCCACAACACTTAGTCTATGACCGTTCACCTTGATATTTGGCACGGTGTGATTATTCCCTGGAGCTGGCTTTTGCTTTGACCACAAGCAGCTTGACTATGTAACACGTGGCAGTAAGTAAAGCAATAACATGGCTCGAGACACAGACATTCAGTTGGGCATGTGTCCTTAGTGACTCAATGAGATTGCTCAAGAAGATAGATTTGGGGTGGATCCGAAGAGAGTGGTTGCTGTCTCTGGAGGGGTCTCGGCTGGCAAAGATTAATTTCATTTTCGTGCCAGGGAATGCGGGTGTACAAGGAGATTAGGAGGCTGGCAGGCTTGCAGGTAAGGCTACTGTGGAAGGCGGACGAGCCATGGACTAGGCTGACATTCTGAATGCTCTACGAGAAGTAAGTCGTTCGTGAGAACCAAATGATGACGTGAATCTACAACCATGGGCAAGATGCGAGAAGAGAAAATTAAAAGAGGTGTGGCTCAACAAGAACACTACGCGGGAAGACAAAGAGGATTAATAAACCAACACAGAACTGGTGTCGTCAGTCTCTGCAAGCTGCGGAATTTACTGAGGAGGGGGTCCTTATTTCTGTATATTTCTAAATTAAATCATAATTCTATGGAGACCAACATTACCAAGAAATGTCGTGCCAGCAGAGATGTTCTAGACATGTGCATTTAACAGCATACACATAACGCTGTGTGAACTAGACCAAACTTACATTATCCATTGGTCGTAGAATTGAGTATGTGCTTACAGAGTATGAGTTTACCAATCGTAGAGTATGAGTCGGGTTGTAGAGGCCGGCAGCGCACTCTCTTATCTAAAGCATGGGAACTGCATGTATGCGCAGCCATTGTTGTAAATAAAAATGTATTCAATATGTAAATAAACAAAATAATAAATATAAAAGCGATCCTGTTCCAGATTCCATAGACCTGGCTCGCTTCCCATATAAAGAATTGAATGACGATCTTATCATTCCTATATTTGATGGCCAGATAGCATATTTAATGCACAGAACAGGAATGTCTCCTGGGTATTAGAAATAGCTGAAATGTTTACTGAGCGCTCTAAATAGCCATACACAGACACAATCAACGGCAAAGCATAGTAACAAATAAAATAAACTAACATATACAAGGAAAGAAATATACATATAAGAGAAGAAGAAGGGGGAGGCATAGAAACTGCACACGATGTTCATCTGTAACAAAAGTCCATAACGAGCTATGATTCAGATTAACAAGCACACAGATAAGTCGACAAGCATAATCCCATAGAAAGAGGCACACAAACCGAACAGCTCACTGACCAACAAGTATATGTATGAGGATAAATGTACACATTAAAAATATAATACATCGACAGACAGACAGACAGACAGACAGACAGACAGACAGACAGACAGACAGACAGACAGACAGGCAGGCAGGCAGACAGACAGACAGACAGACGGACAGACGGACTGACAGACAGACAGACCAACAGAAACGTATACACGTAAAAAAGGAGACGGGCGTAAAAAGAGACAGACAGAGCGACAGACAGAGAGAGAAAGAATGACAGACAGACAGACAGACAGAGACAAAGAGAGACAGAGACAGAGAGAATCAGACAGAGACAGACAGGCAGAGATAGAGACACAGATAGATAGAGACATAGGGAGACATAGAGAGACAGAGAGAGAGACAGACAGAGACAGAGAGAAATAGAGACAAAGAGAGATGGACATAGCAAGATAGATAAAGACAGAGAGAGATATACAGAGGTAACTACAACGACAAACAAAGAGATATAAACAGACAGACAGAGAGAATGACAGACAAAGAGAGACATAGAGAGAAAGAGACAGAGAGAGATAGAGATTGTGAGAGACAGAGACAGAGAGAGAGATAGGGACATCTCTCTCTCTCTCTCTCTCTCTCTCTCTCTCTCTCTCTCTCTCTCTCTCAATAACGCTCTCACTCACATTACAGTAATGTTATATTATACATGATAAAATCAAGTGTCCTACATACAAAATGATAATGTGAAAGATGAAAATACACAAAAAATATGGAATGGCATATTACAGGACATGCGAGCACTCAATTCTCGCTCTCTCTCTCTCTCTCTCTCTCTCTCTCTCTCTCTCTCTCTCTCTCTCTCTCTCTCTCTCACACACACACACACACACACAGGTACACACACATTCCCCCCCCCCCCACACACACACACACATATCCCTCACATACACACCCATACATTCATCCTCACATCTAGACAAATACATGATCACTGAAACTAATAAGAACAAACTCCCACACTTTACACACAATTGAGACACTGACGATTGTCGTGAGAGTTCCGCGTAGATAGATAGATAGATAGATAGATAGATAGATAGATAGATAGATAGATAGATGGATGGATGGATGGATGGATGGATGGATGGATGGATGGATGGATGGATGGATGGATGGATAGATAGACGGAGGGAGAGACGGGCAGACAGACAGACAGACGGACGGACAGACGGACGGACGGACGGACGGATAGATAGATAGATAGATAGATAGATAGATAGATAAATAGATAGATAGATAGATAGATAGATAGATAGATAGATAGATAGATAGATAGATAGATAGATCCCCGCGAGGGACTAGGCGAAGCCGGACCGGGTCATATATATATATATATATATAGAGAGAGAGAGAGAGAGTTGAATTACATCACTAATTTTTAAGTTACAAAATGTATATGTACAATTTTTCTCCATTTTCTTTACAATTTTGCGACAATGCTCACGACAATCATCACTGTATGTGTGTGTAAAGTGTGGGAGTTTGATCATAATAGTAGGTTGGGGGATGGGGGGATGTGTGTGTGGGTGGATTCGTGATGTGTGTGGGTAGGCTCAGGATGTGTGGGTGGGCGGGGTGGGATTGTGTGGGTGGGTGGGGGATTTGTGTGTGGGTGGGTGGGGGATTTGTGTGTGGATGCGTGCGAGATGTATGGGTGTATGGGGAGATGTGTTTGTGGGTGGGGATGTGTGTTTGTCTAGGTGGTTGTGGGTGAGTGGGTGGAGGAGTATATGTTGGTGGATGATTGATGGTGGGTTATGGGATGGGGGGGTATATGTGTGGGTGGGGAGATGTGGGTGTGGGGATATGTGGTGGGTGGGAGATGTGTGCAGGTGGGGGTAGTTGTGGGTTTGGGGATGTGTGTGTGGGTGAGGGATGTGTATGGGTGTGGGATGTTTGGGTGGATGGGTGGGGAGTGTGTGTGGGTGAGAGATGTGTGGGTGAATGTGTGTGGGGGATGTGTGTGGGTTGGGGGAGGGGTGCGTGATGGGTGTGGGTGATGGATTTGGAGATGTGTGTGTGGGTGGGGGATATGTCTGGCTGGGTGGGGGTGTGTGTGGCTGGATGGAGGATGTATGTGTGGGTAGTGAGGGTGATTGTAGTTGGGGGATGTGTGGATGGGTAGGAGATGTGTGGATAGATGTGTGTGTGGGATGTGTCTTTGGGATGTGTGTGGGTGTGGTGTTGTGTGGGAGGGGAGCTGGGTGTGGATAAATGATGTTTGTTTGGGTGGGTGAAGGTGTGGTTGGGTTTGCGGGTGGGTGAAGGATGTGTGTGAGGGTGGGGGATGTGTGCTTAGATGGGTGGTTGGGATGTGTGAGTGTGGGTGGGTAGATAGGAGATGTATGTGTTGATGAGTGGGTAAGGGATGTGTGGGTGTTAGTGGTTGAGGGATAAGTACGTGTGTCTAGGGATGTGTGAGGGGATGAATGTATGGGTTGGGGATGTGTGTGTGGGTTGTGTGTGCGTGGATGGGAGGTGTGTGTTTGTGAATGGGGAATGTGTTGGTGGGTGGGGATGTGTGTGAGGAACGTTTGTATGGGTGGGGAGATTGTGCGTGGGTGGGGATGTGTGTGTATATGGGTAGGGGTGTGTGGTTAAGGGATGTGTGGCTGGGGGAATGGGTGGATGGAGGATGTGTGGTTGGATAGAGGATGTGTGGGTGGGTGATTGTATATGAGTAAGGGTGTGTGGTTAAGGGATGTTTGGTTGGGGGATGGGTGGATAGAGGATGTGTGGGTGGGTAGAGGATATGTGGGTGGGTGAGTGTGTGCAGGTTAGGAGATGGTGGGGGATGTTTGTAGGTGTGGGCTCGGGATCTGTGAGTGGGCTGGGGGAGATGGGAGATTATGTGGGTGAGTGCGGAATTTGTGTGTGGGTAGGTGCGGAATATGTGAGTTGACGGGGAGATGTGTGTGTGGCTGAGGAATGTGTGTTTGGCTGGGTGGTTGGAGGTGTGTGGGTGGAGGAGGATATTGGGTGAGTGATTGTTGGTGGGAAATGGGACGGGTAGAGGATATGTGAGTGGGTGGGGAGATGTGTGTAGGTGGGGGATGTGTGGGTTATTGAATGTATGTGTGCTTGGGGTGTGGGTGGATGGGATGTGTGGTGGGTTAGAGGTGTGTGTGGGTGGGGAGATGTGTAGGTGTAGGGATGTGGTGGATGGGTGGGGGAATGTATTGTATGTGTGTGTGGTTGGGTGGGGGAGTTGGAGTGAATGGGGGATGTGTGGGTGGGTGGTGGATGTGTCTCATAACATAGTAATATGCATTGTTTATGTTTACAAAATTCATGTGACAATGTTTTTTTCCTATGCACTGTTGATGAAAGAAAGATGAGTGATTGGAAGGGCCGAATGTAAGACGGGCCTGCGTGCCCAATTTGTTACCCTTTGAAAATAAAGTCTGTTCTATCTATCTATCTATCTATCTATCTATCTATCTATCTATCTATCTATCTATCTATCTATCTATCTATCTATCTATCTATCTATCTATCTATCTATCTATCTATCTATCTATCTATCTATCTATCTATCTATCTATCTATCTATCTATCTATCTATCTATCTATCTATCTATCTATCTATCTATCTATCTATCTATCTATCTATCTATCTATCGACTCAGCCCGGCTTCGCCCAGCCCCTGGCAGGGAGCATCTCATTTAATTCATATTCGGCCCCTGTTCCCGTTCCCAAAAAATACAACCCGGCCCGGTTTCGCCCAGCTCTTGGTGGGGAGCGTCTCACTTAATTCATATTCGGCCTCTGCTCCCGTTTCCGTTCCCAAAAATGACGACCCGGCCCGGCTTCGCCCAGCTCCTGGCGGGGAGCGTCTCATTTAATTCATATTCGGCCTCTGCTCCCGTTCCCGTTCCCAAATAAGAAGCCCGGCCCGGCTTCGCCAAGCTCCTGGCAGGGAGCGTCTCATTTAATTCATATTCGGCCCCTGCTCCCTTGCCCGTTCCTAAAATAGACGACCCGGCCCGATTTTGCCCAGGTCCTAGTGGGGAGCGTCTCATTTAATTAATATTTTTGTTTTTGTTTGTTTTTGTTTTGCATATCCTTTACAGGACATCGCTGTCAACACCATCATCTTTCAGCTATATAATGATTTCTTGGCAAGATTACGCTCAGTAGTTTGCCAGTGCTTTCTGAGCGGCTGGCTCACATACCCTGTAAGTTACCGATACGATTCGAACCACTGCTGGTTCTCACCGTCATCACGTCACCGACGAAAGTATACGAGATTACGGAGAAAAGTCATAACCTCTAAGCCACGAAGCCGGCATTTAAATAGTCATATAAGCTCCGGTTCCCGTTCCCGGAAATATGGCGAACAGATTGGAAGAGAACAATAACTAAATAGGGCAATCTAAAACTACTGAACGTAAACTTACCAAGATATCACGAAAACGCAATAAATGCTGGGATGACTGTATAGATGTCGAAGAGAAATAAAAAGATGAGTTAGAAAATTTTAATGTATTTAAAATAGATGCATTATTTTTATAAAAACTTTGAAAATGCCTTAAAGATTTTATCATTATATATTATAACGCAGAAGAAAAAAAAGAAGGAGGAGGAGGGGGGAGGAGGAGGAGGAGGGGGAGGAGGGGGAGGAGGGGGAGGAGGAGGGGAGGAGGAGGGAGGAGGAGGGATGAGGAGGAGGAGGGGAGGAGGGGGTGGAGGGGAGGGGAAGGAGGGGGAGGAGGGAGATGAGGAGGAGGGGAGGAGAGGAGGAGGAGTGTAGGAGGAGGAGGGGGAGGGTAGGAGGAGGAGGAGAAGGAGGGGGAGGAGGAGAAGGAGGGGGAGGGTAGGGGGAGAAGGAGAAGGAGGGGGAGGAGGAGGGGAGCAGGGGGAGGAGGAGGGCGATGGAGGGAGAGGAGGAGGGGAAGGAGGGGAGGAGGAGTAGGAGGAGTGGGAGGAGGAGGGGGAGGAGGAGGGGAAGGAGTAGAAGGAGGGTTAAAACGCATATGCCTGTAGATAACTGCAGCGAAAAGGTCCACCTATTTGAGAAATATGCAACAATTTTACATATATAGCAATGCTATTAAAAGTAATGTTCCCTCGCTATATACAAATTATAATGCAAATTGAAATATTAAATAATATTAAGTAAATAACTGTTTGTACACTAATAAACATAACAGTTGGTTGCACGGGAATGAGAAGTTGACGTGTAGAAAATTTTATCTCAATCGGATTGACCGTTCGCGAACGCATAAAGAACATACATACATACATTGTCTTTTATATATATATATATATATATATATATATATATATATATATATATATATATATATATATATATATATATATATATATATATCGTTTCCGGGTACTCCACAGTGGGATGGTATCCACTGTATGGTGACCTTACGCTGACTGCTAAGTTCAGAAAGTAGTGTCCTTAGTACTGGCAATTTCCCAGACAGGATCGCCTCGGGTACTGATTTTGCATTTGTCAATAGCACCACAGGTTGTGTACCATTGCTGGTATTTAGTAATTTCTCTGTTTCTATCTTGATTGCCTCAATTTCAGCATCATAGTTATGGCAGTACTTTCCTGTCGGTACTCTGGCTGTTTCCCTAGTATTATTTGGGTATTCTATGTACACTCCCGCTCCTCCATTTCTAACAGACTTTTGTGCTGACTCATCTGTGTAGACTCGGATACAGAGGTCCTGTGGGTATTCTTCATCAAGGAAGCTGAGAGTGGCTGTTCTGAGCTGCAAACTGGTCTGTTCTTCCTTGTCAAATATTCCTCTCACTTTTGTCTGGATTTGTAATTATAGTCTACGTTCATCTTTCCATGGAGTTCGCTCTGGAATAGTTGTTAGGGGGATACCAACTGTGGGCAGATCAGTGGTTTCTCTGCAGAGTCGTTTGGCTTGGTGGATAAAACTACTTCATTTCAACCGCCCCATATCTAGGTTTTCAAATCTGTTCTTCATAGGGTGGCCTGGCAAGCTGAGGAACTTTTCTGCTTGTATTAGCGTTTTCGTATCTCTGCGCTCTCTCAGTGCTTGTGTCCTCCCCATCTTCTTCATTTCCAATATAGGTGTTGTTATCATCCCTCCTGTGGTGACTCTAAGTGCTTGATTTTGCACCTTGTCCAGCTCTTGTAGTGTGGTTTTTGATGCCGAACATCACGCAGTTGACCCGTATTCCAGATGTGGTCGTATGCTCTGTTGACAAACTTTGCAAAGTATTTTCCCACTGGCACCCTATGTGGTTCCACATATCTTTCTCAGGATGGCTATTTTCCTTCTGGCTTTTGCTACTGCTTTGTTTATGTGATCGCCTGACGCGACACAGGATGATGATGATGTTACCAATACCGGCGTCCCTTGCAGTGCCCTAGGGTATGATGGGAAACCGCTCTGGAAACATGGATAAAAAGGAGTGCTCGCCAGTTTCCGGCTCTCTTCAACTGTAACAACCGTGGCCGAAGGAGCGATTAGATCGCTGTAGATATGTAGATACCATCAAATAGGGAGGCTTGAACCAGCCCTCCCCAGTCACTGGACCAGAGCAGGGAGTCACAAATGCCTCTAAATTTGACTGGCAATTTGTAAGCCCACTCTTGGTAGTGACCCTTGGCCATAGTTGTTTGTAGAGCAAACTTGAGCCCCAGCTCTGGTTAATGTCGTTTTAGGCCACTCACACCCCCATTCATATACCTGTTTATGCCACTATATCTCTGCTCTTAGGGATTTAGTTCTGTTATTTGTTATGTTATGGCTCTTTGCTGTATCTGGTCCCAGTCGACCTATGTGATGCGGGTGTCTTGTGTGGGTATTGAGGGTGCCCTTCGACTCAACTGAACATGGTTGAGGTCTCACTGTCATTTAGAGACCGCCCCTGTAGTCAGTGCTAGGCAGCAGTTATCTCTAACTGTGGGATTTCAGATTCCCATTTCTGTATGTACCGACTGTCCATGAGTCCTGAGATGATAACAATAGAGAGTCCATACCTGCTGTTACCGTTGTTGTTTACATTGAGGCTCCGTTGTTGCCATGTCCTTGCTGGTTTGAGGAGATGGGTATCTGGTCGTGTTCATAGCGATGTTAGGCAGCAGTGAGTGATATCCACTGTGGGAACGTAGGTTCCCATTTCTGTATATGTCAGTTGTGTGACATGTCAGGATGTCTGTTTGTCCCTGAATCATGCAGTTCTGTCAATAAAGGTCTAATTTTGTTGTTCTTAATTTGTTTTGTTTAGTTTATAGTTTGTTGTGTAAACTCATTGATTCTGTTACAGTCCAACAGTGTAATCTTTTGTCTGGGGTATACAACAGTATATCCCCCGCCCAAAGAACTCCTGGAATCTTCTGTCTAACTCTATCCCTTTTCTTGTTAACTGAGGAGAATATATACAGTGCTCTTTCTCAATTTCTTCTTATTGTCCTTTTCTTCTCTGGCCCACTAAAAGTCAGTGTTGCGCTTCTTTGTCTTTGAGCACCTAAGTATAGGAAACTATGTCTTCCTGTGCTTTATATTCTACCGCCCTGGGGAACACCGTGACGCTGTAGTACTTTCTTGCTCTTGAGACCGTCTATCTGTACTCGGACTCTTCTGCTGTGCAAGTATGCTTTCACCCATTTGTACATTCTTCCATTGACTTTGCAGTGTCTCAGTTTCTTCATCAGACCTTCTTTCCAGACTTTGTCAAAGGCTGTCTTTAGATCTATCCATGCCGCAAGCACCAGCTTCTTCTCTTGGAATGCATCCTCAATTTCTTGAGAGAGATAGGTTGTCTGATCTTCCGTAGAGTAGCACTACCTAAAGCCAGCCTGTTGTGGCACAAGGATGTTTTTACTTTCAATGTACCACTGCAGTCTGTGATTGATGATGCGCTCCAGTGTTTTGCAGAGACAGCTGGTGAGGCTAATTGGTCTGTAGCTAGAGGCAATGGAACTATCTTTCCCTGATTTTAGGAGGGGTATCATGATTGCTTCTCTCCAGGCTTGTGGAACACTGCCTAAGGTCCAACTGTTATTCAAGATCTGCAACAGATTTGTTTTGGCCTCTGTTCCAAGGTTCCTGATAATTTCATTGGAGATAACATTAGCTCCTGGTGACTTTCTCATTTTCAGTTTTGATATAGCTAGCTCCAGTTCACTGATTGTGATGGGTGCCTCCAGAACCTCATGTACTGTTTCCTTCTGCCCTGTATGTTGCCATTTCTCTCGAATCTTTTATTGTTTCTCTGGACTAATTTCGATATTGTTATCCTGTGCGAATGAGTCCGCAAAATGGTCAGCTGCTTGCTTTCTTGTTAAGATGTTTCCATCCTTATGTAGTGCAAATTTTGAGTTTCTCCATGTGCCCTCATCGTTAAGTTGTTTTATTAGCTTCCACAATTTCCTTGTGTCGCTTTCAAAGTTCAGAGACTCCGTTTTCTCCTGCCAGATTTTCCGTCTAGCCTGCAGCTTGGCCCTTTGAAATTTGGCTTTTGCATGCTGGAATTTATTGTGGTGCTCTTGGCTGGGTGTGGCCTCTGCGTGCATTCTACACACTTCCACATCATTATGCAACTGTTCCAGTTCACTACTCCAGTAGGGTTTATATTGTTTACGGGCTCCTCTTGTTACTGAACTAAATCCGTGGACCGGCATTTAATCATTGTCAGTTTAGCAGTTGTTGGATGACGTGGATAGTTAGTTTGGTAGCTCAACTTTACAGTAGCTCAAATGTGTTGGTCATCATGTCACAGTGTTAAACGATTCTACAAGGGTGTGTCAATAAGTAAGTCACACAGTTATGTGGGATGGCAGGTAAATGTAATTGGTGTTTTCTACAAGTGCCATTAGGTGACAACAACATCGAACTGTGTAATCCCGTTCGTCAAGTGGCGCTAGGTGTCTCATGCGCATGCGCAGCGCATAAACAAAATGGCGACTATGCTTACGGTGTGTACAACCAAAGAGCAACGAGCTGTTGTGCGTTTTTTTTTGTTGGGCAAAAGGACTGCCTGCAAAGGACATTCGTAAGGAAATGCTTCCTGTTTATGCGGACAAATGTTTGTCCCATAAAGCTGTGCATAGCTGTGTAGGAAAAGTTTCTAGAGGACGGTCTAAAATTTTTGATGAAATCTGATCTAGTCGTCCTGTTGAGATTGCAACCGAAGCATCGGTGCAGCGGGTGGAGGAGATGATTAGAGATGACAGGCGAGTAACGATAGACTCTGTAGCATCTGCAATAGGGTGCTTGCATGGTTCAGCATACAGCATAATGCATGATCGATTGAAATTTAAGAAAGTGTGCTCAAGGTGGGTACCCGGACAATTGAAGGAGGAACACAAAATGAACCTATTTGGCCTGTCCTTGCATCATGTCTGTCGATACGAAGATGAAGGAGAAGACATGCTGAACAGGATTGTTACTGGGCACGAATCATGGGTGGATCACGACCAGCCCGAATCAAAGCGTGCTTCAATGCAATAGAAATGTCCAAAAATTCAAGGTTACGCCATCAGCAGGGACGGTTATGCTGACAGTGTTCTGGGATTGTCAAAGAGTGATTTTAACCAATTTCAAGAAGAAAGGTGACAATGTGAATTCTGAATGGTACTGTGAAGTTCTGGCGATGCTTCATGATGCAATTCGAAGAAAACGTCCTGGACTGCTGACTAGAGGAGTGTTGCTTCTTCATGAAAATGCCAGACCACATACGGCTCGATTAACTCAGGAGAAAATTAACCAACTAAGGTGGGAAGTTCTGGAGCATCCACCTTGATTCCCCGACTTAACCCTTAGCGATTTCCACCTTTTTGGTCCACTTAAAACCCATCTTGGCGGGAGACATTTCGTGAATGACGCCGAAGTTGAGTGTGAAAGGAAAACGTGGTTTAGAAAACAGAGCACGCAGTTCTATGCAGCCGATTTGGGAAGACTGATAATACGATGGTATAAGTACATCAATGTTAGTGGAAATGTTGTTCAGAAATAAAGGGACTGCCCAAACTACATCATATCCAGGCGAACCTTCTGGCCTAGAGAGACAACAGTGGAAGATAAACTCTATGGACAGCTGAGGAACTAAAAAAGACTGTTAGATTCATACAAAAGACAACATTGCGTTATAGAAATATTTCAAGCGAACGAAAGAAGAAGAAGAAGAAGAAGAAGAAGAAGAAGAGAAGAAGAAGAAGAAGAAGAAGAAGAAGAAGAAGAAGAAGAAGAAGAAGAAGAAGAAGAAGAAGAAGAAGAAGAAGAAGAAGAAGAAGAAGAAGAAGAAAAAATAAGAAGAAGAAGAAGAAGAAGAAGAAGAAGAAGAAGAAGAAGAAGAAGAAGAAGAAGAAGAAGAAGAAGAAGAAGAAGAAGAAGAAGAAGAAGAAGAAGAAGAAGAAGAAGAAGAAGAAGAAGAAGAAGAAGAAGAAGAAGAAGAAGAAGAAGAAGAAGTAGGGACAATGTATGTATAAAAATAAACTGGTTTCAAGTTGTTATCATATTTAGTTATTTTTCCACAGCCATTTGTGACTTACGTATTGACTTCGCCTCGTATATTCTCAGAAATGAAATTATTCTGTATTTGGAGATGAAGATACAGGACACAGAAGGACTTACAGTTTTAAAATTAGATCCAAGATCTAGCTGTAGTAGCAAGCAAAAGGCAAAATAAATAAATGGAAATCACACATGTTAAATGAAAAAAATTGATTCATTTCTCTACCTGATTAGAGTTTAAATTTAAAAAAAAAAAACGGAGAATCTAGCTGAGCCTTAAAAATATCAAAGTGTGATGAAATAGCTATCCGAAGAACTTCGTGAAGGATGTGTAGATTTTTCAGCCTACGATGACAATTTGTTAAATATCAAAGTGTGATGAAATAGCTACCCGAAGAACTTCGTGAAAGATGTGTAGATTTTTCAGCCTACGATGACAATTTGTTTTCTTCAAGCACCAGTTTCCATTGATACTGCAGCGGCAAACGATAATACACAGATGGAACTGATTAGATAAATTAGACGCAGACAGTCAATATGTTTTGGGCACGTTATGAGAAGAAATAAATTGGAGAACTAGGTAAAAACTGACATGATCGAGAGGAAGAGAACACAGAGAAGGCATACAAGTGTAAGGGGCTTATCGTCCCATAATGCATAGGTTCTGTTTCTGACCGTTGAGAAAATGGCCGGGCTGATCCAAAATTCGTCCAAAGAAGCTCAAAGAGCGGCGATTCAGTTTCTTTCATTTGAAGGATGTCGACCAGTGGACATTCATCGAAGAATGCAGGCAACGTACGGTAACAAATGTGTGTCGAAGATGATGCAAGGACAGACTGGCGCGAATGTTTCGGAAAGGACGTCAGTTCACGACAGATCTTCGACGGCCGGGTCAAGCGCATATTGTTGCAACAGAAAAAACCATCGCCAAAAGTGATGCAGCAGTACAGATGAACCGTTGTCGAAGCACACGTTCGCTAGCGAAAGAATTTGATGTGTCAACTGGGACAATTTAAAAGGTCGTTCGTAAGAAACTGAAATATCGGAAGGTGTATTCATAGTGGGTACCACGGATGTTGACCGACCACCAAAAGGAGGAGCGCATGGGATGGTGTTTTAACTACTTGCTGCGTTACAGAGTGGAGGGTGATGCATTTCTCTTCCGCATAGTGGCAGGCGATGAATCATGGTGTCACCACTTTGAGCCGAGCAGCAAAAGAGAGAACATGCAATGGAAGCATGCTGAATCAGCAAAAGCAAAAAAAAAAAAAAATTAGTTACGGGTTTCCGCTTGTAAGGTTACGCTGAGCGCATTTTTTGACTTTGAAGGGCTATAGTTGGCCGACTTTAAAGAATCTGGTGTCAACATCAACTCTACCCACTAATTGCAAACACTAGACAAGCTGCAAAAAAGCCATCAAAATAAACGACCCGGCATGCTTTCTCGCGGTGTGATTTTGTTGCACGACATTGCTCGTCCACATGTCGCAAACATTGTTAAGGAAGCACTAGCAAGGGAGTAGTGGGAAATTCTACAACATCCAGACTATAGTCCTGATTTGTCACCATGTGATTTTCATTTGTTCGGACCTCTTAAAAAAGCTCTCATGTTCGATTTCACACATATGCAGACGTAATGAACGCAGTAGAAACTTGGTTCAGTGAGCAATCACAATCCTTTTGTGCGGACGGCATTCGCCGCATACCTAAGAAATGGGATGCTTGCTTGAATGCCTACGGCGACTTCTTCTGACCAACCCATGGTGGATAATTCATTCAAAATGAACGCTTTGTTTAATTCTACCACACCTGTTAATGTTTCTTTCATGCTTTTGTAATAAAGCCACTGGAAAGGGTTTCAAATGACAGTCCCTATTAAATATCTGGATGGCTTGGCCACGTGGTATGGTCGAGACAAGAACACTGAGCTGATCCACTGAGATAACGAAAAATGACAGCTGACGCTTACCGGCATGGCACATGATGAATAAAGACATAATATATAGGTAGTTTTAACTCTATAAGTCTAGTCACTCGATGTGCCTAATCAGAAATCGAGAGATATAACGTCACAGGTTTCCATTGAGATTCATTCATTCAGTAGCATGTCTGTCACAGCCTCACAAATATGATAAACCAACATTAGTTAATAGATATTAGCCAAGGGCTACAACTCCCGCCCAAGGGAAAGAAGTAAGACCCTCGAAGGCCAGAGTAATCCAGAACCTTCTCGAAGGACTGGTCAGTGAGTCCACTGTCCCGTGGACACTGATGTGGCCCGCCTATTGCGGGGTCCACGAGGAACTCGAACAGAGTTACCACCCGTGTCGGATTGCGACACGTGTGAATCGGCAGAGAGAGACGGGACATCGAAGAGGCAACAAGGCCTGCCTTAGAGGGACTCAATAGTTTAGACCCATGTGTATTTGGGGTTCATAGACATATGCTAGATAGTTTGCTTAGAATGTTTGATGATGTTAAACTGTGTGATGATGTTAAACCTCTGTGATATGCAACTCAGTGCGGGCTTCTTAAACCCACTGCGCCAACGCACTGTATATTGAAATACAATAAATGTTAGATATTATATTTAACGGAGTTATTGTTGCCTGTGTGAGCCCGAGCTCAGATACCTAGACATACAACACGCTGACAGGCTTTTTGGGGGCTCGTCCGGGATTAAGAAAACATTAATCAACGACAAAGACTATACACACAAACACGTAACTTGTCGCACATTCTCAGCCACTATAGAGAAATACCCCCTTGCTCTTGTCGAAATTCGAACACCGTTCATATCAGGACTAGTATTGTGCGCCGTCCTAGAAAATCCTGTCGCTGATATTATACTTGGGAACCTGCCCAACATACGACCTTGCTCTGAAAAGGAAATCAGAGATTGGGAGAAGAAAAACGGTATCCAGCACCCAAACAGCGATCCTAAAGAGAAACACCATTCATGCTTGTCTCAATCTGCCAAAAGAACAAGAGAGACAACCAATGAAGTAATTCAGAAAGAATTCACCGAGGTGTATGATGCAGGGGCGGTCGAATCTGTCAGTGATACGACCAATTTAAAACCTCGAATTGAGGATGCTACCGATCTACCAAGTACCAAGCCTGTAGATGTGCAACAACACACACAACACACGAATGCAATAACACGACAGACAACTCACGAAACCCACACTGACCAACTGCAGGAGTCACTAGAAATTGTATCACCAAACACTACCATCACTAAGTACGCCAACAAAGGTGCAAAAACAATTGTATTAAAACCAGGTCAGGATATTTTACTATTGCTACCTGACAAGAGAGATTTACTATCAACCTCTTGGCAGGGACCGTTTAAAATTGTTAGAAGAATTTCGGAAGTTGATTACGAAATTTCTTTAAATGGAAAGTTGAAAATATTCCATGTAAATATGTTAAAACCATACTATGCTAGACAGGACACTGACACGAGTGAGCAGACACAGCTAACTGACAACAGAAACGAAACGACAATTACCCAACTGAATGACATCTCGACAAACGAAGCATCGTTAACGACGCACTCTTACGACGACAAAGACGACGAAGACATATGTACATTACCGACAATATGTGATAACGACAACGACAACCAATTTGACGACATATTGACAACTATTAATCTCGACGACGACGACAAGGACATTGAGGACAATTTACAAACAGTAGCATCTGTGATAAATCAGACAGACGTAGACAATACTGAAATCCCAGTACCGATTATGAATGACGACGGTAGTATAAAGGACATACAAATCTCTGACACTTTGACACAACAGCAGCGACAAGACATTTTGACTCTCCTTAACGAGTATAAATCTATCTTCTCTAACAAACCTGGACGGACTGACAAAATAACACATTCAATTGTGTTGACAGATCTGACACCGGTCAAATGTAGACCATATTCTATTCCTCTACATTATAGAGCAAATTTAGACAAAGAAATTTTGGATTTAGAGAAAAATAGAATAATTCAGAAATCTATGTCTCAATATTCTTCACCGATTGTCCTGGTGAAAAAGAAGGACCAAACGATCCGTTTGTGCATCGATTATAGAAGAGTTAAATACAATAACCACAACAGATGCGGAGCCGATGAACAGCTGTGAAGACCTCATTTTGAACATGTCTCAATCATCCTTATTTTCAAAGGTTGATTTAGCGAAAGGTTATTGGCAAGTACCACTACACCCTTCTTCTAGACATATAACAGCATTCGCAACACCTCTCGGTTTGTACGAATGGAGATATCTTCCATTTGGTCTCAAGAACGCTCCCGCCACATTTGTTAGATTAACTAGATTGCTATTGCACGGAATTAAAGATGTCCAAGCTTATATTGATGATATATGCATTCATTCTTCTAATATGACTTCTCACTTACTTACACTCAAACAAGTCTTCAACCAAATTTTTCTTTTTGGACTTACTATCAAACCTTCCAAGGTTGAAATAGGCTATAAACAAATAGACTTCCTTGGTCATAGAATTTCTGAAGGCAAACTGTTGACAGATGATAAAATTGTTTCGAAGATTCTCAATCTAGAAGTTCCTACCACAAAGAAACAAATTAGAAGTTTATTAGGTCTTATAAACTATTATTCTAAGTTTATACCAAATTGGGCAGAACTTACATCAGTTTTTTCTAATATGTTGACAAAAGATCATCCATCAAAAGTTTGTAAAAGTACCAGCTTAGAGGATGCAATATGCAGATTGAAACTGCATTTTTTCTAATCCACCAGTCTTACGATTACCAAACATAGATTTACCCTTTATTTTGACCACAGATTCGAGTGCTATCGCAATTGGAGGATGTTTAATGCAAGAAGTGGATGGAGTGAGACACCCAATTCTCTACGTAAGCCGTAAGCTGAAGAAAGCAGAGATCCGTTACTTCTACAGGTGGAATTGGAGGCATTAAGTCTATTATTTTGTATGCTCAGATTATCTAAGTTCCTCTTGGGTGCCCACTTTGTTGTACTCACCGACAACTCGCCATTGTTGGTACTTAAGCAAGGTGTTCCGAAAAACCATCGTTTGCAAAGATGGTGTCTTCTTCTCCAAGATTTCGACTTCGAAATCCGCCATATCAGAGGCACTGATAACATTATAGCTGATATTTTATCGCGGCAGACGAATGCGCCAGCAGAATAACATTTGGCACATCGACCATTCGCCATACCAGAAATTGTGATATTTGATTTTAGTCTGTGTCATATAACAGTGTAACTCTACACCTGCTAGAGAACTTCCATTTAAAAGTAATAACACCCCAGTGAATAGGTTACGTATAACACCCACGAACATGAAACTTTGAGAACTATACTACCAATCACCAAAGCTCTAGGAACAATCCGAGCAAAAGAGTTTCTGTGAAATGATTTCAACCAGTGAACTGACATTATTCATGAAAGCATTAATAACACTTTATACTCGACATTGAGAACATTCCATACTTGCTGTTGCTAAGAGACTTTGCAAACAGCCGAAACAGAACGACGTCGACGACAACACTCAAGAGACAGCCATACTAACTATTAACATTCATACACGCTAACAACAGGAGGACAACGCGCACATCATCGTTGGATTTAGTTACTTAGTTAATTAATTAATTTAGTATTAAATATGTATTATATTTGCATTGAATTATGTATATAAAATGTGTTAACCTGTAATTTGTACATTTTCTACCATAATATTACAGGTATTTCCATTCATAGGCTAAATAACCTTCCTATGCAATTTTCTCTATGTAAATTATAAACCATTTTTGAGTCATCGTACAAAAAGTACGTATTATCTTAAAGGGAAAATATCGCCTATTCCGTTTTTTCTAAGGGCAATAACACTTACCTCAACTTTAATTATATATTTTAACCAAATACTATTTTGAATGAAAGATGTGTGAATGACAGAGTGAATGAATTAAATGAGAGAACGATATACTGAGCGGACAAATTGTACGCAAAACGTATTTATTTTAATTTGTCTGCGTCTTTCATGTAAATTGTATTACTTGTCTAAATTGTTGATACATGTTTAGTAGTTAGTTTAATACTCTTAGTTTAGTATTTAGGATACTACATCTAAGCACCACTGCTTGGAATGCCTGATCATGCATTACACACATTGGAGTAATTCATGATTAAGGATATCCCAACTCGTGACGCTTGGAGATAAGCCACACATTCAGCACACACTTTACACAAAACTCAAAACTGAACACTATCAATTAAAATGCAGTCACTTTATTAGAAGCAGCAACTTATTAGTCAACACACTAACAAGCCAACAGGGACACATGTAGTCAGATGGGATAAAATAACAACGTAACTACATATTTAGCATTATACAACATACGAGAGTAAAAGTGTATTGAAATGCACACACAGAACAAGATTTGAAGGTGTACTTAATTAGCCAAGACTTTTGTCTTGTTAATCCTCTCTAATACAGAGGTTAATTATCTTGGTATCAGTAGGATACTTTGAGAAGGACGGGTTGTAGAAACAACTAGTAAACGTCACGTAACTTCGGTCAGATAAGCATTTTTAAGGACACAGGAGAGAGAGAGATCTCTTCACCAAATCAGAGAAGTGGTGTATGGGAGAATACATGAGTGTTGATGCCAGTATGTAGGTTACCAAGTTACTGTCCACCAAACTACAAACACCGACTTTATGTGATTCTGTGACAGAATTAGTTCAGAACTAATTACCTTATAACAACCCATCAAATCGGGGGAAGAGGGGGACTCCTGTCACAGCCTCACATTATATGATAAACCAACATAAGTTAGTAGACAGTAGCCAAGGGCTACAACTCCCGCCCAAGGGAAAGAAGTAAGACCCTCGAAGGCCAGAGTAATCCAGAACCTTCTCGAAGGACTGGTCAGTGAGTCCACTGTCCCGTGGACACTGATGTGGCCCGCCTATTGCGGGGTCCACGAGGAACTCGAACAGAGTTACCACCCGTGTCGGATTGCGACACGTGTGAATCGGCAGAGACAGACGGGACATCGGAGAGGCAACAGGGCCTGCCTTAGAGGGACTCAATAGTTTAGACCCATGTGTATTTGGGTTCATAGACATATGCTAGATAGTTTGCTTAGAATGTTTGTTATAACCATGTGTGATGATGTTAAACCTCTGTGATATGCAACTCAGTGCGGGCTTGTTAAACCCACTGCGCCAACGCACTGTATATTGAAATACAATAAATGTTAGATATTATATTTAACGGAGTTATTGTTGCCTGTGTGAGCCCGAGCTCAGATACCTAGACATACAACACGCTGACATAAGCAAGATGTGCCACGTCCGATACACCCATCTGGAGATCTTCCGCCAATTCCTGCACCCATCTTCTCTTTGGCCTTCCCCGTCCTCTCTTTCCAGGCATATACCCCTCCATTATTGTTCTCTCGAAAATTTCGTGACGTTTCAAGTGACCGACATATTTCAATGTTCTTTGCTTTATCGTCTTTAATAGCCAAACTGAGATTATTTTCCTAAAAATATGGCCCTTAGCTAAATTGGAATCCAGGACGGTTAGTGTGTAGAGGGGGATGCCTTAGAGATAATGCTCATACGTAACTTGTAACGAGGACAATTCATTATGGCACAAGACCACAACCAACTTACTCCAAGCCATACATGCAGCTCCGCCAATTCCCTCCCTATAGTATTCATGTACGTCTCTAATTCTCTTCTCCGTGTGCTTTAGGCCATCCTCTACATGGTCTGTCCTGTGGGTTCCAGTCAAACGACTTTCTAGCTATTCTCAGGTTTTCTTAATATGTGTCACATCCAGAGCCATCTAGTTGCTTTACCTTGTGATATACTGATATGTGTTTAGTTATCTCCATGTGTTGTGTGCTATAACCTAACTATACTTTATGTGAGATACCCGTCAGCTTTTGATTGCATATTTTCCATGTTTGGTAACGGATAAGATAGCATAGGAATTTTCCCCCCGACTCCTTTGAATTTGGCGCCACAATTCCCTGCATCTACTTGATGCCTATTTCTCATCATTTACATGCAGCATGCATCCTTTAGGTCACATTCGGGAGATTCAGAGAATGGTGGCATTAATAGTAGTGGCAAACATGAAGATATCACACATACACAAGGTGTAATGGCTGGAATTTCCACAATATATTGGTGTTCGTGCAAATGAAAGGGCCGGCTCGCTGACCATCCGGCTTATCGGGGAGGGAGAGAGGAGGATATGAGACACTGAGGTAATGATAAATCAGTCTCCCAGGACTGACTCCATAAAATCATACTACTGTAATACTTTGACTTTTATTTTAACCTTCCGAGAGGATTTTTATCTCTGGCTTTGAGTGCTCTCATGCCCAGTCATGTAACCGAATAACCGGTGAGTTGTTTAAAGTGTCAGATTAGTCATCTCAACATGTATCATAAGTAACCTAAGTCCTATATTATAAATCATTCAACCCATGTCATCCCTATCTTGAGGATATCAGCTAAGTCATTAATTTGACTCAAAACACAATCTAGTGCTCAATGATATTGTTTTGGTATATAGTGTATATAAATTGTTCTCTTGCTCACGACGTTTTAAAATGGATTCACTCAGTGTATGAGAGGTGTGAAATTGTGATATTGAGGATAGTCATATCGCTGTAGGGTATTTGATTGTTTTATTTGTGTGATTCGACAGATGTGTGCCGTTAAGAAAAGGCGATCGCTCTGTTCTGTGATATTGTTGTCTCGGTCTGTCTGCTCCTTCTGTCCACTGTATTGTAGTAGTGTCTCAGCCTTCCGTATTGAGACCGGAGTTCTGCTTTTATTCTGTATCGAGACACTATTTCATTGGCTGTGTCTCTGCGGTGCCCAGTTGAATAACTTCAGCATTAGTTTTATCTTTTTATGAGCGTAACTAGCAGGCCACTGGTACTGTAAGTATCTATACTCTTCTACATCTTTTGGGAGGACATGGAGCACACATGCGAATGCTTCAGGTGGTGTGACGTTGGTGAAAATTCAGTTGTTATTTAAAAGTTCAGCAATGCTTTTTATTATCACTTATGTGCTTATTTATTTACCATTTACCATTGTTGTGTCTGTGGACTGATGTCATCGTTTCTCTGCCCAGTCTGTAGACTTGCGATGTTTATTCTATTCTACCACATACTCTTTAGCGGAATAGAAATGTCGTGTCTACAGTGTTGAAAGACTCATGACCACTATCTCCTTAGAGACTTTGATAAATTAAATAATGTTGTGTCTTATAGAAAAAATGAAGGTCATCACTGAATACCCCCAAATGTTGTTACCTTAACAACGATTTCAATGGAAGCACTCACCAGAGGCAACTAACTTGTATGTTGATGTGATGAGGTCAGTGGGGCATTTATTCGACTGCACAGAAATAAACACAGCCAGACGCCATCTTATAAATAATAGATTCATTGTCAAACGCTCAGCAGGAAAAACAAAATAATGAAATAGTTATTGAAAATACACTTACATAGAAACGAGAAACAGATATTGTAAAATCTAAAACAACCCCCTAGAATAATCCATCTCTGTTGTAAGTTGTAACTATGATCTGTTATAGATGGGGAGTCACGGTAGCGCATTGGCGAGCACGCTTGCCTGCGGGCGCTGTGATCAATGGTTCGAATCCTCGTTGAGGCGGATCAACTGACAGTCGAGGGGCGATCTTATCAATACCATGCCGGCCGTCTGTACTTCCCATGGCATTTTCCGGTAGCCATGTTAGGAAGGTCAACATGCAAGCCCGAGTCAATCTTTAGGAAAGTCAACATGCAAGCCCGAGTCAATCTCCCCTGATGCCTATTGGAACCACATGCAAGCCCGAGTCAATCTCCCCTGATGCCTATTGGAACCACATGCAAGCCGGAGTCAATCTCCCCTGATACCTATTGGAACCACATGCAAGCCCGAGTCAATCTCCCCTGATGCCTATTGGAACCTATGACCGCCGGGCGGCAGGCAACCATACACACATACACACAACAGCGGCACTCCCGTAACCAACAGGATGTAGATCAAATTATCCTGTAACCCACATGTTTAATGATAGTGTAACTAATATGTTGTATTTTGAATGATAACGTTACCATTAAGTTGTACCCTTAATGGTAATGTATCCATTATGTTGTATGGTTAATTCTAATGTTCCCAATATGTTGCATGGTCAATAGTAATGTAATCAGGTCACTGTAAGATTCTGTAATCTGTATTATGTGATTTTACATATTATGTAACAGATATGTCGTATGTTTAATGATAATGTTATCAGTTTCAATCAATCAGGTGCTCTCTCCACAATGAAGGTTGGCTACAATGGATCTCCAACACTGTCTCTTGTCCAGAAAGCACATTCTGTCAGATTACTGTTCACCCATCACTTGATCTTATCTTCATATTTTTATCCTTGTCTACCTTTAACTCGCTTGTCCTCAACCATGCCCTCCAGTATGGTTTGTGTACGAGTGTTGCGTATTTTAATGTGCCGAAATATTTCACATGCCACTTTTAAAATTTTTTTTTTTATCAACTCTCTTTTCATTCCTAGTCTTTCTAGAACCTTTGTTCAGGCAGTTCGACTTGTTTAACAATTCTTTCTGTGTATAAGTTGAAGAAGCTTGGGGACAACAGGCATCCCTACCGTACTTATCGTTTTATCTCTATGGGCGACGAATACGTATGTCCGTATCTAATAGACGCCACTTGTTCCCAATAAAAGTTACTAATAAGTCTGATGCCCTTTCCGTCTACTCCTATATCTTGAAGGCATGTAATTATTCGTTCATGTTGTACTTGTAGGTAAAATGGCGACGACCTAACGCTCATTCTTCAGGACACGTTGTTTTTAATGTTTTTCTGTGGATTACGTGTCGTTATTTCGTATTCGTGTTTGGAAGTTGTCCACAAGAAGCCACGGAAGGCAGGTGGTGGATGAAATTTTGAGGGCAGTCGACAGATAGTTATTGGTTATAATCTCAACTTTCGCGACGGTGGGCAGAAGATCTCTTTCACAAGACAATGGCTAGCGTCACCGGTCAGTTTGGTCACTGCCAGGAAGGAAAGCAACGGCAAACTACCGTCTTTAAAAGTACCTAGTTTATTATGATTCGCCTAATTACAGATCATCACAAGGAAAGGACAGGGACATTAAAATTAGCAACTTGGAATATTAAGACGTTAAGCGACGACGGAAAATTAGATAACACAAACAAAAAACGGAAAGAGAGAAGATTAATATATTACGGATGTGCGAAACCAGATGGAAAGGAGCAAGGATTACGACATATGAAGATTTTAAGATTGTTTATTCTGGAAGCGAAGAACGAGAAAGAGGGTCACCAATTATCATGGATCGACAAACATCAAAATCTGTTCAAGGATATTGGGCTGTGTCAGACAGAGTTCTAATAGTTATATTAATCGGCAGTCCTTTTAACATAAACGTCATTCAAATACATGCCCTAACAGGATAATCCAAGGAAGATAGTATAGAGGAATTTTATAATGACATAGAATCTGCTTTAAAGACGGTGATGGATACACAGTAGGAAACCATGATTTTGAAGAGAGAAACGAAAGAGGACACAGACTTGTAGAATGGGCAAAAGTGCAGGAAATGATTGTAGGAAACACCTGGTTTAAACACTCCTATAAGATTACGGACATGGAGGAGTCCTGACAGCAGGACTAGAAACCAGATTGATTACATTCTGATTAGCAGAAGGTTTCGAAATGCGTTAACAATTGCACAAACAGTTCCCAGTGCAGATTATTATAGTGATCACAGATTACTTACAGGTACATTGAGGGTAATGGTTAAAGAAAGTCACGTATATAACAGGAAACACTAAATATGATCTGTGTACATTGAAAAATGAAATGGAAATACAAAACACATAAATTCAACATAGAAGTACAGAACAAATTTGATATATTGTCTGATCTAGTGATCCTATTTCAAGATGTGGATGATCAATGGGAAATGTTGAAGAATTCAATCAGTTTGGCTGCAGAAACAAGTATTCCAAAATTAAAGAAGGTGGGTCGTTAAAAATGGATGACTGAATAAATTTTACAACTACTGGAAACAAGAAGACTCATTAAAACAAAATAATCCTGCCAAATATGAAGAAATTCAAAGACAAGTCTGAATATTATGTAAGGCGGCAACAGAAGTATGACTTGAGAAACATTGCATATAAATTGAAAAACAAAACAACAGGCAAAATACCAAATCAACGCACAAAAGAATTCAGAAACTTACTAATGAAAGAACAGGTACATCAACAGACTGTCTAGAAACAAAAGATGGCAAAATCATAATAGAAAAAGATCACATTCTACATGTATGGTCAGATTATGTGAAAAACCTTTATGATGATAACAGAGATGAAGAGTATGCTATTTGAATTAATAATGAAGAACCGCCAATTTTGAAGATGGAAATTCAGAGTGTTCTTAAACATGTGAAAACTGGCAAGACCCCCGGTTCAGATAACATCACAACAGAAATGACTAATGCTTTAAAAGAATATAAAATAGATCAAGTCACCAGACCGCTGAACACAATATATGATACCGGAGTTATACCTTCTAAATTATGTAATTCTGTATTTTATATATTTTTCTGTATTTTTCTTTATTCAATCCCAAAGAAATCAAGAGCCTTGGAATGTGATCAACATCGAACAATTAGTATAATGAGTCAAATCGCGAAGATATTGCTACGAATTATCATGCAAAGAGTGAGGAAGAAAATACAACCTGAAATAGGAGAAGAACAATGTGGGTTTGTAGAAGGAAAGGGTACAGTAAATGCTGTGTATGTCCTGCGATCAGTAACTGAACGTACTGTATAAGTAAAGAAAGATATACATCTTTGCTTTATTGACTACACAGAGGAATTTGATAGAGTAAGTTTTTATACATACATTGTCCGTTTATTTCTCAACATAATTTCCACCAACATTGATGCACTTATCGCATCGTTTTATCAGTCCTCCCAAACCGGCTGCATAGAACTGCGTGCTCTGTTTTCTAAACCACGTTTTCACTTCATATTCAAATTCGGCGTCATTCGCGAAATGTCAAGGTGGATTTTCAGTGGTTATGTTGACAAATGTTTAACCCCTAAAGCGGCGCACAGATCGTAGGAAAAAAAAAAAAAACGGTTACGAGGGCGAGTCAATAAGTAAGTCACACATTTCGGTGGGATGGCAGGTATATATATATATATATATATATATATATATATATATATATATATATATATATATATATATATATATATATATATATATATATATATATATATAAAAAATCATGTGGGTGCTTGCGTGCGTATTAAAAAAACACATTAAGGATTAAGATATATCTTTGCTGAACTTCAATTGTTCTATGTCGATGTTTGTACGGGTGCTTGAACCTTTATGTATTTCAATGACTTGTTATGATACTGGTATCAAGACTGAATTTTCTCATTATTTGCTATAATCAAGGACGATTTTGTGTGGGTTAGTGCTTGTTTATCTGTGTGACTTTATACTCTTCTGAACGTCAACACATTTCTTTACGCAGCTCCGACTACCACACTATTATACTCATTTTTATGTGACCATTGTCCTGATCTCTACCAGGATAGTTATTTGTTGCTTCCACTTATAGAGGCTGATTCACCAGTAACTAGGACAATGTATTCAGCATTTCTTACTAACAGAGATATATGTTCCTTTCTAAGTTATTCAACCTCTACATCGGTCAGCTGGCGTAAATTGGTCACTTCTCGTCCTTGACTTGGAGACGTAAATTACACTTACCTTTGAAGTCGGAGTGGGGTCTCCTGATGGCGAGGGACAATGGTAATAGAAGAAGCTAATCAAAACGCAAAATTTCGCCCCTTGCTGCTAGTCGAGTTCAAAGCTAGCGATAGCCAAAACAAATCATCCAATGACACTTACTACCGGTCGACAGTGCTTGAGATTCGAACCCTCACCTACTATTCAAGACCAGATTGTAATTTAGCACAGGTCAATTAATCATAATCTTCATTTTGTTAAGAATATATACTAAAGTTAACACGTGAAGGTAAATCCAAGGAAAGAGGAAAAAATAAGGTTATAAAACATAT
>JACEFZ010025058.1:1987500-2317500 GCA_014155875.1 Cepaea nemoralis | reverse complement strand
ATACTTATATAGATCTATCAGCACACAGGCTGATGTGGTCTGTCCCATATTTATATAGATCTCTCAGCACACAGACTTATGCGACCTGTCCCATACTTATATAGATCTATCAGCACACAGACTGATGCGACCTGTCCAATACTTATATAGATCTATCAGCACACAGGCTGATGTGGTCTGTCCCATATTTATATAGATCTCTCAGAACACAGACTGATGTGACCTGTCCCATACTTATATAGATCTATCAGCACACAGACTGATGCGACCTGTCCCATACTTATATAGATCTATCAGAACACAGACTGATGCGACCTGTCCCATACTTATATAGATCTATCAGCACACAAGATGATGTGGTCTGTCCCATATTTACTTGTATATAGATCTATCAGCACACAGACTGATGTGACCTATCCCATACTTATATAGATCTATCAGCACACAGACTGATGCGACCTGTCCCATACTTATATAGATCTATCAGCACACAAGATGATGTGGTCTGTCCCATATTTACTTGTATATAGATCTATCAGCACACAAGATAATGTGGTCTGTCCTATATTTACTTGTATATAGATCTATCAGCACACAGGCTGATGTGGTCTGTCCCATATTTACTTGTATATAGATCTATCAGCACACTAGATGATGTGGTCTGTCCCATATTTACTTGTATATAGATCTATCAGCACACAAGATAATGTGGTCTGTCCCATATTTACTTGTATATAGATCTATCACCACACAGGCTGATGTGGTCTGTCCCATATTTACTTGTACATAGATCTATCAGCACACAAGATGATGTGGTCTGTCCCATATTTACTTGTATATAGATCTATCAGCACACTAGATGATGTGGTCTGTCTTATATTTACTTGTATATAGATCTATCAGCACACAGGCTGATGTGGTCTGTCCCATATTTACTTGTATATAGATCTATCAGCACACAAGATGATGTAGTCTGTCCTATATTTACTTGTATATAGATCTATCAGCACATAGGGTGGTGTGGTCTGTCCCATATTTACTTGTATATAGATCTATCAGCACACAGGCTGATGTGGTCTGTCTTATATTTACTTGTATATAGATCTATCAGCACATAGGGTGGTGTGGTCTGTCCCATATTTACTTGTATATAGATCTATCAGCACACAGGCTGATGTGGTCTGTCCCATAATTACTTGTATATAGATCTATCAGCACACAGGCTGATGTGGTCTGTCTTATATTTACTTGTATATAGATCTATCAGCACATAGGGTGGTGTGGTCTGTCCCATATTTACTTGTATATAGATCTATCAGCACACAAGATGATGTGGTCTGTCCCATATTTACTTGTATATAGATCTATCAGCACACAAGATGATGTAGTCTGTCCTATATTTACTTGTTTATAGATCTATCAGCACACAGGCTGATGTAGTCTGTCCCATATTTACTTGTATATAGATCTATCAGCACATAGGGTGGTTTGGTCTGTATCACGCCGGACAACTTGCATGCACAAGAATCATGTAGTTATAGTTTCCCGTACGATTTTTTTGTCGCAGTGTATTTATGTCTAGGGTTTTATAACTAGCTTGCCCGCTTCCCGAACAGGTGGTCACGGGTTCGAATCCGTAGCGAGGCAAATGTTCTCAATTGACTTGGGTTCGTATGTCGTTAAGTTGGTTGCATATCATGTAAAGGACGCCGCAGTCAACATCAGCATGTTTTTTTTTACTGTTTGTGATTTATAGGTACGTTTACGTTCAGTAATTTACAATTGTTTCCTGAACTACAGTCACTCATACCTTGTAGAAAACAATGCAGTGCGGTCTGCTTCCAAATCACTCGCAGCTGTGTTTCGAACGTTGTATGCTGGGTTACGAATTGCGTTAGTAAACCCTTTGCCATAGAGCCGGTTGGCAGTCGATCCAGCCTAAAATGTATACCAGGAGAATGTCTTGGCAAATTGACCCTATCACCCCTGGAATACAATATGGGTATCGCACCATATGTACGCCTTTAATGCGAACAGTGATCCTTCCTGTTTACTTGACTATGGAAACTGAACTATCAAGGAAATATGACCTACTTAGACCTACTCTCAGACAGCCCATACGTACTCTGCTAAATGATGACCTGGCTTCACCCTAATAAGCTTCTCCACAGATATGCTGTTACAGTACGTATCTTGCATACCCTAATGGTTTGAGAGCTTGGAAAGGGAGTGGGGATTGGAGAAGGAGTGCTCTGCAAAAATCTCCCCGTGGAGGTATTACTTGGGTACTGAGTCGGAAGGAAAGTACATCACATTCACTCCGATAGATGCAAGCTATAAGATAGTTCCACGGCTCAAATGAGCTGAAGGTCAATGCATCGGAATAAGCATTGAAAACTTAGTTTTCCACTGGGTTCTGCATTTTTGATTCCTGTTTCATTTCTGCCATCATCTAATTTGACATGTCCACGATACTTGAACAAATATAAAACTTGAATGTAGAAACGTATTACCGGTTCTAGTATCTGCTCGTCTAGTATCTCATCTGATATTAGCTCTTGCTTTGCATTGCTGTGTATCATAATTTTAAAACAACGTGTTCCCTCAGTAAATGTAAACACAGACGCCATAAATAAATATTGCACGATTTCTTGTCTGGCATATTTGGCTCCATCTCGTCATGTGCATACTGCAGAGTTATATATAATGTTGTGTGAAAGAATGAGTGATACTTTGTCTGTTTGATGTATGATCGTGCCGACCCGCAAGCCATCTCACCAAGGAAGAATAGGGCACCGAAGTTGGTGGTAGCGAGCACCGGAATCAGAAATGTTAGCCAGTTGAAGCTGTATAGCCAAGCGCCGGCAACGGCCGCTTTGGGTGGAGTAGTACGTCTTGCAAGGACCACGCCCCGCAGCTGGGAGTGTGCAGGAGGCTGGATCCGCCAACCGTGAACGGGACACGAAGAAGCAACGCGGCAGTAATGACGTCTACTGACATGGTCATAACTTACCACCGTTACAGACAACGACTGGGACCATCTGCCTGGTGACGAAGATGGCTTTCCAACGGCCAGTTAGGTGCAGTGTCAATGTTGGTAGATGCACCGGATGCTCATTATTCACCCCCTTCCCCTTCGAGGGTGGGGTGGTCTCTGTGCAGTCACGCGTAGCGATGTCGACAAGGGGAACGTCTAAATACGCACAACAGGAGAAAAACGCCCGGGAGTCAAGACCCGGACGGGCTAGCACCCTGAGAGTGTAAAGAAGGCAAAGGGGCCGTAACAGAGGGGAGACTACTTCTGATGAGCAGAATGCTCCTGTCGTACTTGCTAGCGGCGGAGTTCTTACCACCAGGACATGTAGAAGTGTATGATGCTCTGGGATAGCTGGGCATAGAGGAAGTAATAAAGACCATGAATAATATATAACAACACCGGAGATATTCCCCCAAACTCTTGAAAGATATATTTCCATTAAAATACCTAAAAAGCAGGAAAAAAGAAACGCGAATCACACAGCACAATCGGCGTTACAGAGTTACGTTAGCTAACAACTCCTTTGCATTATAATTGAAAAGATATGAAATAAAATACAACTCTATATTTTAGAAACTAAGTTTGTGTTTGTTGGGGGTAAACCTACAAGGAATTAACTATTAGTGCTCATGGAAAGATGTATCTTGATGCAATAGTACCTAACTTAATACTTTAAATTCAATTCGTTTGACAAAGCAAAACGTCAAGACCTTTTCGACATTCAGCATGAAGTAGCTTTGGATTGGAGAGATGTCAGCATAATAAATAATGTGTATTTGGAGCAAGAATCTGTTATCAGATATGAAGGAACACTTGCTGACTTAAGAGCAATTAAAAGAGGAATTAAGACATTCATTAGATATGTTATGGTATGGACTAAATTTCTCAGGATGCGGACGCATCGTTGAAAACAATATAACATTTCATGAAAAAAGATGAAACACATATGCTTTTGTTTCATTGATAAAATTGCAGTAATTTTAATAGCACCGGAGATGGTAGTGCTCGACTGTGTAATTTGGCCAAACTTTGCAGGTGTGGCTTGACTGATGTACCTGTGTAGACTTGGATAGGTCATGTTGCTAGCTCTACGCCTAGACTCTGCTATATTCTCAAAAAGGCAAGATTCTCTCCCGTGTGACCTCGAGTTTCGTGATATAGGACATCTACGTTGCCATTTTCTCAAGCAGTAGCTTATGTTTGCTGGAGATTCGTTGTTGCGGCATTTGTTTCTCGAGTCGTATCTCTCCTGTTTTTACTTCGAGAAGGTGCAAACTTATTGTTAAGGGTAATAGAGGCGCTCCTGTCTGGGAAATTGCCAGTTCTGAGGACACTACTTTCTGAACTTAGCAGTCAGCGTAAGATCACCATACAGTGGATAACATCCCACTGTGGAGTCCCCGGAAACGACAGAGCTGATCGATTGGCTAAGGAAGGAGCAAAAGAAGAACAACCTGATGTGCCCATTACATACCACCAAAAGAAAAGAATGATCAAATCAATCAGAAAGCCACCAAACCTTACTCAAGACGACTACCACGTTATGGACAGACCAGAACAGGTCATTCTTCTGCGCCTCAGAACAGGACACAATAGATTACGCTTGTATACAAAATTCAAGATTGGTGACTCAGCCATGTGCACATGTGGTTTGGCGTCGCAGACAGCAGAGCACATACTCCAGGATTGCCCAAACTACAACATATCCAGGCGAACCTTCTGGCCTAGAGAGACAACAGTGGAAGATAAACTCAATGGACCGCTGAATGAACTAAAAAAAGACTGTTAGATTCATACAAGAGACGACATTGCAGTTGTAGACATGTTTCAAGCGAACGAAAGAAGAAGAAGAAGAAGTTAAGGGTTTTCAGCAGTGATCTGCTACATCTGTCTTCACCTTTCTCATCATACTTTGTGAGTCCGTTACAACGACGACATGTGTACGCTATGTGTTTTCCAGCCAGCGGAACGCCGCCGTGACTTCCCCCACCTCCATTCCCAGACTAGATGTTGTGGTATCATAACCAGGCTCTCCTACACCGTACACCATCCACCAGCCTTCGCCACGAAACCGTAGGCACTACTGTTACTTCTTAGTACAGAGCAATCTGTGAAGATGATATTACATCACCTGGTCGCGAATTGTCGTGGATCAATTATTGCAACCCCCCCCCCCCCCCCCACCTTCCCCAAATCAGTGCAGCCTGCAGGCCAATTGTTGCATTCCCAATCCAATGTTATTATGATCCTCCACAGATCTCACTTTTCCACTGGAATTCAGACTCACCCCGTTCCTCTCACAATGTTCTCACGCATGCACACTTCTCTGATTGTGTTCTCTGTCTGAGCCATCCATGATTTTCTTCTGATCAGCATATCACCTTGCTGCAGTGATCTTCCGCGCACCGAGTTCCTTCTTAGATCTCATAACAGCTGCTTCCACATGATCCCTTAATGAAAGTCTTCTGTCGAAGTTGATGTACAGGTATTTCAGTTTACTCTAAAAAGTCGCTTACAAGTCGTCAGGGTCGACTTCATTGCACCTGGTTTTATCCCATATGGCTCGGTCTCTTTCAGCAGCGCGGAAAGCGTCGCACAAAGCACGAACTCCGTAGCTCTAGCGACGACCCACAGGAGTCTCCGAAAAATTTCACTCGTGAACCGAAGGACGCGACCCGAAATCGAACCCACAACCTTCGGTGCCCGAGTCAAACGGCTTGACCACTTCGCCACAGAGTGTCAGTTTACTCTCTCTGTTAACATTTCTCCCATTTATTGTAAGACTTGGGACGTCTGCTTCAACAATCATTTTGTCCATAGACCATCATAACACAGACTCTTTATCTGTGGTAATGACAGGAAGGCAATGTCGATGAAGAAACCCAGATTACCAAACTGCTCCGTTAGAGTCCAGCGAACTGTACCTCCAGCTGTAGCCGTTGATATTCCCATATTCCAATCCATGGTCAATAAAGGTGCAAAGGTAACAGAAGGCAACTCCGCCACACCTCTGCGCCCATTTCATATACATCGGCCAGCTTTCCTTCATTAATTTATTTCACTTGTGAGATCTATTGAAATGCGCACGCGGACCATCTGCTGAGTGCACGATTCATTTAAAAGGAAGCCTGTCCCTTTATCCATTAGTGTTTTATTATTGAAATTTTCTTAACATCATAAGAATGATCCTGATAGTAACATTCCATCCATCATGTGCCATGTCGATAAGCGTAATTCGTCATTTTTTGCCATCTCACTCGATCATCAAAGTCGTCGATAAGCTTCGTGTTTCTGTCTCGACCATGCCACGTGACCAAGCCATCCAGGTATTTACTTCTTGGTCTTTCCCTTTGTCTCTTCCCTTCGATTTTGCCAGTTGTCACCAGGTTTTCCAATTCATTTCTTCTCATAACATACCCAAAAAATTTTGACTGTCTACGTCTAATGTCTCTAATCAGTTTACGATCTTCATTTGTCTCTTATAGGACTCATTTGTTTTTCTGTCTGTCCATGGTATTCTTTGCATTTTCCTCAGAAACCACATTTCCACAGCCATCAGATGTTTTTCAGCTTGTCTGCTCATTGTCCACGCTTCACATCCATATAAAAGTACAGGTTCTATGTAGCACTTCAACACTCTTTTTCTCGTTTCAATTGATATCTTTTTATTGGTCAGTATATTTTTCATCTTGCAAAAGGCTACCTTCGCAATGACAATTCTTGTTCTAATCTCTTCAAGGCATCTCCCATCAGATGTTATGACTGTTCCGAGATAGCTGTACCGATTCACTGAATATGCCCATTTTCGTGTATATTACATTGTGGTATTTTTTCCTTCCTAGTGACGACCATAATCTGTGTCTTCTTACAATTCAATTATAACCCTAGTTGTTCACTGTGTGTAACAACCGCATCTACTAAATGTTGCAGGTCCTGTTCATTGTCTGCAATCAAGACTGTATCATCTGCATATCTAATGTTATTGATGCTATCGTCCCCCAATGTTGATTCCTTCCATATCTTCTATATTTCTGAAAATATTTTCACTGTACAGGAAAAAAAGATCTGGAGACATTACACATCCCTGTCTCACACCTCTCTTAATAGGCTGATATTGACCTACTTCATTATCAATTCTTATGGCAGCTTGTTGTTTCCAATATATGTGTTTTACAAGTCTAAGGTCTTTTCCATCAATTTGTAGATCTTCAAGCATCCTTATCATGTCGACATGTCTCACTTTATCGAAAGCCTTTGTGTAGTCAATAAAGCAAAGGTCGTCCCATTTCTTGTTTGAGGTTATCAAATTTTCTATCTGCATTCATTGTTCTGACATTCCAGGTTCCTACTTTTAATGATAGTAATCTTTTGCACCTAGTAGCCTGCTGACGGTCTGGAGTCACCTGGTGCACATGACTATCCATACCGGGCGAGGCTGCACATATGGAGCACCCATTTACGCCGTTTCTTTGAATGTCGATGATATCGCAAAACAAAATGTTCTTGGCATCTGTAAAGGTAGTAACATTATTTGTCTATAATGTTCGCACTCCTGTTAGCCCCATTCTTGACAACTTCATCAGATATCCCTCTATCCAGCCGGCTAGTATCCCCCAGTTCCCCAAATTCTGCCATATAAATCGTGCAGCCATGTAGTCACAGTTATTTGTATTGACCCCAATAGCTCACGCTGTGACTCCGTCGGGACTACCAGCATTCCCACCACTATATGTTGGATGGTAATTTCAGTGTTTTCTGTACATGGTGTCTCACAATTGATATCCAGCTTCATTTATGCAGGCTGGATGGGGGAGGAGTGTTCTTTTGGTATTGGTCTATTGAGAAACTCCTCAAAATATTCGGCCCAACTGTTCATTTCGTTGTTAATGTTGGTGAGAACATTAAAATTATTATTTTCGATATTTTGTTTTTTGATATTTCTCTTAGTTAGTTAGTTAGTTAGTCAGCCAGCCTTCCAGCCAGCCAGCCAGCCAACCAGCCAGCCAGCCAGCCTTCCAGCCAGCCAGCCAGCCAGCCAGCCAGCCAGCCAGCCAGCCAGTCAGTCAGTCAGTCAGTCAGTCAGTCAGTCAGTCAGTTAGTTAGTTAGTTAAGTTAGTTAGTTAGTTAGTCGCGGTTCCAACTCCACAGCAACGGGTCGTCCCCATTATGCTCCGTTCATGTGCCAGTGAATATCACATAAAATGCTCCTCTCTGCCACATGTGAAAAGTGGTAAAGACAGGAGTCTCGACAACCAACAGCCCGCACCGATGCCGCCGCCAGAATCTCAACACAAAAGTCCTCCACGAAAAACAGTTCATCTTATAATGCCGTCGCCAGAATACCAATACAAATGTCCTTCACGAAAATACAGTTCATCGTCGATGGAAGCGGCAGTCACTAGATGACCAGCAGCCACACATTTCTGCATAAGACAAAAGCCGGTCAATTCTGCGACATAGCCAGCCGCCATTGCTCCGAAGTCTAGATATTTCTAAATGTTGTTTGTTCCGTTTCTAGATGTTTTCTAGCCAGCACGCCATTTTTTTCCGAACATGCAGTTCACGCCACAATCAACCTCGGTCAGATGTAAAAACATTTCACTGTACTGTACATAATGCCGTCGCCAGAATGTCAACACAAAAGTACTCCACGAAAATACAGTTCGTCGTCGATGGAAGCGGCAGTCACTAGAAGACCAGCAGCCACACATTTCTGCATAAGGCAAAAGCCGGTCAATTCTGCGACACAGCCAGCCGCCATTGCTCCGAACATGCAGTTCACGCTCCAAACAACATGTAAAGCATTTCACGCGAAATTTACAGCTCACAGTGTCGCGCCACGCACTCAGCTCAGTAGCAGGGCGACGGAAACATACACTTCCAGTCCAACATGAGGAAAATGCGAATGCAAACGGTAGCTACAAGCATAAACACTCCAGAGGCCTTAACCGTTTCAACGCCTATCCCCCATGTTCTCTTGTGATTCATAAACGTCTTTGATTTTTCAATTCACTGCGGCTACTTCTCCTTCTCTTGCCAGGCAACATAACCACTGTCATGTATCTGCAAAAGTAAGCAAGGGAAAAATTGAGGATGTAGTGAAGAATTATGGTTTAGGTACAAGAAAGGAAAGAGTAGAGGAACTAATAGAATGGGCACATGCAAATGATATGAAATTGGAAACACCTGGTTTAAACATAATAAAAGACGACTTAACAGATGGAAAAGTCCTAATAAGACAATTGTTTGTTTGTTTTTCTTCCGCTTATGCCGTTAGGCGTCGGGGGGGGGGGGGGGGGGGGGGGGGGGGGGGGGGGGGGGGGGGGGGGGGGGGGGGGGGGGGGGGGTAGTTGAAGTTCCAGCCACTGTGACTAGACTTTCCTCCAATTTCCTGCATGGATCATGAGCAGAGTTTTTAGGATCAAGTAAATGCCCTACCGGTTTGCTAGATTAGTCGTAGGTTCCTTACCTACTTAACCCTTGTGTATTTGCTACTAGCACTGTCACACCAACCACTGGTCGCCTCCTGGCGACCTTCAAGCTGTGCCAGGTAGGACTGACTGAAACCGAAAACTTGCTCTCAAAGTGTACTCATTTGACCTCAAGTAGATCCTCGTTAAAGGTTTTAAAGTGTACTCATTCCATTTACGGGGCCTCGATAATGTCCCGTATTGTTATTTTTCGTCACTACAAATTGACTGCATACTTATCAATGCAAGATTTAGAGATGCGTTAACAAATGTTAAGACAATGCCTGGCGCTGACTGTAATAGGTGTCACGTACAACTTTGTGGACAAATAAGAGTAAGTTTGAAGAGAGGATAAAAAGTGCTTAAGAATATGATACTTAATAAAGATGTTCTGAAAGCAGATACAGAAATCCAAGAACAATACAGAGTGACTATATGAAAATTAGGTACAAATAAATAGCTAAAATACAGAGTATAAATGAACAATAGGAAATGTTAAGGAACTCCATTCACCAAACAAGCAAAGAAATATGACCAGAGAGAAGCCAAAAGCTAAAAGAAAATGGATGACTGAAGAAATCTTATAGTTCATGGACACAAGAAAATAAAGTAAAAATGACAAACAGGAGTATGATAAGACAAATAAAGAAATATGAGATTAATCTGTTAATGCAAAAGAAAGTTGGTTAAACGAGCAGTGCAAGTAAATGGAATTGAATTCTATTAAAGATACAAAAATAGGCACAGGCATATCAGTGAGCTCGCGGGAAGAAAAATAAGAGTAACATCGAAGAAAACTGACTCATGTATAGCACCATAACGAGAATATTTTTGCCATAGTAAGGGCACAGTGGCTTGAAAAAAACAAAACAGTATGGAAAGAATGGTTCCCAGAAGAATAGGTAGGGTGGTCGTAAACCACAACACCTTGGGCACGAACATTTATTTACGAGGCAGAGGAACTGACAAAAGCCCGAGAACTTCTTGGCAGAAAGAATTCCATTTGGCGACAATGAAAATAAAACAAACATGCACACGTTTCAATTCATTTTCTCGAAAAACTAAATAATAGTTATTTTCGAGTTACGAGTTATCTTGGCTGTCTAAGTCACAAAATACATGGTGCATGTTATCGTATCCAAGCATAACACGTTGCCTCTAGGTTTTTCTTTCAGATGAAACAATGCAAAAATACTCACTTCTTCAATCAAGTAAATGACTCATCACTTATTCCTTGACCGAGAATACCACAACAACGACGCCATCAAAAATGAAAATCCCAGTGAATTGTGTACAAAGTTCCAACACGACGACGGCGAGAAAGAAGATAAAACTCGATACTTATAGACATTAGTCTTCCTTGTCTGAACCATTATGCTGGCGCTCTTGCCATCCCCTACTCTCTTGGCTTTTGAGGCCAACGGCAGCAAAAGCATTTTCAGCTGAGAACAAAGGCAAACAGGTTCTAATTGCTCGTAATGAAATCGTCATTATTTATTGACGCAAAGAAGACATTTTGTGTGTGCTGTTGATGGATTCTGACAGTTGTTGCCCTCTCTCTCTCGCTCGCTCTCTCTCTCTCTCTCTCTCTCTCTCTCGCTCTCGCTCTCTCTCTCTCTCTCTCTCTCTCTCTCTCTCTCTGCGATGTGTCTCTCACGTAGTTAAATCTTTAATGTTTTCTCATGCTCTCCCGTGAGGCAAGCCTCTCTCGTTTTCTAACGCCTATCACACAATCCCTCACCTTCTCTTATTATTCTGTAACGCTTGCACTTTGTCTCTCACCTTTTCTCAATGCCTCTCGCATATCTCCTACACATGATATAACGCTTTCTCACAGTCTCTCACGCACTCTTGGTCTCTCACAGTCTGTCCCTTCGCTCACACAGCTATCATGTTCAAGACACAGTATTACATATTTTGTCATTTCCTTCGCACAACTTCTCACGTTCTTTCTCAAACCATGTGATCTCACACATCGTGACATGTTCTTTCATACAACACATCACATTCACTTACGCAACCTGTCCCGTTCTCTTATAGGCTTTCCCCCATTGTCTCACATATAACGTTCTCTTACACAGTGCCTAACAGCCTCACTGTCTATAAATTTCTCTCACACACTTTGTCACTTCTCTACATCCTACTACGTTTCCTCAGCCTCTCTTGTTATTTAACACATCACCAAATTAATCCTCTTATCTAGTTGTTAGTACGAGGAGAAGTCACAAGTATGTCACAAATGGCTGTAGAAAAATAACTAAATATGATAACAACTTGAAACCAGTTTATTTTTATACATACACTGTCCCTTTATTTCTGAACATAATTTCCACCAACATTGATGCACTTATCCCATCATTTTACCAGTCCTCCCAAGCCGGCGGCATAGAACTGCGTGCTTGCTTTCTAAACCACGTTTTCATTTCACATTCAACTTCGGCGTCATTCGCGAAATGTCTCCCGCCAAGGTAGGTTTCAGTGAACCAAAAAAATGTAGAAATTGCTAGGGGCTAAGGTGGATGTTCCAGAACTTTCCACCTTAGTTGGTTAATTTTCTCCTGAGTTAATTTCAGAAAAATTGGTTAAAAGCACTCCTTGACAATCCCAGAACACTGTCAGCATAACCTTCCCTGCTGATGGCGTAACCTTGAATTGTTGGACACCTGGCGAAGAAGAATGTTTCCATTGCATAGATTTTGGCTGGTAGTGATGCACGCATGATTCGTCCTTAGTAACAATGCTGTTCAGCATGTCTCCTCCTTCATCTTAGAGAAGAAGGGCAGAATGTCAGACGGGCCTGCGTGCCCAATTCTTAACCCTTTGAAAATAAAGATTTTCGTTCGTTCGTTCGTTCGTTCGTTCGTTCTTCGTATCGACATAGATTATTGCAAGGACAGGCCAAATCGGTTCATTTTGAGTTCCTCCTTCAATTGTCTGGGTACCCACCTTGAGTACACTTTCTTAAATTTCAATCAACCATGCATTATTCTCTATGCTGAACCATGTGAGCACCCTATTGCATATGCTACAGAGTCTATCGTTACTCGCCTGTTACCTCTAATCATCTCCTCCACCCGCTGCACGGATGGTTCTGTTGCAATCTCAACAGGATGTCCAGATCGGATTTCATCAACAATTTTAGAGCGTCCTTTAGAAAATTTTTCTACCTAGCTATGCATCGCTTTACGAGACAAACATTTGTCAGCATAAACAGGAAGCATTTCCTTATGAATGTCCTTTGCAGGAGTCATTTTGCCCACACAAAACGCACAACAGTACGTTTCTCTTTGGTTGTATACGCCGCAAGTACAGTCGCCATTTTGTTTATGCGCTACGTATGCATATGAGTCACCTAGCGCCACCTGACGAACGGGAATATAAAGATTGATGTTGCTGTCACCTAATTACACCTGTAGAAAACACCAACTACATTTACCTTCGATCCCACAGACCTGTGTGACTTACATATCGACTCGCTCGCGTATTATACAAGGCCCAGCATAATAGTCCGATGTGTTTGTGCGTTTCTTATTTGACCTATGATTGCTAATATACATTTCTGAGCTATGTGACGTAATTTAAATGCTTGTGTTTGAATTCTGTCAATGTACCACACTTATGGGCTCATGTAAATGACATACCTAATTAATGAAGAAACTGTTTTGAGATATGTGGAGTTGGGCTTCTGTCAGTGAGTCGAAGCACACTGCTCCTTCAGCGAGGCGCCGTCATCAGTTGGAGGCGGCCACTACTACTTGTAGATTATCTATGGAGTATATTGTCTAGCGTCATCTCTGCTTCTCTGTTTTTATGAATGCCAATCAATACATGTGAATTTGATGATTGTTTGAATTTGATGATTGTTGTTTTAACGACAGAGGTTCCCCAGCAGCTGCTATTTCTAAGCATACATTTCTTATGTTCGGCTAACACTATGTCTAATAATTTAAGTCAGCCTGCATTTCACTACTAATTCCCTTCACTAACTGTGGTTGTTTAGTTTTCTTCTGTGTCACTGAACCTGTGCTATATTATGTAAAATGTACTTGTATTAACATCACCGCACCAAATGAACCCTTTCAACCATTCATTAACTAGTCGATGAAGCATGTGTTTGCACATTATTCGTAGAGGACATTGATTAAGTCGAACATTCTGTATCCGATGCATCCCCATCCTGTCATGATCGTAAATGTAAACAACTCATTTGCATGCCATTAAGCATATTGGGTATTTGGTGCTGGTCTCGTGTTACATAACCTAGCACCGCACAGAGGATCATAGCATCAATAATTTGTCGACAGTCTTTATTCGCCCAGATCGTGGTACCCGCTGCACGAGGATGAGTTGGTCCCAGATTGTAGGGAAAAGCTGCCTCTATTAGTTCTGGAATCCAGGATATTTGCGCGTGTATGTGACTGTACTAATTACTACGCTATGGCGAAGTATTCTGCTATCGTGTTTGCTTTCATATTCTACCATCTTGGATTTATTGGTTCTTAGACTGGTTTCACTGTACCAACTAAACTAGACCCCATTATATGTGCGTTATGATCTGATGGTCTTAGTCAGATATGACTGAGCTACCGAATAACAGTAGACGGTACTACCTGCTTTCTGTTAGGGCCGAACGTTGGGCGGCGCTTACCAAACCCGACACCCCACATTGTGCCAACGGCTTCGGGCGGAAGAGCGCAACTTGGAGGATACAAGCCTTACCCTGGTGCGAGGAAATGCAACCTAAAGACAAAATGTCATGGCAGGGCAGACCTAGGCCCTAAGCCTTGGTTGGCGGCTGGTCTAGGATCGAAGCTCCGACAGGCGGACAGTTAGAGCATTGCTTTGCTGATCCGGCAGCTTCTGCAGCTTGTCTTGTTCCAGATGTAGAGGTGTTACCTTTCCTCTGGAGTGAACTAGGCAGGCCGAGAGAGGGATCATGCTGCATGGGCAACACATGATCTCTATATTTTAGCCCAGGCTTTGTGCTATGGAGAGGCAATAACTCCATCCCTGGTCTTAACCGATCTCGAATCAAAGCGAGAGGCAACTGTTACGGGTTATAAGTCCCTGTCAACTGGCGTAGACATGGGGCGCCACGCGTTGCCTCTGACGGTGGGAGACACCTACAGGTGTCATTGATCAACTACCGCCCGCCTCAAACTGGGCAGCCCCCGGCCAATTAGGTGCTGATCCGCCACAGCCTGCCTGCTTCAATTGGTGCTTGGGGCTAAGACAAAATCTGAATCGCAGGCTAAAAAACCAATGCACCAGGTACTAATCAAAGAAAAATAGAAATCTCAAGCTACGGCTTGCAACCTGGAACGTGAGAAAAATGTGTCCAGGATTTTCGACTAGTGACCAATATTGACGATGTGAGAAAAACGGCTGTGATTGATGCCGAACTCAATCGCCTTAACATTGATATTGCTGACCTGCAGGAGACTCGCCTCGCTGAGGAAGGGTCACTCAGGTAAAACAATTACACCTTTTTTTGGAAGGGTAGACGGCAAGCAGAAAAAAGGCAACACGGTGTGGGCTTTGCAGTGAAGAATTCGCTACTGGGAATGATTGAAATTCTAGCAGGAGGAAATGAAAGACTATTATCCCTGCGCTTGGCAACCTCTGGTGGGTTTTTCACCATTATTACTGCATATGCACCGACACTCGATTCCTCTGATGATGTGAAGGATTCGTTCTATGAGGAGTTAGAATCCGTGATCAAGACAGTTCCAAAATCTCACTACATTTATATGCTCGGTGTTTTCAATGCTCGTGTGGGCAAGGACTCGAGTTCATGGCCAGTGTACCTTAAATACAACATCGGTCGCATGAATGAAAATGGGCAAAGGCTGCTGGAGTATTGCACCAGAAATGACCTATGTATTACAAATCCCTTTTTTAAAACAAAAGAGCTGCATAAGGTCACATGGAAACATCCAAGATCCGGCCATTGGCACCAGCTCGACTTCATCATCACACGGAGACAACATCTGAACCACATATCATTGACTCGAAGTTACCACAGTGCTGACGTCATACGGATCATTCTTTGGTTGTTGCAAGGGTTAGACTGAGACCAAAGAGAATCTACACAGCTAAACACAAATCTAGCCCCAGGATTAATATTATTAACACTCACGATCCTGAAAAGTGCTTTCAGTTTCAACAGCAACTTGAAGACGTGTTTACTGATACATCAGAAAATTGTACAGTAAATGAAAAGTGGGGTCAACTTAAGGAAACTCTTTATAAGACTGCCGTAGGGGTTTACGGCACTGTGGATCATCAGAGGCAGGACTGGTTTGCGGCAAACAGCTAGACTCTGCAGCCCTTGATTGATAAGAAGAAGATAGCTCTCTTAAAAAACAAGGAAAGACCAACGCGTAACACTGAGTGAGCTAAAGCAAGCTAGGAAGGATGTGCAAAAGGCTGCCATGCAGTGTGCAAATGATTAAAGGATCAAGCTATGTGAGTCCATTCAAATCGCAATTCATAAGGGAAACACCAGAAGCATGTATGAAGGAATAAAGAAAACCTGTGGTCCAATGATTAAAAGAAGTGCACCATTGAATACGTTGTCTGGAGAAATCATAACTGATAAGAAACAGCAGATGGACAGATGAGTAGAGTACTATTTGGAGCTTTACTCAAGTGAGACCAAACTAGCGGATGATGCCCTCAACACAATAGAGGCTCTACCAACTCTTGACCACCTGGGCATACCTCCCACCATAACAGAAGTTAAGTGTGCTATAAATGAACGTGCATCTGGCAAGGCTCCAGGTAAGGATGGGATTCCAATAGAGGTTATCAGGAATGGACAAGAAACACTCACTCTACAGATCCACCAGCTAATAGAGCTATGCTGGCGAGAAGTCCCACAGGATTTCAAAGATTCAAGCATCATAACACTGTACAAGAACAAGAGCGACCGGAGCGACAGCAACAACTATAGGGGTATCTCACTTCTGTGTATTGGTGGAAAAGTATTTGCCAGAATTGTTCTGCGCAGACTTCAAGTCCTAGGAGATCAAGTCTACCCCGAATCGCAGTGTGGCTTTCGACAGAACCGGTCTACCATTGATATGATATTCGAATTGCGACAAATGCAAGAAAAATGATTTGGTCAGTCGTGAGGGTCTGTTCAAGGCACTAAAGAAGATTGGCTGCCCATCAACTCTTCTGTCCATTGTGGAATCGTTCCACACAGGCATGAAGGGTATAATCAAGTTTGATGGTGCAACTTCTGTAGAATTTGAAATCAAGAGTGGAGTTAAGCAAGGTTGTGTACTAGCTCCCACCCTCTTTATAATATATGTTTCACTTCTATTGAAATATGCCTTTCGTGGTCAGTATGGTGGTATATACATTCACTCACGCTCAGATGGCGGCCTCTACAATGCTCAGAGATTGAAGGCCAAGACCAAAATTAGGAGGGTACTGATCAGAGAGTTGCTTTTAGCAGATGATGCTGCAGTTACGACCCACTCTGAGGAAGAATTACAATGTCTACTATCTGCATTCTCCAATGCTTATTCCGAATTTGGTTTAACAATTAGCAAAAAGAAGACACAGATTATGTCAGAAGGTTCACATGGGGTACCATCAATCTTTATTGATGACGCCGAACTAGAGATGGTAGACCATTTACGTATCTAGGATCAGTTGTAAATAACAAATTATCCCTAGATCAGGAAATCAACATCCGGATTGATAAGGCAGCAACAACAATGAACAGGTTAAGAAACACAGTCTGAGAGAACAGGAAGCTTACTGCTAAAACAAAAGTCCTTGTCTATCAAGCCTGTGTCCTTAGTACTCTTCTTTATGGCAGTGAAACCTGGACAACTTACTCACACCAAGAGAAACGTTTAAACAGCTTTCATATGCGGTGTCTGCGAAGAATTCTTGGTATTAAGTGGCAAGACAAAATCACAAATACTGAAGTATTGGAAAGATCAGGTTGTTGATTGATTGATTGATTGATTTAGGAACCGACATCACAGCATTTGGGGCATTCCCATAAGCGCTCCGTCCCCATCCTCAGAGAAGCCCAATAGTACCAGTAGCAATCTGATTATATGTGCGTCTCGCCTTTCCTCAAAGCGTCGAGCCCTCGGCCAGATCCCCTCGTCATTCCACGCTGTCGCATTTTTGCCAGACCATGGTGATCCATTTGCTCCTCCGAGGTGTACACGTGCTCCCACAAGGCCGCAATCACGTCTGCCTTATCATGCATCAATACTCCACCAAGTTTTGCAGAGCCAGCCAATCTGTCTGCCTGTTCATTCCCCAACACACCAGTATGCCCCCCGGAGAAAACATCCAGAATGCTTGCCACCCGTGACTTCCGAAGCGAAGCAAGCCACTCAGCACGAAGCTTGCCAGTCCGCACTTTACTCAGCATGATTTCTGAGTCAGTTACAATTACGATGTGTGTGTATATCGTATTCTCCATCCAGCGGAAAGCTGCACTGACTGCCTCCACCTCCATTCTTAAGCTAGATGTTGTGGTATCATATGCCAGGCTCTGCTGCACCAAACGTCGACCATTAGCCTTTGCCAAGAAACCCCAGGCACTTCTACTACCTCTCAACACCGAACCATCTGTGTAGATAATCACATCACCCGGGCGAGCACTATCCTGAATTAGTTGCTGGATTTCCACTTCCGTGGCCCCTGCTGGCCACTCCCTGCACTCCCGGCTCTATGTGATTATAACACTGCTCCGCTGACACTGTGACCCACTCCTCTCCTCGCCTAATGTTCTCCAAGGGGCACACCTGTCTGATTATATCCTCCGCCTGAGCCATCCATGATTTCCCTCTTATCTGTCGCTGGCCCTTAACTGCGTCCGGCGCCTCATGCAACGGGTGATCTGTGTCAGCAACTACTCTGAGGTATGCCTTCGCCTGCATCACCTTGAGCCTACCAGCAACAGTCGGCAAACCAAGAATGTACCGCATACACTCCACTGGGGTGTCTCTGGTGCATGCCAGAATGACCCGCATAGCCTCATTCTGTATGCGCTCCAATCTCACCAGCTGACTCTTTGAGACAGTGAGCAGTCCTAGTCCTAATCCTAGTCCTAATCGCTGAGAGGATCAAGTGCTGGTATAATCTGAAAAGCATTCTCTGCTCTATGTCCATAGCAGCCGTAGTTTTAAGTGCGTTGAGTCCCTTTTGAGATCTTGTCACAACCGTCTCCACATGATCCTTGAAGGACAGGCTCCTGTCAAATGTGATTCCCAGATACTTCAGTTTGTTCTCTCTGTTGACGCTTTCACCATCTATCGTGAGGATTAGTACATCAGCTCTCACAATCCTGTTGTCCAGAGAGCACCACAAAAGCTGCCTTTTCCAGGTGGATGACAGCACACATTTCAGTGCACCAGTCAATCACTTTGTCTACTGTCTCCTATAGCTCCTGGGCTATTTTCTCCCCATCTCTCCCCTGCCTATATGCAAGAATATCATCTGCAAATGATAGTATCCTTCCAACCCCTGGTGGTTCTAGGTTTGCAATTTTGCTCCTATACACGTTAAAGACCACCGATGAGATTGCGAATTCCCGTGGCAGTCTCGGGGTTAAAATATGTGGCTCCGAGGTCCATGCACTCAAACGGAGAGCAATCCGACGAGAATGTAGGACGGCCACTATAAAGTTCACTAACCAGAGATTGACCCCCTTCTTCATCAGTGCGGTCATCAAAATATCATATCGGTACTCTATTGTACGCATCCTCGAGATCAAGCGCCAACACCCCTCATAAACGCCAAAGGCAAAAGTGGCTGCATTTGACCAGGTATCTTTTCCTGTAGCTCCCCAGGCCTCTTGGAAGAAGCTTCCCCCTTTCCAAAAAATCCTGCAGCTTAACAGCGACTATCTTCTCTAAAACCTTCCCAAATGTTTTTTGAAGGGTGATGATCCTAAAGCCGCTAAGCTTTGAATGATCCTTGAACTGTTTTGGGAGAGGGGTGAGATAACTATGTACCCAATCCTGCGGTACTGATGCTGTCCTAATGCTCTGGTTAAAGCAGTCGGTCATCTCCTTCAGGTCTGCTTCGCTCAAAGCCTTCATGTGGCCATACCTGACCCCATCAGGCCCTGGTGCCTATCTTTTGCCTTTTCCTAAATATGTTTAACATCTTCAACCCGTATGATGTCTTCATAAATCATATTCTTTATGGTGCCAGATAACACCTCTCTAACTGCATCCCTGGTGTCCACATCATCATGATTGGTCTGCTCTAAAAATCTATGGAGAAACGCCTCCCCTTTCTCTGTGTCTGTTGTCACGCGCACACCATCATCAGGTTGTGTGACGGTTTATTCCATGCTCAGTCTTCGTAGACTTAGATGGATAGGACATCTTAGGAGGATGGATGATGGTAGAATACCAAAGGACATCTTTTTTGGTGAATTACAGATGGGTAAGAGATCTCAGGGTCGGCCTCTACTACGATACAAAGATGTGTGTAAGTGGGACATGACTGATACAGGCACTGATAATGCACATTGGGAGCAAGTCGCCGCTGAACGTGTTGCATGGAGGGCAAACATCAGAAATGGAATAAAGACAAAGGAGAAAATTATTGTAGATAAGTCAAACACCGAGCGTGTGAGACGTAAGATGGTCCATGACGGTGGAAATAACCACGTGTTCACATGCACCCACTGTGAGCGAACATTTACAGCGCTAACTGGCTTTACCAGTCACATTCGCTACCGCCATAGGTAAAAGTGAAACTAGTGAGCACGTTGGTGTAATGGTTAGGAAGTTACGTTGACAATGTAGTGAGCGCTGGTTCAATGTTAGCCGTCTACACTCTCTACGGGAGGAACATTTTTAGCCTCCTATCCCTCAGTGCACTGAAGTCTACAGAAAGTGATGGTCCTGACAATGCACAAACCCAAAGCAGGTTCATGATACTATAAGGGGAGTTCATTTGAAATCCGTTCGTGCCGCACCGCGCGTAATTGCGCACGTGGAACATGATCATATCATAGTCATGTGATAATTACTGACCAATGAATAAAAGAGTACGTGCTTAACGTCCCATGATGCATAGGTTCTGTTTCTGACCGTTGAGAAAATTGCCGGGTTGATCCAAAATCCTCCAAAGAAGCTCAAAGAGCTGTGATTCAGTTTCTTTCATTTGAACGATGTCGACCAGTGGACATGCATCGAAGAATGCAGGCAACGTACGGTAACAAATGTGTGTTGAAGACAACAGTGACAGACTGGGCACGCATGTTTCGGAAAAGACGTCAGTTCACGACAGATCTTCGACGGCCGGGTCAAGCGCATATTGTTGCAACAGAAAAAAAAAAACCCATCGCCAAAATTGATGCAGCAGTATAGATTAACCGGTGTCGAAGCATACGTTCGCCAACAAAAGAATTTGATGTGGCAAATAGAACAATTTAAAAGGTCGTTCGTAAGAATCTGCAATATCGGAAGGTGTGTGGAAGGGTACCACGGATGTTGACCGACCACCAAAAAGAGGAACACATGAGATGATGTTTGAACCACTTACAGAGTGGAGGGTGATGCATTTCTCTTCCGCATAGTGGCAGGCAATGAATCATGGTGCTACCACTTTGAACCGAGCAGCAAAAGAGAGAGTATGCAATGGAAGCATGCTGGATCACCAAAAGCCAAAACATTCAGGTTACGGGTTTCCGCTGATAAGGTTATGCTGAACGCATTATTTTTTTTTACCATGAAGGGCTATTGTTGGCCGACTTTAAAGAACCTTGTGTCACATCAACTCTACCTACTACTTGCAAACACAAGACAAGCTGCAAAAAGCCATCAAGAATTACCGGCCCGGCATGATTTCTCGCAGTGTGATTTTGTTGCACGATAACGCTCGTCCGCACGTCGTAAAGATTGCGCAGGAAGCAATAGCAAGGAAGAAGCGGGAAATTTTGCAACATCCCAGTTTGTCCCAGATTAAGAACTCTGAGTTTCATGTCTCTATATGTCGCCGTTGTTAAGTCCATTAATGCCTCATCAATTTAAGCAAGGATTTCCCAGCATTATAACCAGTGAACAGCCTGGGACTTGAACCAAACTACTTCAGCCCTCAACCCACCCTTACCCCTCTCATGTGCCATACCGACAGGCGAGGGCGGTGGTGGTTGACATACCATACGCTCGCCATAGTTTTGAATCAAGTCTCTGATCTTAACCCGACTATGCCATTGGTTAAATCATCAAGGTATTTAGCTCATTATCTTCCTCTGGCTCTTAGCCCATCAAGTTGACCAGTTGTAACTAAGTTTTAAACTTTATTTCCTCCCATAACGTCCCAAATAAATCATAACTGCATGCGTTTAATTTCTGAAATTAATGTACGTTTTATCATGTGTTCCATAAAGAACCGTCTCGTGAACTATTTGTGTCAGTCCATGGCATTCTGGCTGTCTCCTCACACATCACATTCCCACCAGTGGTCAGCGTGGCCGAATAAATAAGAGCGCTCGTTCTTAAACGTCAGCTGCTGATGCCGAGGTAACGGATTCAACTCCTACAACGGACAGTTGGATTAAAATATTGACTTCTCGTCCTTGACTTGGGGACCTAAATCACAAGTACCTGTGTGTGTGTGTGTGTGTGTGTGTGTGTGTGTGTGTGTGTGTGTGTGTGTGCGCGCGTGCGCATACATATGCTCACATCTACTTTTAGCATAGTTTAGCGATCCAAGCTGTACTTCAATAACCTGAAAATGGAACATAATCATCGGTATTTGCATTCTAAAACAGCTTTTAAGACGTGAGCAAGAAGTGGCAAAGTGTGTTTTGAGAAGGAGTGGCCAGTCCGTCGTGTAAACACCATAGCAACCAAATTCAGCACTCCCTGACGGCACATAATCCCGCGTGCTTCAGTTATAAGACAGTCACTCAATGTCTAGAGACTACTAGCATTTAAAAATCGCATGCACATAAGGAGAGAGAGTTCAGGCGTGTGTTGGGCAAATGTGTATCTAGAACATGACTAAAGATATGGGGACAGCTAGAATACTGCACACAAAGAGAGAGAGAGAGAGAGAGAGAAGGAGAGAGAGAAGGAGAGAGAGAGAGAGAGAGAGAGAGAGAGAGAGAGAGAGAGAGAGAGAGAGAGAGAGAGAGAGAGAGATCCTACAACAACATTCTTAAGAGTTAATCTATACCTTCCAGTCATTTTGTGCCCTGCCCTTCCTACTTTAGATTATTGCTTTAAAGTGCTTTATAACCCTCTGAAGGAACACTACTGTATCTATGACATACTCTGTGCTGCCTCGCATTATATTATTATATGTTAAATTTCTCTTTCACAGTCAGACAGGCATCCCATCGATCCCGCTTTCCATTTTTGTCTCTATTGTGTTGTTTTTCTCGAAAGTTCATCTTCACTTAACAGATTTAGTGCCAAAACAAAAGGTTTCAAAAAAAAAAAAAAAAAATGGATGGCGAGAAATGGGAAGTGGAAGTGTTTTACAGTTATGACTTAAAAATGTTAATATGGTAGCAGACATGTTGTATTTTATATACAATTAAAGGGGTTGCATAGGGAAATCTACTGTATTGATATTTTAACTATAATTTGATTTACAAACCCATGGCAGTTATGGGAAGTTTGAATAAGACGATTTATCATCCCATGGCAATTAATCAGTTAAAACGTCTCTCGCAAGCCAGTGTGCATTTTATTCACGCCACAGATTAAAACTAGCTTCCTTATCACTTGTCAACTTATCCTTGCACAAAAATTATTTAATCCTGCCAATGTTCGTTCATCACTTGTAAAGTGTTTGTGTTGAGCATGACAGCAAAGATTCTTTCTCCAGCTTGTAAAAGCCCTAACGGATTGCATTTGGCAATTCGCCAACAATACCAAGACATAAAAAATCAACCTTTTGAGCTATAAAAAAAAATAGCAAAATGCATTATCCGGAGTGCTGCTCTGTGTGTAATTTGTCCGCTCTGCCTCTGTCTAATTCAAGCAAAAAATATTATTATTCTGTTCTTGTTCCAGATATGCAACCTAGATAATTCGCCACAGTATTACGCCATACTTTTGTTCCAGATATGTAATCCGGATATTTGCCATAGTATTACGCCATACTTCGGTTGTTGTTGTTTTGTTCCAGATATGTAATCCAGATATGTAATCCAGAAATGTAATCCAGATATGTAATCCAGATATGTAATCCAGATATTCGCCACAGTATTACACTATACTTCGGTTGTTGTTGCCTTGTTCCAGATATGTGACACAGATATTCGCCATAATATTACGTTATAATTCGGCTGATTTTGTCTTGTTCAAGATTTGAAACCTTGATATTCGCCATAGTATTACGCTATGGGAGTCCCCGTGGCGAAATGGTCAAGCCATCTGACTCGGGCTCCGAAGGTTATGGGTTCGATTCCTTCGCGTCCTTCGGTTCACGAGTGCATTTTTTTCGGAGACGTCTGGGAGTCGTCGCTGGAGCTACGAACTTCGTGCTTTGTGCGACGCTTTCCGTGCTGAGGGAAGAGGCTGAGCCATTTGGGAAAAACATCCGGTGCAATGACGTCGACCCTGTCGACTTGTAAGCGACTTGTATTACGCTATATTTCGGTTGTTGTTGTCTTGTTCCAGATATGTGCAAGAGTATTACGCTATACTTCGGTTGTTGTTGTCTTGTTCCAGATATGTAACTCAGATATGTGCAAGAGTATTACGCTATAATTCGGTTTTGTGTGTATTTTCGAATTGTGTTCGTCGCCTTGTGTTCAAATCAAATCAAATCAAATCAACTTTATTAGGGTCACAAATTGGGCGCGCAGGCCCGTCTTACATTCGGCCCTTCCAATCACTCGTCTTTCATTCATCAAGAGCATTATACATTTACATAGGAAGAAAAATAAACATTGTGAAATGAATGTTGTAAACGTAAACAAGGCAAATTACCATGTTATGAGGCCCATCTCCCGCCTACCCATACATCACTCCACCCACACACACACACCCACCTACCCACACACACGCACACCAAGGGACACATACATACTCCACCAACCGACCAATCCCCCTTCCGCACATCCCCCACCCACACACTCTCCCCTCGCCTGTTCCCCCAACCAAAACACACTCGCCACCCACAAACATTCCCCCACCAACCCACACATCCCACGCCCACCCACATACACATCCTAACCCACACATCCTCTCCCCATCCATACCTTAAACCACCCATCCCCCAGCCACATCTCCATTGACCACATATTCACCACTCACGCACACAATCCCCCACCAACCCACACATCGCACATCCACTCACACATCCCCAAACCATACACACACATCCCCACCAACTGACATTTCCCTCCCCCCCCCCCCCACAAACACATCTCCATAACTACCCATACATCCCCAATACACACACACACACACCCCACCACCCACACATACATTCTCCACCCACCCATACATGCCTTAACCCAATCCCCCACTACACAATCCCCCACCCGTACATCACATACATCCCCTACCACGCAATATTCCCAACACACGCACCACACACACACATATCCCTCACCAACACATCCCACACCTACATACCACCACACATCCCCACCTACACACCACACATATATCCCCCACCCACATACCGCACAATATTCCCACCAACACCCACACAGATACCCTTACCATCCACCCCACATATTCCCACCCACACACCACAAAAAACCCCCATCCACACACACATACCTCACCCACACAATATCCCTAACCAACACACCACACACCTCTCCCCACCCACACACGCATTCCCTACCCGTCCACCGACACACACTCACTCACGCACACATCCTCCACTAAGCACCCACACACCCCCACCAACCCACCCCCAACCAAATATCTCTCGATCACAATACCCCTACCCACACACATCCTCTACCCACTCACGCATCCCACCCCGACACATACACATCCCTCACCCACCTACACATCCCTAAGCCACTCACACACCCCCACCCACACATTCCCCATCCACGCACACATCTCCCACCCACACACCCCCACATACTTCCCCCAACCACCCCACCCTTACACACATTCCCCGCACCCATCACACACATCCCCCACACCACACACTATCCCCCACCCACACACATATCCTCAACCATACCACCACACCCCCAACCCACACACCATGCACACATCCAACACCAACACACTGCACACATATCTCAAACCCACACACCATACACTTCTCCCCACCCGCCCTTGCATCCCCAATCCACCCAACACAATCCCCTACCCACACAACCCCGCCACACACACATACTTCCTCAAACCACCCACACATCACCACCCACATAAACACACACACTCCGCACCCGTCCCATACACATATCCTCCACCCATACACACATCCCCCACACCCATTCCCACACCCCTACTTTCACCCCCACACATCCATCCACACATCCCACCAACACCCACAAATATCACTACCAACACAAACCCACACACACCAATCCATCCAAACGCATACCCCCACCCACACATATCCCCACACTCACACACATCCTCCACACACACTCACACCTCCTCACATCTAGACACATACAAAATGTCTCACGTTAGCATTGAAACTAGTATGAACAAACTCCCACACTTTACTCACACACATACACTGACAATTGTCATGAGCAGTCTCATAAAAATGTTAAACATGGAGAAAAATGTGTACATAAAAAGTATGTGACGTAAACATAGTGATGCTCCCCCCCCCCACACACACACACCCACCCACACACACACACACACACACACACACACACACACACACACACACATTCACTCTCACTCATTATGTCTCTCATTCACACTCACTGACTCTCTCACTCAAACTAAAGTAATGTACATAAGTTTATATTATACATGATAAATTTAAATGGTATTTAACTGATAATATGACAGATGAGAATACACATACATATGGATTCGCGTGTTACATAACATGCGTGTTACATGACATGCATCTGCTCAGCTCTCTCTCTCTCTCTCTCTCTCTCTCTCTCTCTCTCTCTCTCTCTCTCTTTCTCTCTGTATTTTTTCATATACACACACTCACACGCATGCGCGCGCGCGCACACACACACACACACTAACACATCAAGTCTCGTACTGTCTCACTCTCTCACACACAATCCTTTCACACACACTCACTCTCTCAATCACACTCTCTCACACATATACATACGCATGAACGCATGCACGCACGCACGCACACACTCCCTCACTCACTCTCACACATACACGTACGAATGCATGCACTGACACATTCCCCTACCATTTCTCGCTCAATCACTCTCTCCACACACACGCTCGCACGTGCGCACACACACGTTCACTCTCTCACTCTCTCTGACACCCTCTCTCTCTCTCTCTCTCTCTCTCTCTCTCTCTCTCTCTCTCTCTCGCTCCCACACGCACACACATATATAGTGAACAATTATAGTTAAACAATTATAATGAACGATTAGTACTTGCTGATGTATGATGTAGTGTATGAACAGAGCGTCCGGAATTTGCAAATCTTCCAACTAAGTCCTGATCTGCCCCATCAGACCTTTCCTTACTCCAGCCATATTTTTTCTTCTATCAACTGTAACACCTCGAAGCTGATTCCACTGAAGGTTGTAGTCTTGCAAAACTGTTTGCACTTTCATGAAAATGTCTTTTCCAGTTGTTGTTCCATGCATGCTGCAAACGGATGCCAACTCTTCCTTTATCTGAAAGTGCAAATTGACACCACGAATAAACACGAACAATTGTGACGTACTCGAGAAATCAGTAGACTCATCCAGCACCAAAGAATACCACAAAAAGTTTCCACTTTTCTCGCGTATCTGTAGCACTAGGTTCTCTCCAAGGTCTTCTGTTCTTCGCACAGCTGAACTTGCCGAAAGGCTGATTGATACATGCCTGGGTTCACTGACATTAAGGTGAGTGTCCTTGAAAGCAAGGCGACAATATAAACAAGTTCACGGGGTGAAAGGGCATTCCCCGGAAAGGAAAAATAAGAAGATAAACGGGGAAGGTTGTGGGGTAGAGGGCTGCAAAGAAGGGTTAAAAAGACAGTGAAAAACATTGACGGCGACAGTGGAGTTTTGGGACCCGACAAGTGTAGGTCCGCGGTCTGGGAAAGTGAATGATAGGGGAGTTAGTGATAGAACTCTGCCCTGTGGTTTTCAGTTATAGGAATTCTGAGACTAAGGATTAAGGACTGAGCCCGGTTATCAGCAGACATAGTGAGTTGAAGCCTAGCCCTAGAGCGAGGGTCGGATAATTAGCGGAGGCTGAGATCCAGAGTGGGTTGGATCCAATGAGTTCGGGCCGAGAGAGTTGCTAGTAAACTGTCGTGGTGGATGAGATAAGTAGGCATTGAGAAGGCAGTATTAGTCGAGTGTTTGGTTGTGATGAAGATATATTCTGAGATAATTGGTGTTCCTGGATTTATATGTTGTGTGGTTCCGTGTTAATTCAGCATTAAATGGATATTATGTGCGTAAACTCAATTGTGTTCACTGACTGGTTGATGTGTGTTGTAGTGGTGACTTGTGGTGTGAGACAGATGGCTAGCTCAGCTTCCACACTGCAGTAATATAGAAGGAGCAGTATGATCTAGACAACGACCAATCTTCGTTTGGTACAAAAGAGTTTGTGTCACTGATATTTCCAAACAAATCGGCTTTCTCAGGACACAAGTCATTTGCTGCTTCCATCATACGCTCTTTGATGAAGTTGCAATCAGTAAACGGTTTTCCTCGTTCTGCCATCTTATGCACTATTTTGTAACTTGTACGAGTGACAAATTCATTTTCAGCAAACTTTCTCGTGAAGAGATCTCTTTGTATTTCTAAACCACGTTTCATGGACTCATATTTCTTAGAGCGCAACTTTCCAGAAAACTTTGAATATGTTGATAGATGTTTTGTTTCGTAGTGTTGCCAAAGATTGTACTCTTTCAAAGCGGCAATAATTTCACTGCATATTACGCAATTGGTTTTCTGGTCCTTTGTTTCCACAAAGAAGTCTTTACTCCCCATTCTTAATTGAAAACGCGACACTCGGCGTCCACTTTTCTTTTCTTGGTAGCCATAATGAAAGGTGAAGTACACGGGATCTGAAAATGAAAAAAAGATATTGAATTAGAAACATAATTAAAATCCTATTGAAGCACAGGAAAAGCAGAGGACTAGGGGTCACTGGTGAAGATACGGCTCACCAAAGGCACATATAAAGTTTATAGGTACCTTTGTTAATAGAATATATCTCATAACAAGGTTTGCAAAATATATTAATTGGGCTGGCCTAAATAAGCAGCCTAGAGCAGAGTTATTCAACCGGGGTTCCACGAGAGGCAGCCAGGGGTTCCGCCGATACAGACCGGAATCGCCTAAATGCATCATTTCTGCCCATCTGGTCTATTACTGCATACAATAGGACAGACACTTGGATCACCGCACAGAGGTCCTTGAGCAACGTAAACATTTGCGTAAGGATCTACTCTAGCAGAAAGGTTGAAAAACATTGGCCTAGAGACCAGCTCGATTAGTACCTTGACCGGGGTCTTCGTCTGAGCTGGGGATAATATTTTCGTAATAACACGAGGCTTCTATGGCATTTTTATGCTATGTTTGCTACTTTATTGCCTCTATTCACACTTGCAGTTCACTTACCTATCACTGTCAAACAAAGAAATCCTTGTTACATAACTATAAAATGAATGACTGGCAAAAAGAAGTTAATATTTCTGGAGCATTGGACCTGTGTTGACAGCCGGACGCATCTGGGGGAAGGAAAGATGTGTGTATGTGTACGTGTTTGTGTGTTGCCATGGAAATCATGGTAACGTCAAGCGTAGGCGGCGCTACCACGAGCCGGGGAAGGACTTGGGATGGCATGAAATAAGCAAACATTACAATAAACAAGTAAATCTAGATACAATATTTTATACCTGAAAATAGTAAATTTAAGACACATAGCAGCCATGAGGTCTCCGCACGTGTGAAGATCTCCTATTATTCTAAACATAATATATACATTTAAATTGTATCAAATGTATCATAACCTCTCGTGTTCCATACGTTATATCAAGCAAGTTCGAGTACCGTCGGCGGGCCGGATGAAATGACGTCGCGGGCCGGATCCGGCCCGCGGGCCGTAGTTTGGTGACCCCTGACCTAATCCATAGCCACCAGTAAACCCCACTCACCAATTGGTTGCCTACTTGGGCATTGAAATCCCCGAATATGACAGTCATTTCAAAATGTTTGCGCTGGTCCACGGCCATGTGTAATTCGTTATAAAACATATCTATATCTTCTTCTTTACAGTCAGCTTTTGGCGCATATACTTGTATTATGTTAATATTCATAGATTTGTCATGGAGTTTCACTAATAATACTCTTTCTGAGATTGTCCAAATCCTTTAACTGTTCCAGCATTCATTTGATCCAAAATTATACCAACTCCCTTTTTGTAGTCCTTCCATCCTGAGTAAATAATTATGTATTAATCTAAATATTTTTCCTCTCCTCTTATCGATCGCCTTTCACAAACCCCTAATATATTGATCTTCATTCTTTGCATATATTTCTTGTTATTATCAAATTTTCCGTTCTGGTAAGTGTTCTTACATAACATGTACCAACATAAGGAATCATTATCTCTCGATAATTATATCATCTCAGCCTCCCACCTCGGCTATTCCTTTTCCCGGTCCTCCTCTTCTTCTTACTCATCCTGCTCATTCCCTCTTCCAGCTTCTGCTGTTCCTTCTCTTCCAGCTCTTTTGCTTCGTGGTTTTTTTGTGTGTAAATACTGCACTGAGAAAAAGTATGACTCAACCATCTGATCTGTTAGTTCTGTACATAATTTCGTATTCGACTATTTTGTAATTACTCTGTCTTTGACTCCTGGTACATCGCACGTCAATTGTTGCTTATGTCTTAGTTTGTTGTTGTTGTTGCTTATACGTCAATGTCTGCAGTGTACCGTTCCAAAGCAATCCTTCCACAATATAAGCTGAGCTGTAGGTGTTGTGAGCAGATACAATAAGAGAATTAGAGAAAATAAGATCAATCAACAAGGAACCTGCTGTATTATTAATTTTATTCTGCTCTTTATATCTGACACTAACAATAGACCCTCAACCAACTCACGCCAAGTCCTATCTTTAGCTATCCCCTGCAGCTCCCTCCGTCATCATCATCAGTCGTAGATCAGTTTTGTTTTCTTGTCTTTACCATGCCATGTGGTCAACTCATCCAGGTACTTACTTCTCTGCCTTCACATGGTTCTTTTCCCCTCATTCTTGCCAGTTGTCACGAAGTTCTCCAATATATTTCTTCTCCTGACGTGCCTAAAAGTCTTGACTGTCTAGGTCTAATTTCTCTAATCAGTTTACGGTTTTCATTTGTTTCTTGTAGGACGTGCTCATTTGTTTTTCTGGCTGTCCATGGTACTCTTTGACGTGCCCTACCTATATTATCCTCCTCTGTCTCTAATTCTCTTGCACAGTTATTTCAAAAGACAGGACTTCATAGTTATACTGTTATCAGGTTTGTTCATTGTGTCCGGTTCAACGCCGGCGTTTTTGCTGTACGTCTTTCTTCTCTGCAATCTGTTTAGTTCTGTCCCTAAGCTCAGCATTAGTGATTTTACGTTACCAGGTTTGTCCTATACTGTACATACACCAATTAATGAATGGCTGTAGTTTATTAGAAACTACCTAGTTGTTCTCCGTGATTGGATCCATATAGAAGTACTGATATAACGTTCCTATTTCATCATAATCATATGCCCTTCCAACTGGCGTAGGCGTTCATGCATCTCCACAGATATCGATCTCTGGTGTTCAGGTTCCAGTTTATTGATAATATTCCCGTATGCAACTGTCACTGTCCACCCAGCAAGATTGCTCGCTACCTGTCACTTCCTCCTCTACTGATGATGTTTCCAGTTGTTACGATGTTTTCCGATGTCTATCGTCTCATTAAATGACCAAACGAAGCTGTTTCTCTCCTTCTTACATGTGTATGTGCCGTTCTACTTTTATTAGCCTATAAAAATACACAGCGATGAATATGGACAGCAGAGATAATGGTAGAATGTGTGTCTAAGGCTTGACGTGTCGGCCCTATCTCTCTGCCTTCCCTAATTAATTATATACCATACCACTAATCTGACTCCACCGGACCTTCAGTGCACTGAACAGCGAGTAATCACTAATTGTTATAAGTGATGGTAATATGTAAACTCTGTCTGTAAAGTACTGATATTATTTGCAAATATAATTGTTCATCTTGAAAGCAAGTGTCCTGTTTAGCTCACTTATGTGTCGATCAGACTCATGTTTCTTAAAGTATCTTAATTGGCCTCGAACTGCATAAAACACGTTCACACAAGTCTAGTAAATATCATCACTGTCCTTTAATCATTATAACTTTACATTAAATTGCTTTCTGCACGTTATTTATCATAAAAGGCAGCCTTGCTATTTATCAATAGTATGGCATCAACATTTTAGTACAGTTGACTTAATAAGCAGGTATGATTCTTTAGGCTGATGTAACAAGTAGGTAATGGTTTATTATGTTGTCTTAACACGTATGTAATGATTCACTAGGTTGAATTAACACCTGAAAGAAGCAATCAGATTTACCATTCAAGAAATAATAACAGACTCGTTGCAGAAGGTATTTGACAATATGAAGAGACGTGCACATTTATGTCTTAAAACCCGTTATGGACATTTCCAACACTTGTTATAATGAATACTTCATTGGTATTTTCCAGCTCCCCCAAAACGGCGTTAGACCATGGCAGTTACTATTGTAACTATTTAATAAATTTATGAGCATATTGTTTTGATGACGTCATGTAGCTCATTTTTCAAATCTGTTCTACATACAAAGTGTAGTGAGACGTTACAAACACCTGGTGAGTGTGTGTGTATATATATATATATATATATATATATATATATATATATATATATATATATATATATATATATATATATATTGTTGTTGTTGTTGTTGTTTGGCCATCAAGAATGATGATGACCATTCATTTCATCCAGTGTGGTTGAAAGTATGGAGCCGTGAGTTCTAAGATGGCTGATAAGGCCTATTTTGGCTCGAAATGTTCTTTGACAATGTGGACAAAGAATGCTTGACGTTTCAGGAGGAGGATTTTCTGCAGTGATTTTTCTGTTCTGTCTTTTCTTCACAGCTCTTGCAGTCCTGGTTGCCTCACAAGCGACTGCACCCTTGCGTAATGATGCACGCCACGAAATATATATATATATATATATATATATATATATATATATATATATATATATATATATATATATATATATATATATAAGGTTTGATTGAAATGAAAGTATGACATAATACGTCCAATTAATAATCATAGGTTTCAAAATGCCTGTAGGGCAATCTCTCAATACAACTCTAGGACAATGCTGTGATATATCTAAACAGAACGAATGATCAATAAGTCATTGTTTGCGAGTAGCAAATACGTAGATGGCATGAGTTGGTGCCTTTAAAAAAGTCGCTTAAAAGTCGACAGGATCGATTTCATTGCACAGGGTTTATCCCATATGGCTCAGTCTCAGCGCGACCTGCCGAAGGCGTCGCACAAAGCATGAACTCCGTAACTCCAGCGAAGACCCCAGGAGTCTCCTGAAAAAAAATGCATTAGTGAACAGAAGGATGTGACCCGGAATTGAACCCACAATCTTCAGAGCCCGAGTCAGGTGGCTTAACCTCTTCGCCATGGAGACTCCCTGATTGGTGCCTTACTGACTGACTATATATATATATATATATATATATATATATATATATATATATATATATATATATATATATATATATATATATATATATATATATATGATATGCAGCGACTATGACTAATTCAAAGATTAATCATATGCTACAAACATACATGCCCTTATATATATTGCTCTCTCTCTCTCTCTCTCTCTCTCTCTCTCTCTCTTTCTCTCTCTCTCTCTCTCTCTCTCACACACACACACAATCTCACTCTCTCTCTCTTTCACACTCACACTCTCTCTTTCACACACTCTCTCTCTCTCTCTCTCTCTCTCTCTCTCTCTCTCTCTCTCTCTCTCTCTCTCTCTCACTCTGTATTTGCACACCGTACCAAAAGAAAGAAAAAAATAAGGTATTGACAAGTGAGATAAAGTCTAAATTGAAACATATAACACTTGTGAATAATACCGAAGCCCGTGTCAATAACTAAAATGATAGATATGATCTCGTGTACGTGTATGACACATAATTTGTCTAGTTTAACACTTGCGGGAAACTGGGTAAATACTGAATGCGACACAGTCATACTGTGTTCATAGCCAGCTGCATGGGAGGACAGGTTGCGGGAAAAACAGCATTGAGTCATGCAGTAAAAACAGCGATTCCCAAACCATGCGCTGTATCACACTGGTGCAGAGAGAGAGCAGCAGGTGTTGTCAAAAGGTTCAGATGCAATAAAGTATTCAGAGACGTTGTAACAAACACAATATATGGCAAACATAAATACTGTGATGATTTTCGTAATATTGTGGTATACTGTCTGGTGTCCACAGGAAGGGGATTGTATCCACACTAGGTATAAACCTATGCTAGGAGCCAGTTTATTACTTCGTGCGTGTGTATATTGGCTGGTTTGTTTTGGAGATGCTTTTATATTCAATATAAAAAATATAAAAAAGCTAAACATAACGTAATCTGCGCGAGAATTGGTAGCGGTTCTCGCTGCGTTGGTAAGTTACGGGGTGTGTAAGCCGGTCGCTCAGAAAGCAATGGCGAACTACTGAGCGTAATCTTGCCTAAAACATCAACAGCAGCTGCAAAAATGCTGATGTTGACTGCAACGTCCTGTAAGGGATATGAAAAAGAAACATCTGAAGGTTCTCAGAGATGATTGCGGGCAAGGACTCTGCATGTATAATCTATTCCTAATTTCCCCCTTCTTCGGTCTCACTTAGGCGAAGAATAAATCATCAGAAAACGAGAAGTAAATTGTAAGCTTTACTAGATGTCAGCGCGTTGCGGAGTGCGAGAGAGGACTTAGACAGAACAATAGAGATGTCATAGACAGGACAATAGATATGTCTTAGACAGGACACAGGCGGGACAAGACCCAGCTATAAACAGGGCACAAGGATACAGACAGGACCACGTCCTTGACTGACAGTACAACCTTGCACTGAAGGACCTGAGACGACAAGACCGGACATCTAGTACGGCGAGACAACCGACGCAGCACGACTATCACAGGGGACACACGGTCAAGTGCCACGTGACTATCAGATCGAACACCAGAAGGCTCAGACTGGGACTAGACGTGATAGAGGAAAGACGTGTGCGATTGAGCGAGCGAGTGTATTAATTGCCGGTGTGAAAGCTAGCCTTGCTGAGCGAATATAGCAGGAGTTATTGAGTGCGAGGAATGAGAGTGAACTGTGTTATGAGCGCACGAATGACTGCTATGGCTGTGTGTCACTTGCCATTGTTGTAGATACAATATTGTCATACAAACTCTGATATAATTTGTGCGTAATTTGATAATATGTATTCATGTAATTGATACTGCCGTTTGGCACGAATAAATAATGTTACACTACATGCGACCGCTTGATACTTCACTGAGTGCATGTAGAAACACTCACTGTCAGGTGCAGAAAGACAAGCTAAGGTTACCTATATTTATAGGACGTTGACACTAGAACACGATTACAAGTAACACAATGGACGTTGCGGGTATAGCCTTCGCCAGCAAAGAATCAAAAAAACATAAACTAACATACGAAAAACACTACATGAAAATATAAAAACAGAAGTTACTTATCTGTTACCTTGTTGCTCGCTGAATATGTATTTCAAACGATAAGCGCGAGTGATGACTTATAATAGAGTAAATGAACCGGATGGGTGGTTATAGCTGGTCAATGGACTAAAGGTCAATGATGTTACAAGCCCAGGGATTAGCTCTACAACCCACGGGGAGAACACCCGCTAGGTGAAAGAGGAGCCGCCCATGTATAATAGGGATTAGTAGTGGACTAAACTACTGCTGAACTGCGCGGGGGTTGGGGGGGGGGGGGGGGTAATTGATACAGTGTTGGACATTAAGACTTTGAGGGGAGAGTGAACCCAACAGGAAAATGAGAAGGTTTTCCAGTATCTGACGATCCCTTTCGTGAGATGCGCAACACTTGATGGCAGTGACCTGCACGGCGACCACCCCACCTAAATCGATCAGCCAGGCGTAGACCTATTAACCCTATATATCTCATGTCACAACGTGTGCTGGTGATCGCACAGATAACGTTGCGGCTTGTGTAAGCGAAACCCTCATGGATGTGAAAAGTGGCTTTGGGAATGCCAGACTCCTGAGTTTGAACGACTCCTGAGCTGGTCTTACAACGAGCTCGAAGACAAGCCACCGCGCCACGAAGAGCCCTAGGAGGATGGGGTAGACTGTCATGGATCAGCACATCCCTGAGTATACGATTCCGTCTGTATGCTACCGGAGTGTGGGGTTCCGAGAAGACAGCGCAGTTGATAGGGTTTACCTTGAGAATAGATAGGCGCCTCTAGAGGTTAATCTTGTCAGCAAAATTATGGGGACTGTAGGTTAGTGAAAGAATGGATCTATTATTACGGGGTTTCGGCCTGGGAGAAAGACCTGGCCCGACTGATAGAGTGACAGGGGTAAAGAGCTGTAGACAGCTGTAGCCACGAAGATAGAAGAAATCTAACATTTCATGGGCTTTCCGACGGGAGTCGTTACTATCACTCCAAAGCCGTCGGAGACGTAAAAGTTGGGAGAAAAGAATACCCCTTACTAGAAGGCGGATAGGGGGAGATATAGAGAAGGAAGAGAGTCAGTTGGTCTGTAATAAACCGTCGCACAAAGACCGGTGGGAACTATAGAGACTTAGATATAAGAAATTGACAGCCTATGAGGAAATTGTGGAGGTGAGTCTGATGCTGGGACGAAAGTTGGAGGAAAATGCAATGAAGTCCTAGGGATAAGTTAAGATGTCTGAAACATCAATGCAATCATCGATATACTTCCTATATATATATATATATATATATATATATATATATATATATATATATATATATATATATATATATATATATATATATATATATATATATATATAAACACACACTAGCTGACCCAATCGGCTTCGCCCAGCCCCTGGCGGGGATCTATCTATCTGTCTGTCTGTCTGTCTGTCTGTCTGCCTGTCTGTCTGTCTGTCTGTCTGTCTGTCTGCCTGCCTGTCTGTCTACTAACAAACTATGCCAGTTGGCTGCGCGGGAATGAGAAGAACATCTGTAGAAAATTTCATCTCAATCGGATGGACCGTCCAGGAACGCATAAAGGACACACAAAGATACACAGATTCTCTTATATATATATATATATAATACGAAATGGTCACAGGGAACACCTGGTGTAAACAGCATCCTCGACGATGACGATTATATAAATAGAAAATCTCTGGAGATAATATTCGCAATCAAATTGATTAGAAACTGATATCAAAGAGATTCAAAAGCAGTTTAGAAAAAGCAAAGACTAGACCTGGAGCAGATGTACAGAGTGACCATGTGCCCGTTATAGGCAAGATGAGATTAAGACTTAAAAGCATAAATAAAATCCCACAGAACACCCAGTTAGATCTCGCATTACTTAGAACAGACAACGGAATTAGAGAAAGGTACAATGTTACTGTAAAGAACAGATATAATGCCATGGAGATAATACATACTATAGATATACAATGGGAAATGTTGCGAGAATCAATCCAACAGAATCCAATTGAAATCATTCCACCCAAACAGAGAAATGCAAAAATGAAATGGATGGCAGATGAAATTTTGAGGATGATGGACGAAAGAAGAAAGAAATAGCAAGATACAGAAGAATATAATATAATATAATATATCAAGAAATAATAAATAAATGCAAAGTGGCTAAAGAATAATAGTTGAATCAACAGTGAATGGAAAATGGCTCAAACTATGGAAAAGACTCACATTCCACGTATCAACGAATAAATACAATAACAGGTAGGAAAACAGAACTACCATTGGAAGTTATAATCGAAGAACTGTGCAATATTGATGGGACAAAATGATATAGTCAATATATATAAGGAATATCTGGAAGAGCTGTATGATGATAAGAGACCGGATGTAAATATTTCAAAATAATGGTGAAGGTCCACCAATACTTGCAGCGGAAGTTAAAGATGCACTACATCGCATAAAGAAGGAAACGGCAACCCCCCCCCCCCCTCCCCCCCCCCCCCCCCCCCGCCCCCGGGTCCAGACAACATTACAGTAGAGGAAATTGAAGCTCTGCATGATTTGGGAATATAAATACTGACAAACGTGCTAAATGACATCTACACTAGTGGGTACATTCCTAGTGGCCTATTAAAATCCATCTGTATAGCCCTGCCAAAGAAACCAGGCGCTTCATAATGTGAAGAGCATCGCACAATAAGTCTTATGAGTCACATAACAAAGCTGTTACTGTTACTCAGCATAATTATGAACAGAATAAGACACAAGATTAAACCAGAAAATAGTGATGAACAATGTGGATTTGTGGAGTTAAGGGGCACAAACAATGCTGTATCTATTTTAGGACACTATTGGAAAGAGCTATAGAAATAAAAACAGATCTGTACTTATGCTTCATAGACTGCATTGGCACCTTGCCGTCTTGACAGACGATAGTTTGTGCTTCACAAAAGGCATAATAATTATTACCCATGGCGGTAGCGAATGTGACTGATAAGGTGTGTGACTTATCTGCAATAATTTTCTCCTTTGTCTTTATTCGACTTCTGATGTTTGCCCTCCATGCAGCACGTTCAGCGGCGACTTGCTCCCAATGTGCATTATCAATACCTGTACCAATCATGTCCCTCTTACACACATCTTTGTATCGTAGTAGAGGCCGACCCTGAGAACTCTTACCCATCTGTAATTCACAAAAAAAAGATGTCCTTTAGTATTCTACCATCATCCATCCTCCTAAGATGTCCTATCCATTTAAGTCTTCGAAGACTGAGCATGGAATAAACTGTCACACAACCTGATCTTTCCAATACTTCAGTATTTGTGATTTTGTCTTGCCACTTAATAGCAAGAATTCTTCGCAGATACAGCATATGAAAGCTATTTAAACGTTTCTCTTGGTGTAAGTTGTCCAGGCTTCACTGCCATAAAGAAGAGTACTAAGGACACAGGCGTGATAGACAAGGACTTTTATTTTGGCAGTAAGCTTCCTGTTCTCCCAGACTCGTTTTCTTAACCTGTTCATTGCTGTTGCTGCCTTACCAATCCGGATGTTGATTTCCTGATCTATGAATAATTTGCTATATACCACTGATCCTAGATATGTAAAATGGTCTACCATCTCTAGTACGGCGTCGTCAATAAAGATTGATGATACACCATGTGCACCTTGTGACATAATCTGTGTCTTCTTTTTTCTAATTGTTAAACCAAATTCCGAACACGCATTGGAGAATGCAGATAGTAGACATTGTAATTCTTCCTCAGAGTGGGTCGTAACTGCAGCATCATCTGCAAAAGCAACTCTCTGATCAGTACCCTCCTAATTTTGGTCTTGGCCTTCAATCTCTGAGCATTGTAGAGGCCACCATCTGAGCGTGAGTAGATGTATATACCACCATCCTGATCACGAAAGGCATATTTCAGTAGAAGTGAAAAGTATATTCCAAATAGGGTAGGAGCTAGTACACAACCTTGCTTAACTCCACTCTTGATTTCAAATTCTTCAGACGTTGCACCATCAAACTTGATTATACCCTTCATGCCTGTGTGGAACGATTCCACAATGGATTGAATAGTGTGTGGGCAGCCAATCTTCTTTAGTGCCTTGAACAGATCCTCACGACTGACCAAATCAAATGCCTTTGTGAGGTCGATGAAGGCAATAAACGGTGGTTGATTCTGTTCATGGCATTTTTCCTGCATTTGTCGCAATGAGAATATCATATCAATGGTAGACCGGTTTTGTCGAAAGCCACACTGTGATTCGGGGTAGACTTGATCTCCTAGGACTTGAAGTCTGCGCAGAACAATTCTGGCAAATACTTTTCCAACAATACACAGAAGTGAGATACCCCTATAGTTGTTGCAGTCGCTCCGATCGCCCTTGTTCTTGTACAGTGTTATGATGCTTGAATCTTTGAAATCCCGTGGGACTTGTCCTTCTCGCCATCATAGCTCTATTAGCTGGTGGATCTGTAGAATGAGTGATAACCTCTATTGGAATCCCATCCTTACCTGGAGCCTTGCCAGATGCAAATTCATTTACAGCACACTTAACTTCTGTTAAGGTGGAGTAGTAGGCTTTGCGGGATGTGGGTATCATTTGCCGGATTGATGCGGATTGACCTTGACCTCGGCTGATTTTCACTCCTCCCCGGTCATGTAGTTGGGTGGTGTAAGGGGCGACAACTAGGTCATATCTAAGGGTGATAATTCTTAGAATTATATTTCTAAGGGCAAATAACTGAGTGGGTGTATAACATTTTAATTAATTATTAAAATTAAAATAAATAAATAAATAAAAATTAAAAAAAAATAACGACGGGGTGTGGGTTGACGGCGAGGGGTGGGGCGCGTGGGGGTGAGGCTAGGCGGTTCGGGTTTAAACACTATCATCACACGGGTTACAAATGAAAACCTTAAAATGTAAGCATGGCCGATATTATTTATTTTAGCGGGTATAGCTTAGTGAAATTCGTTGGTGAGGGGTGGGTAGCGGCTAGTAGTGATCTGTAGCGTATAGTAGTGGCCAATACACTTTCATCACACAGGTTACAAATGAAAACCTTAAAAAGTAAAGATGGTCGATATTATTGATTGTCTCGGGTATGGCTTAGTGAAATTCGTTGGTAAGAGGTGGGTAGCGGTTATTAGATATCTGTAGAGGGTCACCGTGGCTTTTTATTATCATCATACGGGTTACAAATGAAAACCTTAAAATGTAAAGATGGCCGGTAATATTGGTTTCTGTGGGTATCGCTTGGTGTCATACGTTGATAAAGAGTGGGTAGAGGTTATTAGTGCTTTTTAGAGGGTCGTAGTGGTATATACAGTATTATCATAGGGTTACAAATGAAAATCTTAAAAAGTAAAGATGGTCGGTATTATTGGTTGTAGTGGGTTAGGCATAGTGTTATTCGTTTTCAGGGGGCGGATAGTGGTTGTTAGTGATATGTAGAGGGTTGAGTGGTATATACACTATGAGCATACGGGTACAAATGAACACCTTTATAAAGTACAGATGGCCTGTATTATTGGTTAATTAGTTAGTTAGTTAGTCGCAGTTCCAACTTCACAGCAACGGGTCGTCCCCATTATGCTCCGTTCCTGTGCCAATGAATATCACACAAAACGCTCCCCACTGCCCAATGTGAAAAGTGGAAAAGACAGGAGTCTCGACAAACAACAGCCCGCACAGATACACTGTGCATAATGCCGCCGCCAGAATGTCAACACACCAGTCCCCCACGAACCACCCAATTCATATCTGATGGAATCGGCAGTCATTTTCCTATCTGGATGTTTCCTAGATGTTCACCCACACAGTCCACGGAAATACAGTTCATCACCGACGGCAGTGGCAGTCAACCAGAAGCCCAGCAGCCACGCATTTCTGCATAAGGCAAAAACTGGTTAACTCTGGGACATAGCCATCTGCCATCGCTCCGAACATGCAGTCACGTTCCAAAAAATAAAACTTGGGCAGATTCAAAAGCACTTCACACGAAACTCACAGCTCACAGTGTCGCGCCACGCACTCACTCAGTAGCAGGGCGACGGAACCATCAAGCCTCCTTAGTCGCCTCTTACGACATGCGTGGTAGGCTACAGTGTTGCGATTCTTTGCTTCCCTTATGGGCCCCGGCAACACACGGGATTATTGGTTGTAGTGAAATTAGATTTTAATGGTTGGGTGAGTGAATGAGTAGCTAGATAAGTGCTCGAACAAGACTTCAGAGCGGTAAATGAAAACCTCAAATCTCTCTCTTTTTCCCTCCCCTTGTGTCTATACGGATCTTTGTTTCGTTCTCCAGAAACCCATTTCCAAGACCAATATTTGCTCTCAAACTTGTCTGCTCACTGCCACACTTCACAGCCAGTCAAAACTACAGCTTCTATGTACCACTTCAACATTCAAGTAAGAAAATATGTTAACCAAAATGGGAAAAAATAGTGGTCAAACTTATAAGTATCTTGGCCAAACTTATGAAACGTAGGAAGCATTGTTAACCAAATGTGAAAAATTATCGTCCAAAGAGATAAATATTTCAACTAAACTTAAAATAGATCAGCCCAACACGTATGAAAAGTAGGAAAATTGTCAGCCAAATTGGCAAAATGTAGGCCAAATACAGAAATATCTCACCCAAACTTATGAAAAGTAGGAAACTTTGTTAGCCAAAGTGGAAAAACCTACGTCAGGTAGGAAAATTCTGTTTGCCAAATGTGAAAAATGTCTACCAAATACAGAAATAGCTCAACCAAACACATAACAACTAGGAAAATTGTAAACTAAACGGGAAATATATTGACCAAGTAGGAAAAATGTGTTAGTCAAAGAGGAAAAATATATGTTAAAAATATATGAAAACCAAGGTCAAGTAGGAAAATGTGTTACTCAAATGTGAAAAACGTCAGCCAAATACAGAAATATCACGCCCACACTTATGAAAACCGGGAATATTTGTTAGCCAAATAGGAAAAAATATTGACCAAGTAGGAAAATATGTTAGCCAAATGGGGAAAAATATCAGCCAAAGAAAGAAATATAGCGTCCAGACTTATAAAAAGTAGGAAAATTTGTCAACCAAATGGTAAAATTATCAGCCAAAGAGAGAAATAGTTAGTCCAGACTTATAAAAAGTAGAAACATGTGTCAACCAAAAGGTAAAAATGTGAGATGTGATCACCGATGCCAGTCGAGGAAGACTAACTGTACGTAACATCTATCGGGTAACATACCTATACAGCGACGAGTGGTTAGCGCATGTTATCAGATTATAATATTACACACGAACACAACCAACTACCCCGACTCAGCCTTAGGCAATGAATGTAACATGTCATGTCAGTGTCCACTGTCAAAATAAGCAAAGTTATCACGTACCAAATTAGATATGTACACGTTCACTACCTCTCTGTGTGTCTGCACGGAACTACGGAACTCTACAACGTTCCCCAGAAACACAGTGCAAACGCCAATATATGTTTTACATCTTGTCTGCTCAGAGCCACACTTCACAGCTGGAGAAAACTACAGCTTCCATGTACCACTTCAACTTTCAAATAATAAAATATGTTAACCAAAATAGAAAAAAATACCAGTCAAACTTATAAATAGCTCGGCCAAACATATGAAAAGTAGGAAACAGTGTTAAATAAATGTGAAGAAAATATCGTCCAAAGAGAGAAATAGTTCAACTAAACTTATAAATAGATCACCAAACTTATGAAAAGTAGGAAAATTGTCACCCAAATGGGAAAAAGTTAGGCCATATACAGAATTATCTCAGCCAAACTTATGAAAAGTGGGAAACTTTGTTACCCAAAGGGGAAAAACCTAGGTCATGTAGGAAAATCTGTTACCCAAATGTGAAAAGGGTCGGCCAAATACAGAAATATCTCGTCCTCATTTATGAAAACTAGAAAAATTTGTTAGCCAAATAGGAAAAATATTGGCCAAGTTGGAAAATGTGTTAGCCTAATGTGAAAAAAAATATCAGCCACAGAGAGAAATATCTCATCCAGACTTATAAAAAGTAAGAAAATGTGTCAGCCAAAGGGTAAAATGTCGACCAAATACAGAAATGTCTCAACCAAACATATAAAAAGTAGAAAAATTGTTAACCAAACGGAAAAGATATTGACCAAATAAGAAAATGTGTTAGTCAAAGAGGAAACATTTTGAACAAGCAACGAAATACACCGTTCAAATTTATGAAAAGTAGGAAATTTTTTTTAACCAAATGTGAATAAAATATCATCCAAAGAGAGAAATATTTCAATTACACTGATAAATAGATCAGCCAAAGTTATGAAAAGTAGGAAAATGGTCAGCGAAATGGTAAAAAATTAGCCAAAAAACAGAAATATCTCAGCCAAACTTATGAAAAGTGTAAAGAATGATTTCCCTTGAAGCAAGATGGCGGCACATTTCTTCGTCCCGTAAAATGGAACGTGTTTTTTTCCGAAATGTTTATGGATTATGTGTGTTTTTGTGTGGTGAAATGGAGTTCGGACCGTGCAACGGAGTTCGTGCACACGCTCCCAGACTTTCTTCAGCGTATCATCGGCGCCCGGTGGCGATAGTTAAGCCTAACACGACGACCAAGGCAAGGACACAGCGTGGGAAGAGGGCAGGCGCGCACAGAAGGCGTTTAAAATGTGACAGATTGGGTATCGGAAACGTTGGAGTACTGTACTGGAACTGTGCATCATTTAGTCAACGCTTACCCATTCTTGAAAAACTACTCTACGGAAACGATATTGTAGTCTTACAAGAAACACAGCTCGGCGACGGAACAGTCAATGTTGCCGGATTTCAGGGATTCTTTAACAGGTGGCACCGCGGACAGGCCATTCTGGTCCGCGACAACATACTAGTGTCTGAGATCGATATGTCTTCCTGGAACAGTGATGCCCTGCAAGTGCAAGCATTAAGAATAATGACGCCAGTGCAGCTTGTAATCGTGAACGTTTATGCGCGAAATGGGAAGGTCGACGTGCGACAATGGCAGAGCTTGTTCAATATGGATGAAAGGCATATTATCTACTGTGGGGACCTCAATGCCAGAGGCAGTCAATGGGGGAATTGCATCACCAATAGACAGGGAGAAGATCTGGAGGACGCCCTGGTATCTGCTGCCCTAATCTGTCTGAATGATGGGAAGGTCACTAGAATAGCCACTCGACCAGGTGACTCTAACAGCGTCATTGACTTGGCTCTGGTGTCGCCCACCATCGCACCAAGGTGCCGGTGGGGCACACTGGGATACCACGATAGTGACCACTACCCTTGTGTCATCCTGATCAAGAAAGACAGGGCCATGAGTCAAAGAAACAAGACAAATGCCTTCCCGTACGACAACACTGGTCAAGACGCCATAAGCAAGATCAGAAGAAGAAAACTAACTTCCTCCGGCAGGAGACAAGAAAGATGGATGCAGCCACCATGGTGGAATGGAGAGGTCGAGAAGGCATGGCTGGGAAAGAGGCAGGCTGTCAAAGACTTGCAAAAGGCCAGAAAGGTTAACATGCCACAGGTTGAGTTGGCAAACCTGAAGACTGAGGTCGATAGGACGACGACTTTATTCAAATCCTGCGCCAAACAGGCCAAGGCCGAAAAATGGGACGAGTTCTGCATGAAGGTGTGCTCCGAGAAATCTCTTACGACGTTCTGGCGCCTCCATAAGAGCATGAACGGTGCCGCACAACGTAGGGGTATTCCAGACTTTCAAGGCACAGACCTCACATGGAAAAAGTCGGATGCGGATAAAGGTAAGACCCTTCTTTCACGCTACATAGAACAGACTGACCAGAAAGACGAGCCCGCCAGACAGAGGACCACAACGACACTATCTTAGTTGTGCGAGGGGGTCGGGACAGACGAAGAATGGATAATCACAGCTGAGATGATGCGTGCAATGCTCAAGAAATCACCTAACACCGCCCCAGGCCCAGATGGCGTCCGATATGGTGGCCTACTGGTGATATCAGATGATGACATGGAAGAACTGGCCAGAGAATTCAACACCAGTATCCAGAGGGGTCAGATCAAAGAAGAATGGCTACACAGCTACTTGCTGCCGCTGCCAAAACCGAACAAAGACCATTCCAAGATAAGCGGCTACAGAATCATTACGATGCAGAACACTGCGGGCAAGTTACTAGAGAAAATTGTAGCACACAGACTTGCTTGTGACTTGAAACAACTCAGCTGCTTCTCGCCCACACTTGGAGGGTACAGACGCAACAAAGAGTCATGGCTGAATGCGGCGGTGTTTGCTCAAGATGTTTACGAAGGATTTCAGGTCAGATAAGAGACATGTGCGGCCGCCATAGACTTAGAGGACGCATATAACAGAGTATATTTAGAGCACTTGATGCAAACCCTCCTCAGGCTGAAAGTGCACCCTCACCTTGTACGATGGATAGCTGCAGTTCTGCTCCAAAGGAAGGTGGTGCTAAGATGCGGGAGTTGGTCTTCTGAGCCGATAACGATATGTCCAGGATTGCCGCAGGGTTCACCACTGTCACTAGTACTATTCAACGTGTATACGGTGCCGATCAATGAACAACAGTTGGACGGGAGGGGTAGGACTCTGTCATTTGTTGACGACATCCTCGTGTATCGACAGGGTCGAGATAGACAGGCGGTTGCCAATGATATGCAGGGCGAACTAGATCGTATTTCCTCATGGTGTGCTGATGCCGACGCCCTTGTCAACCTTGCAAAGGCATCGGTTACATGGTTCTCCCTAAACGACCATATTGTGAAAACAGACCTGCCGGCAGTAAGAATGGATGGGAGCATTTTGAGTAGAACCCAGTCAATGACATATCTTGGCGTGAGGCTTGATCGTAGCCTGTCCTTCAGAGATCATGTCGATTATGTCATAACGAAGGCTCGAAAAGGTTTGTCAGCAATGAGAGTCATGGCGACTGCCAATATCGAGCAAAGATTGCTAATACTTCTGTTCCAAGGACTTGTGCTTTCACGCATCGAGTATGCCCTGGCCATCCTCACTGTCAGCCCTACACAGATTGGAAGACTTGAAAAGGTACAAAACGAAGCCATTCGCATCATTTTGGGCTGCACGAGAGACACCAGCTGTGAAGCAATGAGATACCTCCTTGACTTCCCGACAATGGAACACAGGATCAAGATCTGGAGAGTTCGTGCATACTTAAAAATAAGTGCAGATGAGCAGCACCCTCTGCATGACGCTATATTCGGAGAAAAGAGTGACAGGCTAAAGAGGGGCAAGTCATGGGTGGGTCGGGCGGAAGATATCGTCAGACAGGTCTGCAGTCTTACCAGTATCAACCCCGGCAAGGAATGGGTGCCGGTGCCTCCAGCTTTTAAGTGCACTTTCTCCTGCATTATCACACCTGACAGACGGTGCATAGAGCAGAACCCTGCTGCTGTCAATGCAGAGGTTAACGCGCTCATCTATGAACACTCAGATAGCCCCGAAGTGCTCATCTATACAGATGAATCTGTTGTAAAGCAGCAGAGAAGTGCGTGGGCATTTACAGCCCGTTCAGCGGGCCGAACCGTTCAAGAATCCAGTGGTGCCCACTCTATGACCACGAGCAGCATGACGATGGAGGTGATGGCAGTTACACAGGCTTTCATATGGCTGGAATCACAGCTTTATACCAACGTGTGTGTACTAAGTAATTCAATTAGCATGATTCAGAAGGTCGAAGCTGGATCTGTACGTAGACAGTGGACTGAGTCGCTGCGGAAGTCTGTTGTCCGTAAAGTCATCTTCATCTTCATCCCCGGACATGCGGGAGTCGAGGGAAATGAACGAGCTGATATTGGCCAAGTAGGAAGATTTGATAGCCACATGTAAAAAAATATCTGCCAAAGAGAGAAATATATAAACTAAACTTATAAAAAGTAGTAAAACTTGTTAGCCAAATGGGAAAAATGTTGGCCAAGTAAAGAAATAGCTCGTTCAAACTTGGCCAAATGTTTCATGTAGAAATTTAATTGTTAATTTTTTGTACAATTTTATTGTTGAAATTTTATGTTTTTATTCAACCATAACTCACAGATAAGATACATTTATTTTTCTGAAATACAGCTGTTGTTTGCATAGGGGACAGGCGAATATCTCTAGTAGGCTGGTATGTAAAATGACAACGTGAGATTTTTTCCCCCTTTGGTTAAGGAATTTTCCTACTTTTTATAAATTTGGCTGAAATTTGGCTAAACTTTTTTCTTATTTTGTTAACAAAATTTCCTACTTTTCATAAGTTTTCCCTGAAATATTTCTTCACTTGTGCAAACAAAATTTCACATTTGGTTAACAAAGTTTCCTACTTTTTATAAGTTTCGATGAACTTTGGCCAAACTTTTCACATTTGGTTAACATTGTTTCCTACTTTCTTATGAGTTTGCTTGAAATTTGGTCAAACTTTTCACATTTGGTTAACAAAGTTTCCTACTTTTCATAAGTTTGGGTGATATTTGGCAAAACTTTTCACATCTGGGTGAGATATACATAAGCTTCTTTGAATTGCGACCAAAATTGTTCACATTTGGTCAACACAATTTCCTACTTTTGATAAGTTTGAGTGAAATTTGGACAAACTTTTCACGTTTGGTTAACAAATTTTCCTACTTTTTATAGGTTTGGATGAAGTTTGGCCAACATTTTTCACTTTGGTTAAAAAATGTTCCTACTTTTTAATAAGTTTGGATGAAATTTGGCCAACATTTTCCGCTTTGGTCAACAAAGTTTACTACTTTTCATAGGTTTGGCTGAGATATTTCTTTACTTGGTCAGTATTTGTTGCCTTTGGTTAACAAAAGTTTCCTACTGTTTTATAAATTTAGGCACAATGTTTCTTTATTTGACGACTATTTCTCACATTTGGTTAACAAAGTTTCCTAATTTTCATAAGTTTGATGCGATATTTCCTAATTTGTTCAACATTTTTTCATCTTTGGTTAACAAAGTTTCCTATTTTTCATAAGTGTGGACGAGATATTTCGTTAATTGTACCATATTTTTCCCATTTGGTTAACAAACTTTCTTAGTTGGCCAAGATTTTTCCAAATTGGCTAACACATTTTCCTACTTTTCATAAGTTTTGTCGAGATATTTCGTTACTTGGTCAATCTTTTTCCTTGTTTTTATAGATTTGGTTGAGCTATTTCTGTGTTTGGCCGACCTTTTTCCCATTTGGCTGACAAATTTACATATTTTTTATAAGTTTAGTGGAAATATTTCTCTCTTTGGTCCATATTAATTCACCTTTGGTTAACAAAATTTCTGATTTTTCATACATTTGGCCGATGTATTTCGGTACTTGGTCAACATTGTTCCCATTTGGCTAACAAATGTTCTTTTTTGGCCAATATTTTTTCCCAATTCGTTAACAAATGTTCCTACTTTTTATAAGTTTGAACGAGCTATTTCTGTATTAGAGCGATGTTTTCCCTTTTGGTTAACAAATGTTCCTACTTTTTATAAGTGTGGACGCGTTATTTCTTTACTTGGCCAACATTTTTCCCATTTGGCTAACAAGTTTTACTACTTTTTATAAGTTTAGTTTATATATTTCTCTCTTTGGCTGATATTTTTTAACATGTGGCTATCAAATTTTCCTACTTGGCCAATATTTTTCCTCATTGATTAACAAATTTTCCTAGTTTTCATAAGTGTGGACGAGATATTTCTGTATTTGGCCGACATTTTTCACATTTGGCTAACAGATTTTCCTACTTGACCTAGGTGTTTTTTTCCCTTTGGCTAACAAAGTGTCCTACTTTTCATAAGTTTGGGTTTTTCCTAGTTTTCATAAGTGTGATCGTGATATTTCTGTATTTGGTCGATATTGTTTTCCCATTTGGCTGACAATTCTCCTACTTTTCATAAGTTTGGACGAGATATTCCTCTCTTTGGCTGATATGTTTTCACATTTGGTTAACAAAGTTTTTTTTCATAAGATTGAACGATATATTTCGTTACTTGTTCTATATTTTTCCTCTTTGACTAACACATATTTCCTACTTGGTCAATATCTTTCACGTTTTGGTTGACAAAGTTTCCTACTTTTAATAAGTTTAGTTGATATAGTTCTGTATTTGGCAGACATTTTCCCCTTTTGGTTGACATATTTTCCCACTTTTTATAAGTCTGGACGGGATATTTCTCTCTTTGGTTGATATTTTTTCACATTTGCTTAACAAGTTTTCCTACTTGGCCAATATTTTTCCTGTTTGGCTAAACAATTTTCCTAGTTTTCATAAGTGTGGGTGAGATGTTTCTGTATTTGGCCGACATTTTTCATATTTGGGTAACAGATTTTCCTACTTGACCTAGATTTTCCCCCTCTGGCTAACACATATTCCTTCTTGGCCAATATTTTTCCCATTTGGTTAACAATTTTCCTAGTTTTTATACTTTTGGTTGAGATATTTCTGTATTTGGCCGACAATTTTGTATCATTTGGTTGACAAATTTTCCTACCTTTTATAAGTGTGGAGTAGATATATCTCCCTTTGATTGAAAAATTTTCCTACTTGGCGAACTTTTTTTTTCCTATTTGGCTAACAATTTTTTCCTAGTTTTCTTAATTGTGAACGTGATATTTCTGTATTTGGCCGACATTTTTCACAATTGGTTAACAAATTTTCCTACTTGACCCAGGTTTTCCCCTCTGGCTAACAAAGTTTCCTACTTTTCATAAGTTTGGCTGAGATATTTTTGTATTTTGGCTAATTTTTTACCATTTCGCTGATAATTTTCCTACTTTTCATAACTTTGGCTGATCTATTTATCAGTGTAATTGAAATATTTCTCTCTTTGAATGATATTTTATTCACATTTGGTTAACATTGTTTCCTACTTTTCATATGTTTGGCCGAGCTATTTATAAGTTTGACTGCTATTTTTTTTTCTGTTTTGGTTAACATATTTTCTTATTTGAAAGTTGAAGTGGTACATGGAAGCTGTAACTTTATCCAGCTGTGAAGTGTGGCTCTGAGCAGACAAGATGTAAAACATATATTGGCGTTTGCACTGTGTTTCTGGGGAACGTTGTAGAGTTCCGTAGTTCCGTGCAGACACACAGAGAGGTAGTGAACGTGTACATATCTAATTTGGTACGTGATAACGTTGCTTGTTTTGACAGTGGACACTGACATGACATGTTACATTCATTGCCTAAGGCTGAGTCGGGGTAGTTGGTTGTGATCGTGTGTAATATTATAATCTGATAACATGCCCTAACTACTCGTCGCTGTATCGGTATGTTACCCGATAAATGTTACGTACAGTTAGTCTTCCTCGACTGGCATCGGTGATAACATCTCACATTTTTATCCTTTGGTTGACACATTTTTCTACTTTTTATATGTCTAGACTAGCTATTTCTCTCTTTGGCTGATAATTTTACCATTTGGTTGACAAATTTTCCTACTTTTTATATGTCTAGACGCTATATTTCTCTCTTTGGGTGATATTTTTTCCCCATTTGGCTAACATATTTTCCTACTTGGTCAATACTTTTTTCTATTTGGCTAACAAATATTCCCGGTTTTCATAAGTCAGGGCGTGATATTTCTGTATTTGGCTGTTGTTTTTCACATTTGAGTAACATATTTTCCTACTTGACCTTGGTTTTCATATATTTTTAACATATATTTTTCCTCTTTGACTAACACATTTTTCCTACTTGGTCAATGTATTTCCCGTTTAGTTTACAATTTTCCTAGTTTTTATATGTTTGGTTGAGCTATTTCTGTATTTGGTAGACATTTTTCACATTTGGCAAACAGTATTTTCCTACTTGACGTAGGTTTTACCACTTTGGCTAACAAAGTTTCCTACTTTTCATATGTTTGGGTGAGATATTTTTGTATTTGGCCTAACTTTTGCCAATTTGGCTGACAATTTTCCTACTTTTCATACGTGTTGGGCTGATCTATTTTAAGTTTAGTTGAAATATTTATCTGTTTGGATGATATTTTTTCACATGTGGTTAACAATGTTTCCTACGTTTCATACGATTGGCCAAGATACTTATAAGGTTGACCACTATTTTTCCCCATTTTGGTTACCATATTTTCTTACTTGAATGTTGAAGTGGTACATAGAAGCTGTAGTTTTGTCTGGCTGTGAAGTGTGGCAATGAGCAGTCAAGTTTGAGAACAAATATTGGTCTTGGAAATGGGTTTCTGGAGAACGAAACAAAGATCCATATAGACACAAGGGGAGAAAAAAAGAGAGATTTGAGGTTTTCATTTACCGCTCTAAAATCGTAAGATGCACATATCGAGCACATATTCGAGCACATATCTAGCTACTCATCCACTCACCCATCCCTTAACATCTAATTTCACTAAGCCATACCCACTACAACCAATAATACAGGCCATCTGTACTTTATAAAGGTTTTAATTTGTATCCGTATGCTCATAGTGTATATACCACTCAACCCTCTACATATCACTAATAACCACTATCCACCCCCTGACAACGAATAACACTATGCCGTACCCACTACAACCAATAATACCGACCATCTTTACTTTTTAAGATTTTCATTTGTAACCCTATGATAATACTGTATATACCACTACGACCCTCTAAAGAGCACTAATAACCTCTACCCACCCTTTATCAACGAATGACACCAAGCCATACCCACAGCAACCAATATTACCGGCCATCTTTACATTTTAAGGTTTTCATTTGTAACCTATATGATGATAGTGTATAGGTCACTATGACACTCTACATATCACTAATAGCCGCTACCCACCCCTTACCAACGAATTTCACTAATCCATACCCGAGACAATCAATAATATCGACCATCTTTACTTTTTAAGGATTTCATTTGTAACACGCATGATGACAGTGTATTGGCCACTACGACACGCTACAGATCACTACTAGCCGCTACCCACCCCTCACCAACGAATTTAACTAAGCTATACCCGCTAAAATCATTAATATCGGCCATCTTTACTTTTTAAGGTTTTCATTTGTAACCCGTATGATGATAGTGAAAAAGCCACGGTGACCCTCTGCAGATCACTAATAACCACTACCCACCCGTTAGCAACGAATTTCACTAAGCTATATCCGCTGCAATCAATATTATCGGCCTTTTTTACTTGTTAAGGTTTTCATTTGTAACCTGTGTGATGATAGTGTATATGCCACTACTACACTCTACAGATCACTAATAGCCGCTACTCACCCCTCACCAACGAATTTCACTAAACTATAGCCGGTAAAATAAATAATATCGGCCATGCTTACATTTTAAGGTTTTAATTTGTAACCCGTGTGATGAAAGTGTTTAAACCCGAACTGATTAGCTTCACCCCACGCGCCCCACCCCCTCGCCGCCACCCCACACCCCGTCGTTATCTATTTTTTAAATTTATTTTATTTTAATTTTAATAATTAATTAAAATTTTATACACCCACTCAGTTATCTGCCCTTAGAAATATAATTCTAAGAATTATCACCTTAGATATGACCTAGTTGTCGCCCTTTACACCACCCAACTACATGACCGAGGAGGAGTGAAAATCAGCCGAGGTCAAGGTCAATCCGCATCAATCCGCCAAATGATACCCAAATCCCGCAAAGCCTACAACTCGGTGGGAAGTGTGTCCATGTGGTCAAGAGTTGGTAGGGCCTCTATGGCTTTAAGGGATCATCCGCTAGTTTGGTCTCACTTGAGTAAAGCTCCAAATAGTGCTCTATCCATCTGTCTATCTGCTGTTTCTTATCAATGCTGATTTCTCCAATCAAGGTTTTCAATAATGCACTTCCTTTGATCACTGGACAACAGGTTTCCTTTATTCCTTCATACATGCTTCTGATGTTTCCCTTATCAATTCCGATTTGAATGGGCTCACATAACTTGATCCAATAGTCATTTGCGCACTGCCTGGCAGCCTTTTGAACATCCTTCCTAGCTTGCTTTAGCTCACCCAGAGTGTTACGCGTTTGTCATTCTTTGCTTCTTCTTATCAATTAAGTGCTGCAGAGACTGGCTGTTTACTGCAAACCAGTCCTGCCTCTTATGGTCCACAGTGCCGTAAACCGCTACGGTAGTTTTATAAAGAGTTTCCTTAAGTTTACCCCACTTTTCACTTACTGTACAACTTTCTGGTGTATCAGTGAAAGCGTCTTCAAGTTGCTGTTGAAACTGAAAGCACTTTTCAGGATCGTGAGTGTTGATATTATTAATCCTGTGGCTAGATTTGTGCTTAGCTGTGTAGATTCTCTTTGGTCTCAGTCCGCAGCACGGAAAGCGTCATACAAAGCACGAACTCCGTAGTTATAGCGACGACCCACGGGAGTCTCCGAAAAATTTCACTCGTGAAACGAAGGACGCGGCCCGGAATCGAACCCACAAACTTCGGAGCCCGAGTCAAACGGCTTGACCACTTCGCCACGGAGACTCCCAACCAAAGAATGATCCGTATCACAGTCAGTACTTCAAGTCAATGATATATGGTTCAGATGTTGTCTCCATGTAATGATGAAGTCCAGCTGGTGCCAATGACTGGGTCTTGAATGTTTCCATGTGACCTTATGCTTCATAGACTACACAAAAGCATTTGACAATGTGAAGCATGAAGAAATAATACAATTGCTAGAGCAACTGAACATCGACGGCAAACATCTGCGAATAATGAAGAACATATTGTAGCAGTAAGTGTATATGGGGTGGGCAAAACTACAGCACGCTTGAGCATCAGGGTAGAATGGGAAGAAAGATGCTCAAGTCGTGACGTGGTTTGTAGTAACGGATCAGTGAACATCGGGGACTAAGAGGAGATGGACGTGTGATTTAACTGAGTAACATCTGGCTTGATTCTGAATAAAATATCTTGAAGTTGGAATTGTATTGGAGTTGTTGATAGTCCATCGTCCCTTTGCTGTACTGGTACAGTACAGAATTGGTGCCGTGACCAGGACGAATAATTCAATTGTCGCGGTACCGCTATGTACTAGGCCACTATACTTGATGCAGCTACTAATTCATACAGCGTTTGTGGGGAAAATGTGCCTTTGAAACATTAGCACGTTGTCAGATTGTTGCTGAACGGACTGCAGGAAGTTTTTCAAAATGTCCGATCTAAACTGGCACCGGAACAGATCAATCTTTGATGTCCTCATGCAGTAGTGAAGTCCGCTCTCAAGTCATGTTCGAGCTTTACTGGTGGTGAAGTCCAGGCCGCTCTCAAGTCATGTTCGAGCTTTACTGGTGGTGAAGTCCAGGCCGCTCTCAAGTCATGTTCGAGCTTTACTGGTGGTGAAGTCCAGGCCGTTCTCAGATCATTATCGAGACAATCGAGCAGTTGTCAACTCATCTCCGGACTCTGTTGTGTGCGAGAGCCGTTTTGTCAAATCAGTCAGCCGCTGCTCTACACTGTCGATTGTTTTAAGAAGCTGACTATCGTTCATTGCTGATTTCAGAGGGCTGGCCAGTGCTGTCCTCTGATCACAATCGTTCCTTGCCTTGTTTCAAGAGCCCGTCCCTGGGTGGCTGATACGTTCAATCGTTCCTTGTCGTGTTTCAAGAGCCCGTCCCTGGGTGGCCGATACGTTCAATCGTTCTTGTTGTTCCTGAGGAATCTTATCGAGCCCAGTCGAGCCTATCGATCCCTATCGAGCCTTGTGGAGTCTTATCGAGCCTATCGAGCCCTATCGAGCCTTGTGGAGTCTTATCGAGCCTATCGAGCATTTTTGATCCTTACTGAAGCCGCTTTGTCGATCTTGGTTCAAGTACTCGAGTACTCAGTCTTGGCATACAAGGGAAGAGACGTCAAGGACTTAATGTTCGATTGGAAAAAGTAATTCAACAAGAACAGGGGTAATATAATTAAATGTTTCTATTAGATAGAAAATTATGGAATTTCAGCAGAAAGATAACATCCTTTGGCTAATTTAAGACTGCATATTAATAAGTATTGATTGATTTTTTGCTTGAATAACTGTAAATATTTCAGCATGACGGAACAAGATACATTGTCACAAGTTTTGACTGGAGTAGGGACAGCGGTAGGTAGACTTCATACGGTTATAAAACAACACGATATGGCAACTGAAATTGTAAAGTTTAGTGGACAGGCCAGAGAGTTTAAGAAATGGATAACTTCCATAGAGAAATATGCATATTTGGTGTAATTAAATTAATTATTTGATATAATTAAATGTTTCTATTAGATAGAAAATTATTGAATTTCAGCAGAAAGATAACATCCTTTGGCTAATTTAAGACTGCATATTAATAAGTATTGATTGATTTTTTGCTTGAATAACTGTAAATATTTTAGCATGACGGAACAAGATACATTGTCACAAGTTTTGACGGGAGTAGGGACAGCGGTAGGTAGACTTCATACGGTTATAAAACAACACGGTATGGCAACTGAAATTGTAAAGTTTAGTGGACAGGCCAGAGAGTTTAAGAAATGGATAACTTCCATAGAGAAATATGCATATTTGGTGTCTGCATCAGATGAAGAGAAAATGAGACTTGCTTATCAAGCGGCAACAGAACCGGTTTCGGATCATATCAGAAGAAAGTTAGAGGCTAGAGTAGATGAGACATGGGAACAGTTCAAAGACGACCTAGCACATAAGTACGCGGAAATAACGGATCCACAACATGCGTTTTCGGTGTTGAGACAGTCTAAACAAACCACTGGAGAGACGGTACAATTGTTCAGTGATAGGTTGATTAACCTGGCTGAAGAAGCATTCTTAGGACAGAATGTACGAGGAGAAGAAGTGGAGAGGATGTTAGTCGGGATTTTTGTAGATGGCATAAAATCCGATGGATTGAAATTTAAGCTGATGAGAGAAAACCCTGAGAGGTTATCACAAGCTGTAGATATTGCAGTACAAGAAGAAAATTTGAGACGTAGATTTAGATTGAGAACAGGACGAGAAATAGGAACTAGTCGAGAAGACAGGATTGAGGAGCCTATGGAGATAGGACAAACAAGGTTCGGATGGAATAGGAGAAGAGGTATACAGACATTACAAGGTAGTAATAGAAGTGCTTATGGTGAAAGAAGACAAATGAGGTATCCTACAAGTGAGACAGTAGGTAGAACGAACAACACAAGTATAGTCTGCTGGTTTTGTGGTCAACGCGGACATGTTTCTCGTTTTTGTGATAACAGGCGTGTCCAGTCGAATACACAAAGTAGAAATGACAATAGCAGGTTGAATAGGAATGTTGAAGATAGACACAGGAATTTTACAGGTACAAGAACGCAGGAAAACCGCCGCCCTACCTATTAAATAGGACCTGTAATAGGAGGGAAAATAATAAGGTCCCAAGGTTTAAAGAATATGTTAATAACAGGCATAGTAGGACGAGTAGAGAATACTTTCAACTAGATGAAATCAAACAGTTTACAGAAAATAAAACAGATCATAGCTCATGTATAATAGAAATAGGAAAATATAGAGTTCGTACATTAATTGATTCAGGAGCTCAGGTTAGTGTGATTAAAGAAAGCTTTTTATATAAAATAATGAGAAATAGTAGAATATTTAAGAGTTATAATAATCTTCACCCTGTTACAGGACAGAATTTACAAGTAATTGGACAGACAATGATCAATTTTAAATTAGGGGGGATCAACGTAAGACATCTTTTTCAGGTAGTGAAAGATTTAAATAGAAACATGCTTATAGGAAGAGATTTTTTAATAAAAAACGGAGTAAGACTTCTCTTTGATTTACACAAATTAAAATTCAAGGACGTGTATGTAGATATGGAAGAAGACATGCATATATCGGCACTAGTTAGAATTAAAATGTCCACGACGTTAAAACCACAGTCGGTTAATTTGATACAAGCGAAGATAAAGAGAAACCCATATTATGTGGCAGGACACACAGTTAGAATCACGGAGTTGCAAAAGGAAGTTATTGATGAGCCAGGTCTTGAAGTTCCGGATGGAATAATATCCTTGGACAAACACTTAACCTTTCCAGTGATGATTATTAACAACACAGGTAGAGAAATCAAATTATACAGAGGATGTGTAATAGCCAAACTAGAACATAACATTAGTGACATATTGGCAACGGATGGAATAGGAATGTCGGGAACAAATTATTCAGAAACTTCTAGTAAAAGAGTTAATAACAGACGCGGACGCGGAAGAAGAGGGAATGTACAAATGGATGAATTGATCCATCCATCCAGAAGAAAGACAGCCCAAATACATTCACTAGACAAAATGACAAGGGAACAAGAATTGTTGGCACAGTTAAAAGCGCTACCAGAAAATAAGAAAGTATTAGAACAACTTATAAAAGAAAATCAGGACGTATTTGCAATTAATGATTTAGAATTGGGAAGGACAAAAACAGTTACAATGGAAATAGATACGGGAGACCATCCACCAATTAGTTTAAAACCATATAGAACTCCATTAAGAAATAGAGAAGTTGTTGAAAAGGCAATAGAGGATATGTTGAAAGCAGGGATAATAACAAGGTCGAAATCAGAATGGTCATCTCCGATAGTAATAGTGACCAAACCTGATGGTTCACATCGGATCTGCTGCGACTACAGGGCGTTGAACAAAATCACTAAGAGTGTAGCGTACCCACTGCCGGTGATTGATGATATTTTGGGGTTGCTTAATGGCTCCACGTTTTTCACGACACTAGACTCAAGATCAGGGTTCTGGTGTATCCCGATGTCGGAGGACGCTCAAAAGAAAAGTGCTTTCTGTACTCATATGGGTTCTTACGAATTCTTACGAATGCCATTCGGGGTTCGAACGGCCCCGTCTCACTACATGCTGTTAATAAATGAGGTATTAGAGGGTATGCAAAAGTTTGCATTAGCATACATAGACGACATTCTGATATTTACGGCAGGGGATGTGGATGATCACTTAAAACATATTAGATTAGTATTCGACAGATTAAGAGTACATGATGTTAAATTGAAGCTTAGTAAATGCCAGTTTTTAAAGACAGAAACAAAATATTTGGGGTATATTATAAATAGAGACGGAATTAAACCAGACCAAGACAAGATAAAGGTTATTAAAGAATTACCTCCTCCAACTAACGTAAAAGAAGTGCGTGCTTTTATAGGAACCTGTGGGTATTATAAGCGCTTTATCCCAGGGTTTTCAAAAATAACGGAACCGATTACTAATTTAACGGGCAAATACGCTAGATTTAAATGGGATGATGAGTGTCAAAAAGCGTTCGAATTTTTAAAAACCAGTCAAACACTAGTACCACTGTTGACGCATCCAGACTTGAATAAACAGTTAATACTGTATACAGATGCTTCGGACAATGCTATAGGAGCGTGTTTGGTTCAACCATATGAAGGAAAAGAATCTGGAATACCAGGGGTTAAAAATGAAAGGCCAATTTATTTCTTGTCTCATAAATTTAGCAGGTCTCAACGAAAATGGGCGACCATTGAGAAGGAGGCGTATGCTATTCATTATGCTCTCCAAAAACTAAATTACTACTTACATAACGCAAATTTTGTTATTAGAACTGACCATATGCCTTTAAAATCTCTGTTAGAAGCTCCAGTGCAGAACAGGAAGATACAGACGTGGGCATTGAATCTACAGGGATACAATACGAAAATTGAATACATTCCAGGTAGGATTAACACATGTGCTGATTTATTGTCTAGGATTCCGTATCCACAGTCATCAGGAGACACAGAAGATGAAGGTGAACCAGAGATCGACGACCGAAACTGACAAGTAAATATATTAGATTCTGCCATAATAAATAGAGAAGAGTTTGAGAGTTTACCATCGGATCAAGAGTCTGAACCTAGAGCAGAAGACCCACACTTAGCACAGTTTAATATGAAAGAAGAACAAGAAGTAGATCCAAAAGTCTTACAAATAAAACAGAAATTAAAAGAAACGGAGGAGAACAAATATAAGAAGAATTATTTAGTTTTACAAGAGGACGAACAGTTATATTATATGTGTGAAAGGAACGAACAGCTAAGAAAATATATTCCAAAACATTTGGAAAATGAAGTGTTAAAAGCATATCATGATGAGAATGGTCATCTCGGTCGTGATATATTGGTGAAAGCAATTACGAGTAAATATTATTGGCCGAACTTGTTCAGATCTGCTTGCAAATATGTAGATACGTGTGAAAGATGCAGGTTAAGGAATATGAAAACAATTAAGTGTCCCTTACAAGATACAGATATTCCTCAGTTTCCTATGCAAAAAATTAGTTTAGATATATCGGGTCCTCACCCTAGAACATTGTCAGGAAACGTGTATTTAATTCATATAGTAGACGTCTACAGTCTTTGGCCAGAAGTTTATGCAATCCCAGATAAGAGCGCAGATACTGTCATTAATATTTTTTTACAAGAGTTCGTACCAAGATTTGGTTGCCCACAAAGTATTCTTACGGATAATGGTAGGGAATTTGTAAATAAAAAATTCGAAAAGTTATTAAAAGATTTGAATATAAAACATATAAAGACCTCATACTATAGACCTTCTTCAAATGCTTGGAACGAACGTCAACATAGGACATTGTATGATATCATAGCAAAGATCGTCGATGAACATGAAAAAGATTGGGATCTATTCTTGGGACCAGCGCTTAGCGCTATACGCACAAATCAAAATGAGAGCACGGTATTTTCACCATTCTATTTAATACACGGGAGAGAACCAGTACTACCTATAGATAATCTGTTAAAACCAAGACGGAAGTATATGGGGGAAGACTTTCAAGAGACCATCATACAGGAAATGCATAAGGCACACGTAAGACTAAAGAATAATATAATTAAAGCTAGAGAAAGACAGAAAAAGTACAAGAACGTGAATACAAAATTGCAGGAGTTTAAAGTAGGTGATAGAGTTTATTACAAGAAGCATAGAAGGAACTCTAAGTTTGATGCTCGTTAGGTCCCAGGTTATTACGTTTTAGAAAAGCTAGGAAATGTATCGTATAGTATCAAGAACCAGATCACGGGACATGTGGCAAGGGCACACGTGGAACACTTAAGAAGAGATGATGATGAGAAGAGAAATGATAATTATAATAATTATTATTATTCAGACACCGGATACTTAGAGGAACAAGTCGTCAGGGGAACTACAATAACCCCAGGTTTTAGAAAAGATCCAGCACAAAATCAGTCAATAACAACTCCAGTTGACGGTGATACTCAAGAACAGACAATACCGAAAACGATAGAAGAAGAAAAAGTGAATGAGAGTCATTATGATAGTATAGAATCTATGGAAGAGGAAACAGCTGCTCCATTTAAGAATACTAGACAAGCAACGAAAAGAAGAGTGGATAGACGAAGAGAAAGAGAGGTGAAAAGACAGAGGAGAATTAGAGATTATTCAACAAGCGGTGAAGATATGCCTCTACTAGAAAGGTCCTTAAGAAATAGTGATAGACAAATTAGATGGGATATTGAACGGAAGAGATTAGCGGCTGCTAGCGAGAAACATACAGGTGAAGAGGAGGAAATGGATGAAAAGTCAGAATCAAGTGGTGATATGGAAGAAACTAATGAGTTATACGAAGAAGATGATATTGATGTGGAGATAGCACTTATTCAAAGGAACTTGGAGTTATTGAAGAAGTGGAAAAGTAAGAAGTAAATGATTAGAAAATACTGCAGATGGCAAGATATAAGTTTCAGGATGTGAAAAGGAAAGAGATACTTGATGAAGTATATGAAACGCTGGAAATGGAAAAGGCTTCTATAGATATTTCTCATAACTGGTCTTGAGGAATAGTTAAGCATTGAGATAACTAATATAGAGGTAGGGTTGAGTGAAGCATATATTTTTTCCTCTCAGTGATGGAATTGCTGGTTGATTTTAATGTTTCAACTTCTTGAGTTTTCGTAGATAGACAGGTTTTTGTTGGTGCTAGTAATGATGTGCTTAACGGTAGTGATTAAGAAGTTGTAGTGATGTTTGGTACAAATCCAAGGGAAACAATTGGTGTGCCGAGCCACAGGTTAATTAGTAGATAGATGACGGCTGGTACATTGAGATGACATTGGGATAATCGCCACATTAGTAATAGATAAGTGAGTGACCTGTAGTTTACAGTGCTTGTTTAAGATGATATTCCAGATATTATGATGTTTTAGGAGTTAGTTTTGTAAAAGATAGAAAATTGTGAGGGGAGAGAATCAATGATAGTACGGTCATTGTTGATTAATGATTTTTTTGTGGGGAGAACAGATATTGTTCTAAGTTAAGAAATTGGTCTGTAGTTAACAGATATACATACTTGGCAGTGAAGTGTTTTGTTTTCTCGGTTATAGAAATAGTGGAATGACTTGTATGAATAGATATGTGTTACATTGGTTCATATAGGAGGCCAATGTTGATGGGCCACTGTACGTAGTTAATTTTATGTGAATTATTTTTTTAAAAACCTTCTATTTAGCGAGAAGACAATTGTTTTATTGAGTCTGAGTTTTAATACCTCATATATAATATGTTTTTTTGCTTGAGTTGGTCCTGTAAAATGATTGTTATTATTTGATTGTTTTATTGAGTCTGAGTTTTTAATGTCTCATATATAATATGTTTTTTTTGCTTTATTTGGTCATGTAAAATGATTGTTATTATTTTAGAATAGGATTATTGTGTTCTTAGACTTTTGCGTACAAACTATTGGTCCGTAAAAGTGACCAATAGTATTAGGTAACAATAGATTAGGATGTATGTTGTATTATTTTAATATATGTTTTTCTTTGAATGAGTTAATACCTTTAATTGATATGAGGGGAAACATAAATGATGTTATAAAAACTTGGGGGGGGGGGGTTGATATCCTGTTGTGATTTTATTTCGCTGTTTTGTATGTTAAATAGTAGTTAATTAAGTTATGTTTAATTTACATGGTTTTGTCTAGAATAAAGACAATACATGGGGCTTTAATTAGGACCCTTCGTTCAGAAAATAGTAATAAACTACTGTGGACTAGTAGAGAGACACATCATCTTTGTGAATAATGTGTTCATGGGTATATTATATTGCTGTGATAATCAGCATAATGAGGTTGATATGGTTATGAAGTAGTGGAAACATATACCGGGGATGGTTATGGGAAAGTTTAGAGTTACACTAAAGTCAGCATTGATTGGAAATACATGGATTGGAAGCCATATGGGGGAAGAAAAGATTAATGAATATAGCAGTGGGGTAAATGAGGGGAAAGTTTTGAACATAGTTTCCATGGGGTCAGAAAAGCCATGATATACACGGGATTGCTGGTTTGTAGAATAAGAAGATTACCCCAGACAAATAGTAAACATGAATTGAATCCATGTTTGAGTAGACACTGTGGATAGCAGTACAATAGTAAAGGGTTGTAAGTGAACATAGTGGAGACATAATGACATGGGGTTTTTGAGGGTCCGTGATATATGGACTGAGATAAAGTTGATTGCAAGCAGTCACAGACAGGAGTTAGGGGTAGTATATTGTTGCTGTTGATAACGGCATAAGTGGAGGTTTTAATAGATATGCCCATAATAAATGGACAGTAAGGGGTCGCTGAAATTTTCGGCGAGAGAATTCTGAGTGAGGTATAGGAGAAGATTAGTTATGTGAGGTGATGTGTATAATGTTGGAGGAGGTCTTAAGGGATAATAGACCTTTTTAATTGTGTCCTCGGGATATGTTTTGTGGTTGACATTATAATGAGAGGTTGAAGTAAGGTTCAGAGCCATAAAAGTAGTAGTGTCTGTAATATATAGACAATCGGAAGTGAATAATATTTTTGATGGTTGGTATTTGATGCTGTAGATAGCAGCGTAAACGGTTACCATAATGAGTGGTACTATAGGAGATATAATTATTTTAGACTTTATTACATAAAGTCTCAAATGATATAGGGGGGTAAAGGAGTGTGTGATTTAGCTGAGTGTGGTTTTTGTCTGGAAGAGTTCTACTTCTTCTTTAAATCTCCGGTGCGCACCGATTCTTTGTCTTTCTATCGTGTGAGAGTGATTTCAGGTTGATTAAAAGTGGAGAATTAGTGGGGTTGGTAATGACAATAGGGAGTTGGTATCAGAAGAGTACAGCGTTTGAAATTTTAAGCGGATTGCTTATGAAGAGAAGAAGAAGTATTTAAGAAGACGTGTTATGATGTATTGTATAAAGTTGAGATTTAAATGTTATTAAGGATATGTAAATAGGTTATGTTTTTTTGAAGGGCCAGAAACGAAGAAGAAGTGGGTTGATATATGGCAGGGGAAAGAGTTACGAATAGATTGTTTATTTAAAATAAAGTTGGTTTGGGGAAGATTAGAGGAGCTGTGGGAGGTAAGGAAAGAGAGGGAATAGAGTAGGGGGATTGGGAGTAAAGACTTTTTAAGGGAAAAAGTCTTTAGAAAAACATAGGAAGGTGTAGCAGTAAGTGTATATGGGGTGGGCAAAACTACAGCACGCTTGAGCATCAGGGTAGAATGGGAAGAAAGATGCTCATGTCGTGACGTGGTTTGTAGTAACGGATCAGTGAACATCGGGGACTAAGAGGAGATGGACGTGTGATTTAACTGAGTAACATCTGGCTTGATTCTGAATAAAATATCTTGAAGTTGGAATTGTATTGGAGTTGTTGATAGTCCATCGTCCCTTTGCTGTACTGGTACAGTACATTGGCAGCAAACAGCAGCCATAAGAATTAACAATCTAGTAGGCATATTCTATTGTATAAACAAGGGAGTGAGACAAGGTTGTATATTGTCTCCTTATGTGTTCTAATTGTACATTGAATATATAATGACATCTACAGAAAATATGTCAGAGATCCTAGTTGATGGGCGTAATATAAATAACTTACGTTATGCTGACGATACCGTCTTGATAGCAACAAGTCTGAAGAAACTACAGGAAATGATAGATACAGTGGTTGTAGAAAGCGAAAGAATTGGCCTTGGTTTGAATAATAGAAAGACAGAAGTCATTGTGATATCAAAGAAACAGATTTCGCCTAAATGTGCAATTACAGCACACGACTTTATTTTGGGGCAAGTGCAGAAATTCAGATATCTTGTCACGTGGACAACATCAGATAGGAGAGATAAAGAGCATAATAGGAAAAGCAAAAATTGCATTCTATCAAATAAAGAACGTTTCGTGCAATAAATCACTGTCCTTGAAAGTCAGGAAAGGAGTTCTTGCATGCTACATATAACTATTTTTAATATACGGTTGCGAGTCTTGGACAATTAGTACACTGGCGAAACAATCCCTGGAAGTCTTAGAGATGTGGTTTCATAAAAGAATACTGGGAAGCGGAGGTGTTTCCAAGGCACCAAGGCTGGGTTGTATACTGGCCAAGACCTATTGACGCGTCCTCGCCGGGCGTCCTGGGCAACAGGTCCCTTTGGAGTCCTGGCTAAAGTCAGTAGGATCATTGATTCCTCCGAAGTCGGAGAGTGGCTGCCTGCACTGCAAGGAACCAGCAGTCAGCACACCAATAAGCCAGACATGAGACAACGGATACTCAAGCAAACCTCAGGCCCAATATAACATCACACTGATGTTGGACAATAGGATGTCTTCATCCGACATACAGCACTTCACGCTGGAGTTCATAGCCAGCGAACACAAGCAAGCAAGCATAGAAGAATACTGAAAATTAGTTGGACAGCCAAATAGAGCAATCAGGATATTTAAAGGGAAGCTGAGTCGCAAAGTCAACTTATTACAAACAACAGAAAGAGGCAGTCCTCGCTTTTTCTTTTTTTTTTTGCCACGCAAAAACTGGAACATGTTGTGATAACTGGAAAGATTTGCGGAAAGAGAGATAGAGGTAGTTAGCGTGAACAGATTATTGACAGTATTGTTTCATGGCATGGAAGGGAGTCAACACACGAATTTATCCATGAAGTCGGAGATCGTAATTTGTGGAGAGGCATGATTGTCCACACCAGCCGGCAAGGCACTGGATTATATATATATATATATATATATATATATATATATATATATATATATATATATATATATATATATATATATATGTGTGTGTGTGTGTGTGTGTGTGTGTGTGTGTGTGTGTAATGTATAAAATGTAAATTTCCTAGAATATATATATATATATTATATATATATATATATATATATATATATATATATATATATATATATATATATATATATATATATATATATATATATATATATTCTAGGAAATTTACATTCAGCAGTTTGCCAATGCTTTGTGAACGAGACGTCAACGTTTAAGTTCAACTTACTGCTGGTGTAGGATTGAACCAGATACCGAAAGTTTAAGAGCAAGCACTCTTATCCTTTTCGCCACTTTGATGCACATTAAACACGCATCACCAGTATAATCCAGGAAGAGAGTGTCAAATGTAAATATAAGTATTTGCAAGTTTACATATTTGGAATCGTTATTCATTTCCCTTTGAATCTACGCTGGTCATTAATTTGTGCATTTGATTGTTATTAAATTCATTGCATTCTCTCCCGATGTGTCTCCACCTTGCCGTGGTGGGGTGGGGGGGGGGGGGGGCCTTTAGAATCCCACCTACCCCATGCGCTATGCCGATGGATATTAACTACATAATGGACAGCTCTTGGGGTAGGGACCAGATTAAGAGAGACACAACATGCTGCTCTACAGGTAGACTGAGGATAGCAGTCTAAATCAGGCGAACGATGCCAATAATCTCAGTCCGGACACAACCATTAAGGCTCTCAGCCGAGGGGTATGGCTGAACGTCTCTAAGCCATACACCCTCGGATGTGAGAGCCTGGCCGACACATACCTACATCAAAATTGAGGTGAGGTTCTGAGCACGCTACATGCTTGGTGCAGATACTCATTCGATGGCTCTTGGCTGGGGGATATGAGGGATCCCCGGATGAGAGGACCTGGCCGTTTCTCGCCCACAGACGCACGGAGAATAGGTGAGCCGGCAGAACATGTAGCCTACCTCGTGAGCGAGTACTAAAGGTGGAAAAACACCTCTGTCGCACGTTCCGATGAAAGTCTGTAACCGTACTTACGGAGTGAGTGTAGTCAGAGGTGGAAAATTGTCTCGTTGACACAAAATGGAAAGCTTGGCTTGCGAATCCATTACGTAGCAGCCCGAAGCAAAAGCTTGCTGTTTGGAAGTCGAAATAAGAGTCTAACTTGTCTCGAAACCAGAGGAAGGCTAATCTCATTAAAAATGCCCGCCGAAGACGGAAGTGCCAGCCTACGGGCGGCAAAATAAAAATTGGCACTACGCAATTACGTCCGAGTGAAATGTCTTTTGTGACCGGAAAAGCTCTAACTAATCTTCCCTCGTACTAGGAACAGCTACCTAGTTTCCGAATGCCGCTCTTGTTCGGAACAGCTCTGACTAGGTAGTTTTCCGAATGTCCGACGTGTCTGGAACAGTTCTGACGGGCACAACGACAAGCACATGTCCAAACCGAAAACTCGCTGAGTGAATACCGACTGCAGATCAGATTAGTTTGTGCGGGAACGGCCCGGGGCGAACGAAATGCCCAATATATTGAAGTGAGGAATTAAAGCAGCCATGAGCAGAACGTGACGATTCCCTCGGTGAACCCAGCACCAGGGCGCTATGTGTCGGCCCTGAAAATATGGTAGCCACCCTGGATGGCGGAAAATGCCATGGACTGTCCCTGCCTTCTATTGAGGGATGACCGTTAAGTCTTCGACCGTTTCAATCTGGCCAGCTGGGTTGTGGACGGTACCGCAAAAGTGAGAGTCTCCCAGGAATGCTACCTGGTCATAAAAGCACGCTAAAGCCGGATGTGTTGGCCTACGGGTTTCGGCCCAAGGGCGCATAACTTAGACGCACCGAAATCACATCTGAAAAAATACTCCGGATGAACGCAAAGAAGAAATTCATTGCATTCGGTGGAGGAAAGGTAGAAAACCAAAAATGCAACCAATAAAAAAATTCATTCACACTATCCTCAGTATCTAATATGTCCACCATGTGCTTGCACACAAACTTGGCAGCTGATCCACATGGAACTCACATGTCTCTGAAGAAAATTTCGTGTAATCAAGTCCCATTCACGAGTAAGAGCAGCTTCGAACTGTCGCAAATTAACTGCAGAACCTTGCATGTAGACTTTGCAAACAAGCTCGTCCCACAGATGTTCTATAAGGGACATGTCTGGTGATTAGGCAGGCCAATCAATCGTCAGAATGTTTTGCTGCTATCGATATTGCTGCGTAATGCATGCTGTGTGTGCACATGCGTTACCCTGCTGGAGAAGTTACAAGTCTGGACAATTTGTGAATGCAGGAGCAACAATGCATCAAGAACCTCATCCTGATGTGTCACAACATTAACATTTCCACGGAAGACCTGAAGAGACACGCAATGGTGAAAACTGAATCATCCCCAAATGTGAATACTGTTACCTCAAAATCGGTTTTCCTGACTAACACAGCAATCTGCACAGCGCTCTCCACAACGTAGCTAAATTCGTATTCGTCCATCAGCAAACAATATGTTGAAGTTTCTCTCGTATGTGAATAGAACAGTATTCCACTAAAGTCTAGTCCATCTGACATGTTGCTTTGTCCATTGCAGTTGCTGCTGACGATGTCTGGAGTCACGTTTGGCTCAACATATGTCTTTCAGCAAGACCTGCATCTCTGAGTTGTCGTATGACTGTCATGCGAAAGACTTGCCCATGTCTACCCACTATTGCGTTGCTGTTTGACTTGCCGGGAGAAAACTATTCCTTAGGTAACCAAGCACAATATGACGATCTTGCACATGAGTAATAATTCGTGACTGGCCACTCCGAATTCTATCCCAGGCACTGCTAGTGGTTCTGTAACGTTCATTGAGACGTATAATGTTGCTGTGGGGGTAATTCACCCCTCTGGCAATGACCCCGCGAGAGTATTCCGTTCTCCAAAATACCAATGGCTCGTTGGCGGTCGTTTTCAGATAGTCATGGCATTTCAAGCACATGTACTGGGTGTTTTGTCCCAACGGCCTTTTTATAATGAGTGTACTGTCACAACGCGCACACATTTTCAGGGTCATAGATGGTGGGAATCGTGTTGCACGAGTGACTTTAATTGTTTTCATATAGTCTGTAAACAAACCCTTGGTTGAATACTGCACCTTCCATTCCAAGAGCCATTCGCAATCTACTTCATGACAAACACCGAGAAAATCTATACCCACATTTTTTCCCAACTTCTCGACATCAGTATATATAATAGTGGTGCACGTACGCACGCACGCACGCACGCATGCACGCACGCACACACACACTCACACACACACACACACACACACACTGTCGAAGCCACTTATTATCATAATCATGCTCTAAGCTTATAAACACTGGAGATCATGGTTTGATATCTAAAACGAACAACAGAGTGGTGGATCAGGTAAGTGTCTCTGTTATGCAATGTGATCCAGCCATCCAGGTATTTTTCTCATTAGTTTCTCTTGCTTTTCCATATAAAGTGTTCAATTTGTTACTAAGTTCTCGAGATTATTTCTCCTCATAACGTGCTGATTTAATTTAGAGTATTTACGTATAATATCTTTAATCAATTTACAGATTTCGTTGTCACTTGACAGACTGTCTCTTTCGTTTTTCTGTCCGCCCATCAATACTTTGCATGTTTCATCAGAAACCACGCTTCTACTTCTATTAATTGTATTTTTATGAGCACAAATACAGCTGTAATATGAGTGCATATTGTAGTAGAACAAACTGTCAGTAAATTATAATAAAGTAAAGTAAAGGATTCTTTTCCATGCCTTGAGGCCTGTAGGGTATATTATGCTGGTGTGATATATTTCACCTCACCCATCACAGTTTTCCAGGAACTTGTGTCACAAGTGTGCCGTTCGGATGACCATATAAGGAGTTGTACAGGCTTGCGATATAAATAAACCAAGGGACAACACATTTGGAACAAGCCTTTGTCTTTAGCGAGCTGAATGATTGGTTGATTAACACTAGGTAGCTCAAGTTACAATCAGGTTCTAGCTGGGGCCCTGCGAGGCAATAGCATCTCACTTGCAATTAAGAAATTCAAGAAGCAAGTCCCTTCCTAGCTCATGGGAGGTTTTTTATCGCCCAATTCTGCTCTCCTTTGCCCAATGTAAGCTTATGACTTCATTATACATGTTATGACCGTGCCTCTGGATGAAGGAAAAATAATACAGGTACCATTGTATATGTATGTGAATTGTGAAACTGTGAGAACAACGATTCATTGAAAAGATAGCCCGAGTGATCTATTTCTGCAAAATTGACATGTCCGAACCACTCATAATTCTGTCATGCTTACAGTTTCATCTGTTATGAGTAACTCACTATATGCTTTGTGAAATATATCTCGCTATCAATGCATATAATCTGCATTTTCTGTGTGTTGTAGAGCTGTTTACTCTAAGTGCATATATTGAACCTTTTTCCATATGCTGTAGAAATGTTACTATCAACGCACATCATAAACAGGTAAACTGTATATTGAACTATCGTGCACTTACTGGTGAATCTTCTTGTTCACATCTTTCATAAATATACAGAATGTGTGATTGTCATGTAAACGTTTTCATGAATATGTTATGGGAGTGAAGTGAATATTATGTTTTTTATGAGCTATAATCTCATATGGGAAGAAAGACAGACGAACCATATACCCATATATCTTCCAGGACGTGCACGCCACGCCAGCATTACACAATTGCTATTGATGACTTGGCGAATTATTTATGTTCAGGACGTTGCTAACTGCGTTATTAATGACTGTCATATTCAATTCATTCCTGAAGTTTATATGCTTATTAATCTTGTACACTGGTTAGATTTTTTAACTGCGTTCGCAAACCCCCCTGCTCCTAAGATTCATGTTGGGAAAGAATAACATGTTCTTTTATTCGACGTTTTGGTGATGTTGGATGAATATCCAATGGATGGCTCCTGCATTGTTCTATGAGGATGATTATATGCTTTCTCATTTGTGTTTGTTTCACATGTGAATGTGTGTATTAATTATTACCCGACGGTGGGAGGAGAAACGTTCGAATTGACTACAGTAGGAAAGGATAAAATAGTTTATGAGCGTGGATGATGAATATATATATATATATATATATATATATATATATATATATATATATATATATATGTGTGTGTGTGTGTGTGTGTGTGTGTGTGTGTGTGTGTGTGTGTGTGTGTGTGTGTGTGTTTATAGAGGAGAACAGTTTTATTTAGTTATTAGAAGAACTTGAATTTATTTATTAGAACTTATTCAGTTATTAGAAGAACTTGAAAGAAGGATCAAAAGCAGAATAGCTTGATGTGCCCATTACATACCACCACAAGAAATGAATGATCAAATCAGTAAGAAGGCCACCAAAACCTGCTCAAGACGACTACCACGTTATATACAAACTAAAACAAGTCATTATTCTGCGCCTCAGAACAGGACACAATAGATTACGCAGCCAAATGCATTCAAAATTCAAGATTGGTGACTCAGCCATGTGCACATGTGGTTTGGCGATGCAGACAGCAGAGCACATACTCCAAGACTGCCCAAACTACAACATATCCAGGCAAACCTTCTGGTCTAGAGAGACAGCAGTGGAAGATAAACTCTATGGACCACTGAGTGAACTAAAAAGACTGTTAGATTCATACAAGAGACAACATTGCAGTTATAGACATATTTCAAGCGAACGAAAGAAGAGGAATAGAAACTTGAATCGTCATGATCTGATATTTATATTGATGTTTTCATGTTATTTGCAACATGTGTATGGTATGTTTGTTATTGTCAACAACTCAACTGACAGGCACTATCGGATACTTCTCCCACACCAAACAAGAAACTTGCAAGTCGTGTGCGAGGAAAATAACTGGTACATTTTATTGCCGTTGGCTCGCTACAAGCAGGTAACAGTCGCTAGTAAACACACACCATAAAGCCACAGAAATTATCTATCACTAGTTGCTAATGCCTATGCTAACTCTCTATCTATTTAGTTAAACACAAAACCCCTATCGCTACTCTAACGAGGTGCACACTACAAGTCCTGTCCTCCCGTCTGACGTCCTTTCATCCCGTGGTCACACACCACGCGGATCGACCTTGACCTTGGTGCGTGTTGCCTCACATGGCACGCTGATCGCAGACGTGGTATGTTGAGTGGATACTCAACTTCTCCGTGGCTACCACGAGGCGTGATGCTATCGTGATTAGAGTGCTAACTCTCTGAACAACGCCTGCGTGTCTCATGAGGGAATGGATAACCATCTCCCATTACCTCATCTCCCCTGCCCTTACCTCGGGCACCGTATCACCTCCTGGCCTCTTCAAGATTGACTGCTCTTCCTGGCGGAGGGGATGCGGTCGAGTCTTTGACAGTTATTTTTCTCCATCAGACGCTCACAGAGCTTTCCCAAAACCCAGTTCTTCCCAATATAGTGTGTAATTTAGAACAAAGCGTTTCATTCGATTTATTGTGGATGTTTGATCAACAGTGGTTGTTCACATTTGTTATATAAAACAGTTGTTATGTGACCTTGTTTATAAAAAAAAACTGTTGGAGATCCCCGTGAGGGTGGACATCTACACATAGTCACATTTACTTTATGGAGTGAGTTGCTTTTCTCTTGTGTCTGTGGTAAATTTCTATGATCACCTGACCTTTTAAACGGAGGCCCCTGTTTTCATAAAATTAGTGTAGGAAATTAAATATTCTGTCAAATTCCTCACTTGGGGTGTGGAGCTATTTTAAGGTTTCCTTAAGAAGGCTGTTTGAAAAAGATAACCCATGCCATCCGGGACATTTTGAGCACCTCAGTTCATATCAAGTTGCACTCCGCAGTCCCAAAAACACATTGTTTTAAAAAGTGCCTGCGCTAGAGAGCATCGGAATGTCAGGAATGTTGTATCATGTCTAAAAATAGAGGTGTCACCCGATGATGGACAGGTCACGGGTTCGAATCTCATCCATCTATTTGTTGGCCTAGCCTTGATAGCGTCTTTGCAAGGACTGCTGGGTAGGAAAGAGCCTTAGAACACCACATACCGTCTGATATTCATGGAAGCCGGTGGTGTTTTTCGTATGAAGTATCTTCTACTTGTGTGTTCCTTGCCTGATTCAGTGTCAGAATGCCTCTGTAAAACGGATACGTAGCTGATATATGCGTCAGGTAAAGCTTTGTGTATGTGAGATCTGTGTGTGAAGGTTCCAGCACGAAAGAAAACATATTCTTAAATTTGGAGACAGCCGCCAACTCCTGTCCCTGTCTGTGCAATGGATAATTCCGCTGTCACTGCCTTGAAAATATCTGACACCATCTTATCTTCTGTTTCCAAAAGAAGTGCTGTACTGTACACTATATCTTGAGCTGTGAGAAGAGGCAAGATTGGGCCCAGAATTATGTTCTAATCTAAAACCTTATAGCTTCTTGATTAATTCAGAGTCTGGTTTAGTAAATAACATGCTGTGTCTTCTGCGCCGACAGCTGCCCCCTTTTTAAATCCACGGCTAATCTTCAACGCACTAGAATGAGAGGAGGAATGAAAGTTTTCTTCCTCTTGTCTTAATACGTCCGTGGTGTGGATAAAGATTGTATTGCATTACTGATTAGCATTGATGACAGGTCTAGCGTTTTAAACTGCTGTGATGTATTCGAACGAGTTGTAAAATGATCACCACTGTATCTTGCACTCTGATCGAACTGAAGTCAAGTCAACAACCCAGTATAGGCACTTCAGTGAATGAAGAAGAGGAAAATTGGTGTTAGAATGAGAGAATGAGATGTACTTTGTCATCTCATCTCTGTATCTCTATGTATATATGTTGTTGTCAAGGAATGAGAGGCGATGTGTAATGTTACAATGAGTACTTCACCTGCACCTTAATATTCATTCTATACATGACAATAATTGTATCAACTTATGAATGAAAATATTCATTATATGCCTCTGCACATTACTGCTTCTACCAACACGTGTAGTGTCATTATGTAAAATCACCTCCCTGTTTGGTAAAGCGAGTACAGGAGAATATTCATTATGTGTTTCCATACATTATTGCTGCTATCCAACATGTGTAATGTCAGTTTATAAAAACACAACCCTGCTTGGAAAAGTAAGTAAAGGAAAAACACATCATATGCTTTCATGGGTTATCACTGTCATATGCCATATGACAGACTGGTAGAGACAAACTGATGAGCAAGCACATCAGCATATAGAAATAGAATAGCGATAGAAAGAAGCACGTTGTGGCACTGGTAATAAACGAGTGCCACGTCATAGTATTTCGTAGCGTAACAACGCAACGGCAGTATTGGTACATTCCAGCGCCAGCTTTCATCTAGATTAGTCGTCCAATACATCGTTCTACATTTCAACGCTCAACCGTTACTTTTACACACAGTGACTTAGACTTAGGCCACAGTTATACACACTTCCAGCTCACGTTCTTGTCAGCGAAACACTGCGCTTATGTCCGGTCATCGTACCATTATCTCGACGTGATTTGACGGCCGGGGGTCGTTGGCTCTGGTGCCACGATTGCAGTTGAAAGGGGACACCTTCATGTAACTTCCAAGCCAGGTATGGGTGAGTGATGTGTGAATGCAATGCGGGAGCATGAGACGACATCGAGAGACTGAAGTCTGGAGATGAGTAAATGCTCACAACCGTCATCTGATGTTCACCAGTGGCTAATACATACGTGACTGTTGACTTCACCATCGCCTCAGGCTGTTGTCGTTTGCTGTTTGCATGTCTTGCCTTCTTGTGATGTGTTGGTAGTCTAGAGCAGACCTGCCGGGCTTGCTCTGATGTTAATCAGCATAATCTCCTGGATCATACCTGCGAGCCGTTGTCCAGAGCACCAGCTGATCGGGCACATCTCGTGCATCAGCAGGCCACCGATCGCTGTTCCAGCTTATTGCATCTTTGTCGCCCTGGGAACACCACCATCAAGAAACCCATTAACGCTTCGCCCATTGACAATCACTACTAACCAGCCTGGAGAATACCATTAGTAATATTGCACACCTGTCTGTAAAAGTAAGTAAAGGAAATGAAAGGACAAGTAAGAAAGAATAAACAGGAAGAATAAACAGGCAGACTAAACATCTGAGGCAGCCCTGATTTGGTAACATGAGATTATATTCGTAAAGGAGAACTTAATATCAAATAAATTTTCTTGCAACCGTTTCCCCTATAAGGTAAAATGGAAGCAGGGGGGGGGGGGGGGGGGCACGATCTAGACAATTAACTCCTTTTCTGGGAAGGCTAAGTTCAGAGGGAAATCATCAACATTCCCGGGGAAAACCCTAGATTTCCTGAACCAATATTGGGAACTTTGGCTTCCAAAGACCCATCCCCTCCAGACGAAATTAGTCCCATCCTTCTAGCTTGACTTCAACACGGGGCAGGCCAGGGTGAGTACTGCATTCTCCTTCCAACATACCACACCAAGTCATATCACCATTGTTTATCTTTATAACCTCACAACTGAGGTTTCGCGTTCGGTACAGTAAACAATAGGTGGATATTTTCCGGTATACCTGTTAGGCCTCACAACTGTGGACATCGTCCGATATAATTAGAGGTGTTATTTTACCACCAATTGGTGGCTATTATTCACAAGTGGTTAGAGTATGATATATTTAAACTCATATTTTACTTCCTACAAGTGGGAGACTCGTTTCCAGTATTGAATCTCACATGATAGGGTCTCTGGGATAGGAAACCCACACAGGATTGTTTTGGGTGGAAAAAATTAGTTAGAGTGATGAATGTCCTACAGTATTATATGTCCCCATTTTTACATATGCCCACATATGAACATGTGGATTAATTAATTATCTTGTCATTGTTGCTATTTGATTTTGTACATGCTCTTCTTGCCATTGTTTATATCAGTGAAGGTACCCGAGGTAACAGAGAGCACAAAATATTTTATAGGGCTGAGACAGCCAAGTTTAGAGCAACAATTGTTTTGTTGGAAATAAGTAAAGACACATTTATGTAAGTGGGGCACCTTAGATATATTGGGGGAGATATATGAAAGCCAAGAGAATATAATAACAACCAACCCAATGTAAAACACATCAAGCCAAAAGGACCACCTACAATTTTGTCCACCATGCTTTGATGAAAAAGAAGGAATATTATCTAAATTGCAATATTCTTGCTCACCACAGGGAAAACCGACGACTTTAACCTCTTCCTTATAACACAACATGTTTGGCAAAACCGAAAGCATAGAAGGTGAGCATTTGTGTAAGGAGGACCATAGAGACAATTATTCAACACATTCGATTATTAAATCAGTTACTTGTAACGGATTATTTGTCCACTGTCGGTATGGCACTGGTCTTTTATATGAAACAATTATCAAACCTCACTAGTGTATCCTGATCAAGTCACTGAGGAACAGATCTTTTATAAAGCTCAGTCTCTATGTCTTTACCAGTGGCAGAGGAAAGCATAACTCATGTAATGTGACTGGCGAAACGAAGGATGAGAACAAAGTTGACCAAATTTACCCTGTGTTATTGGGATGTCGTTACGAATTTTAGGAGAATCGAAAAAAATCCTGTGATATCTCAACTGAGATAACTAGACATCAGGATATAACGTCTCCAGCTTCGACAGCTCCAATTTATCCTCAACCGGAGGAATGGAAGCAAGTTCAAGCAGCAGTTAGCTCCCTTGCAGCATGTTTTCATAAGCTTCATAGACTGCATAGAAAGGCAGGTAAAGAAGAACTAGAGAACGTACGGCTCGCTGTACATTCTTTTTCTTATAGAGCAACAATTCTAGATATGGCTCAGTTTACCAATAAGTGGACACATAGGAATCACTGCTATTATGCAACTGATTTCTACACATTATTACTGGCCTTGAATGAGTACAGACATATTAGATTTGTCAAATCATTTCATCAATGCCAGGAATTTGCTCCAAAACCCTGGACTATTCCGGCGACCTTAGGAGACACGCCAATTACTAAACACCATTTGAAATAGTGGCTTTTATTATAGACTGACCTCTCAACAGAATGAAGAGAAGGAACCGTATATATTCATATTCGGAAGTCCGGTTTCAAGATGGCGGCGGGTGGTTATGATGTTATGAAGCCGCTCCATTTTAACGTAGGGGATAGATAATTTCATCTCGTGCGAGTGACTTCTGAGTTATGATGTTAACCAGGAGGATCCTCTCAAGAATTTTGCCGGTGCTACAGAGTTTCGTGCATCTGAGCTAACCAATCCTTTAGTGCTTTCCGTAGCGTACTGGGTTACTGTGTTGTTTTTTCCGGTTTCTTCAAAATGGTGGACCAGCGTTTAGGCCTTGTAGATGGGGAAATAAAACCGATTCGACGGCGCGGTCAACGATGTAAGCGACACTGACAGGCTGGCGCCATTCGCTTCAGGGTTAGACCTATTGAGCTTCAAGTACACGCGTATTCTATTATTTATTTTTTGTCCATCAAGAATGATCATGACCATTCATTCATCCAGTGGGGTTGAAAGAATGGAACCGTGAGTTCTAAGACGGCTGACAAGGCCTATTTTATATTGAAATTGTGTCAGTGCTAAACAACGAGGCCCCATTTTGAATAGCTTGGCATAAGGAACGATATAGTTGCGCTTCAGGAGATGAGACTGGACCTTAATAATGCATCCGTGTAGCCGGCTTCAAATGATATTACAACATTCGACTCATGGGAATGGCGATTCTGATTCGAGACAGTATTGTGGTTTCAGAGCTGGACATGTCCAGGTGGGACAGTGATGAGATACAAGTACAGGCTGTTAGAATTCATTCCGGTCTACCATCTGTGTTGGTGAATGTTTATGCCTGTAACGCTAGTGTAGATTCCCGGAGATGGCAGTAATTGAGTGACATATTATGTCAGGAGAGGTATGTCATTTACTGTGGCGTTTTCAACGCTAAGGGCAAATCATAGGGTAACATTTCTTCCAACACACAGGGGGAGAGGAGCTCGAGGCGGCACTTGAAGCCAGTGACCTTGTTTGCATCAACCGTGGCTGTGTCACCAGGACAGCAATGTCCAGGTGACGAGACCAGTGTTATTGACCTGGTGCTGGTGTATCTGACACTCACTTCAGGATGTAGATGGGGTGTTCTAGAGCACCATGGCAGCGACCACCATCCTTGCAGAATTCCGGTGGAGAACGGCAGAACCAGGCAGCACAAGTCAACGGTTAAGACCTTTAAGTATGACAGTTCAGGGCAAGATGTGGTGAGTAAAATAAGGCGGGACAAGCCATGACAGTGAAAAAAGCTGAGGACAGCCACCTTAATGGAACTCTGAGGTGGAGAAGGCCTGGGTGGATAGGCGTGGTGCTGTAAGGAAATGTAAAAACACCAAGAAAAACATAGTTCCCCGTCCTAGTCTTATAGTGCACTTGGAAATAGAGATGGACACAAAAGTTAGCTATGTAAAAAAAAAAAAAAAAAAAAAAAAAAAACTGGTTATAGTGGTTAAAAGCAAAAAATGGGCAATGTTATGTCAACGAAATAGTACAGACAAGTCACTGAAATTGTTCTGGTGACTACATAAAAGCATGAATGGGGTAGTCAAGAATTAGAATGTTCCTGACTTCCAAACTGCTGACCTTATCTGGCAGAAGTAGAACGAGAATAAGTGCAAAGCCCTTTTTGAACGCTGTCTAGTGCAGAGCAACCACACAGACATGAGAGGTCGAAATGTTGCCAAAACATTTACCTCAGATAGGTGTAATGCCCAGAACATTGCAGTTGAAGACACAGTGACAATGAAAGAGATCAGGGCTGTGCTTCGACGATCAAGAAACAGCGCACAAGGGCCAGATTTTATAATGCACTAGATGACCCGGTATGACGAGATAAGTATGTGTACCGACAAAGAACTAGAGGAACTAGCAGATATGTACAACAACATCATAGAGAGTGTTAGCATCAATGTGGAGTGGTTACACACCTATCTGATTCCCTTGCCGAAGCCTGGCAAAGACCACACAAAAATTCAGGGATACCGGGTAATAACCATGCAAAATACAATAGGGAAGCTGCTGGAGAAGTCAATTGCCAAGAAAATATCAAGCCAGCTAGAGGGACAAAGTGTTTTCCCACCTACTATGGGTGGGTACCGTCCAACCAGAGAAACCTGGACCAACGCAGCAGTTTTTGCCCATGACGTCTATGAAGATTTCCACTCAGGCATTGGAACATGTGCTGCGGCGATTGATCTTGAGGATGCGTACATTAGAGTATCTTTAGATTTTTTTTTTATGATTCAGGTTCTCGAACACAAGATAAGTCCATTACTCCTTAGTTGGATCGCTGCAGCCTTCTTCCAAAGGAAAGTAGTTTTTAGATGTGACAGTTGGACTTATGAACCAACAACAATATACCCGGGCCTGACACAGCGATCACCATTATGCTTTTCAACGCATACAGAACGCATACAGTATACGCATGTTAGAATTACCAGCAAGCAGATCACTGGAACGGGGATGACATAGTCATATGCTGTGATGTTTTTGTGTATCGTCAGAGTAAGGTTAGAGATCGAGTTACTGTAGGACTACAAACAGAACTAAATCGCATACGCACTCGGTGTGTGGAATCTTGGGCAACAGTCAACCCAACGAAGGAAGCAGATACATGGTTCTCTTTGAATAACAATCCAACACAAACTGTAAATCTGTGTTCAGAGACTGTGGAAAGATCGCAGGCAATGAATTACCTGGGGATACGTTTTGATGGAAGCATTGCTTGTAATGAGCACAAAGACCAGGTGATAACAAAGGCTAAGCGGGGTTTGACTGCAATGCTGGTGATGGCGGCAGCAAACTGTGAGCAGCGCCAACTATGTCGTTTATATGAGGGTTTTTGAGTATGCGATGAGAATTCTGACTCTCCGCCGTAAGCAGATGTAAGGGATGGAAAGGATACAGAATGAAGCCAAGCGTATTATACTTGGATGTACAAGAGACACATCATGCATGGCGATGTGCTATCTTCTTGATTTTCCAACCATTGGAGACAGAATACAAATTTGTAGAGCACGTGATTACCTCAAAGTCAATGCAAACACACAACATCCACTGCATAATGAAATTAAGAAGGTAAAGGGCAGCAAGTTAAAAAGAGGAAGGTCGTGGAGGGGTCAAGCCGAAGACATTCTTCAACAGGTGTATTCACTTGAGACCAGATATAAGGGATGGAAAGGATACAGAATGAAGCTATGCGTATTATACTTTGATGTACAAGAGACACATCATGCATGGCGATGTGCTATATTCTCTATTTTCCAACCATTGGAGACAGAATACAAATTTGCAGAGCACGTGCCTACCTCAGAGTCAATGCAAACACACAACATCCACTGCATAGTGAATTTAAGAAGGTAAAGGGCAGCAAGTTAAAAAGAAGGAGACCGTGGATGGGTCAAGCCGAAGACATTCTTCAACAGGTGTGTTTCCTTCAGCCCTTAGAATCTGGTGCCAGAGGATTTCAGTACGTCCTTTTCAGTTTGCACCCAAGAAGACAGAAAATACAGACAAGAAAATCCGGCTGCTGTGGGAGCGGAAGTATACGCGTTGATATTCGTGAATTCGTTAGACGGTGATGCTGTCATTTACACAGATGGGTCGGTCGTTCAACGAGTGAGAAGTTCATAGGCCTTTACGACTCAGACAGAAGGGAAAATTATGAAGGAAGATTCTGGTGCTTTTGCTTTGACCACAAGTAGCCTGACTATGGAAGTCATGGCAGTAAGTAAAGCAATTACATGACTATAGACACAGACATTCAATAGGGCATGTTTCCTTAGCGACTCAATGAGCATGCTCAATAAGATAAAGATCGGGTGGATCGGAAGAGAGTTATTGCTGTCTCTGTAGCAGTCTCGCCTGGCAAAGCTTAGTTTCATTTCCGTGCCAGGGCATGCGGGTGTACAAAGAAATGAACGGGGTGACAGGCTCAAGAGTAAGGATACTGTGGAAGGCGAACGCGTCATGGACCAGGCTGACATTCTGAATACTTTTCGAGAAGTAAATCATTCGCAAGAACCAAGTGATGACTGTGAATCTACAACTGTGGCCAGACTGCGAGAACAGAAAATTAAAAGAGGTGTGGCCAAACAAGAACACTACGCAGGAAGCCAAAGAAGATTAATATACCAACACAAAACCGGTGTCATTAGCCGCTACACGCTGCGGTATTTACTGAAGAGGGGATCTGAGCACTTATGGGTTGAATGGTTCGATTTGCAACAAGGATTATCTTACGACTAACTAACTAACTGACTGACTGACTGACTGACTGACTGACTGACTAACTAACTAACTAACTAGGACAGAACTGTAGAGAAACTTAATGGTACCCTTATTTTTATCTTGATGGAATTAAATCAGGAAATACCAGAAAAGTGAGACACGTATGTACCTGCTGCTTTATTTGCTTACAGGGAAGTAACCCATTACTCAACTGGGATTGCACTTGCAAGTTTGTTGTTTGGACTACTAATAAAGGGACCACTTAGGTTTTACTAAATACATGGACTGATGATCATTGGACAGAAAGTGCTGTTACTTCTTACAACTAATCAGAATAAGTTGCACATTGGAATGAAAAAGACCATGGAACTACAATGGGGGTACCCTCTGCAAGCAAAAGAAACTTATCGGGAGGTAGACATCAGTCTTACACTATCCCAGGCTCAGCAGCAGCAAATTCAGGTTCTCATAGTTACTTATGCAGAAGTACATATAGACAAGCCAGGACTTACTGAGTTAGTAGAGTTCGACATGAAGTTGAATGACCCTACCCTAGTGCAAGCCGAAACTTACCCAGTCCCGTATGCCAAAGTTATTGGTGTGAGAGAAGAGATCCAGCAAATGTTCTCATATGGAATAATCATCCTGCTATTGGCAATATATGGATGATATTTTGATGGTTACTGAAATGGTTGAGGAACACGAGGAGGCATTGCATCTTCTTTTCAAACAATATTTAATTTACCAGAACTTAAACGTCCATTCATAATTCGAATGAACGCGAGAAACCTGGTAATTGGAGCTACACTTCGTCAGAGGAAGAGGATGAGCAGTCAGTATTGTTTCCTTTGCAAGTATAAAAATTAATGCGACTCAGAGAGACTATTCTACCAATGGAGAGGCAGTGTATGGCATGGGTATGAACAGTGGAGAAATTTCAGGCTTATTTTATGGAAAAAAGGAATGTTTAAAGCAGATTTAAAAAAAAATCGACATCCGGTTCCTGATAAGCTACTCGATTCAGAGTTTGTAGGGACCAGGGAGGAAAAGATGCGTCAGATTAAGAAGTTGAAAAACTGGATGAGTGATACACCAGTTCTCTCCCCAGGAGGAACTTCTTGGAGGGGAGCTATGCGATACATTTCACCTCACCCTTCACAGTTTTCCAGGAACTTGTATCACAAGTGTACCGTTTGGATGACCATATAAGGAGTTGTACAGGCTTGCAATTAAAATAGAAAACCAAACAAACAAGGGACAACTTATTTGGAACAAGCCTATGTCTTCAGCGAGCTCAGTTATTGGTTGATTAACTCGAGGTGGCACAAGTTCCAGCCAGGTTCTGGTTGGGGACCTGCGAGGCGATAACATTTCACTTGCAATGAAGAAATTAAAAAATCAAGTCCCTTCCTAGCTTAGGGGATGTGCTTTTTATCGCAAATCTGCTCTATGTTGCCTAAGATAAGCTTATGAATTCATTATACATGTTATGACCGTGCCTCTGGATGACGGGAAATATAAGGTACTATTGTGTTTGTATGTGAAACAATTGCGGGGCTGAGTGGTCTCGATGTATGGTGTCCGCCTCGAGTGCTGTAGAGCTGTTCACTCTAAGTGCAGATCTTAAACCTTTTCCCCTAAGCTGTAGAAATGTTACTATCAACGCACATCATGGACAGTCGTTTCATGCTAGAAAAATGTTTTCGCTAAATTGTATATTCGACTATCGTGCACTTACGGGTGAATCTTTATGTTAACATCTTTCGTAAATATACGGCATGTGTGATTGTAATGTAATCTTTTTCGAAAATATTTTATGGGATGACGTGAATGCCATGATTTTTATTAGCTTTAATCTTATATGGGAAGAAAGATAGACGCACCATGTATCCATACGTCTTGCAGGACGTGCACTCCACGCCAGCATTACACAATTGCTGTTGATGACTTGGCTAATATTTTATGTTCAGGAATTTGCTAACTGCGTTCTTAATGACTATCATAATGCAATTCATTCCTGAAATTTCGGTGCTTATTTGCCTTGCAACAATGGGTAAATATTTAACTGCATTTGGAAACCTCCCTGCTCCTAAGAGTCAGATTGGGAAAGGACAATATGTTCTTGTGTTCGACGTTTTGTTGATGTTGAATGAATATCCAATGGATGGCTCCTGCATTATTCTATGAGGATGATAATATTTTTTCTCATCTGTGTTTGTTTCACATGTGAATGTGGTTATTAATTATTACCAGACTGTAGGAAGAGAAACGTTCGAATTGATCCCAGTATGATAGGGTAAAACAGTTTGTGAGTCTGGATGATTAGTAAAGCCCTTGTGTAGCAATGTACAACACGAAGGGATCAGTCTTGTCATGGTGGACATGCTATGAGGAGATCCAAAATGACGTTTTGTCTTATCATTTCGTATTGCCTTATGAGGACATTTTGTCTTATCCTTATGTCTTGTCTCATCAAGTCGGCATTGTCTTGTCAGGACGTTTATCTCATTATGACGTCCCAGTATCAGTCACGAATAGGTTTTGATCCCTGAGTAGATACTACACAAACTCCATCGGAGTTGAATTAAAATCAATCACAAGAGACGAGGGATTGATGAATTGGAAACACTCTCCCCTCTCATCTCCTTATTTTCTTTTCTATACGTTTGTTGATATTTTGGTTACAGTGACATTTGGTTTTCTTTCAAATGTATATAGAATTTTTTTTCCATTTTGTAGCGCCAGAGAGAGATGGGTGGTGTGTATTAGCCTTACTGTTAGGACACTTAGACACAACGAATTGCTACCTGATGGCTATTGAGAAGTTCGGATCGTTTAAACCTGAACTAAGGGAGTTCTTTATTCTTCTTATTGTTTACAATGAAGTCATATATTGCCTTCTAGATATGCTGAAGAGGAATGTCTATTATCTGAAGGACCCCGGCCTCAACGTCACCAAGGTGATATTCCGAAACATGAAACTTGGTAATAGCCCCTGTTTATAATCTACAACAGATTATGTTTGCAAAGTTCAAGTGTTCACTGCCGCACTCACGGGTTGGCTTTGTCAGCTGAAAACTTAGGCGTACAGAGTGGATTAACTTAATGCTGAGGATAAGTTCTGACTTACGTCTGGGAACTACATGACGGTATTCCTTACTACAATGTCTGCCAGGACACTAGGATTTATCTTTTCTACATAGTCAAGAGTGTTACCCTTTGTATGGATTAACCGCCTGGCTTCACCTCCAACCAGCATATCCAGGAAGCTTATGGATAGTCCAATTTACACAAGCATACAGAAGTGTGGATAATGCAACTGCTCTGTGGACTTTCAGCATTGTTTGCCAGCTTATTCCACTTCTGTCCCAGGTATACGCAGGCAAGTTCAATACCAAGTTCTAGTTATAACCAACCTGTAACCATCTGGACCACTCTATGACAGTCATACATCAGACCGTTACCCCACGCAAGAAGTAACCCAGCACATCAGCAGCTGTGAATTAGTTGGAGAAGTATTTTTAAGGCAGAGATTGCGTAGGAATATCCCCTCATGCCTACTGGCAGTGAACGTGGATACTATTTTGTAGAATACGTGTGTTGTGCGAACTTACACATTCCCAGGACTAAAGGGATTACTTTTTATATGTTTTTATAGAACAGTTTTATTTAGTTATTAGAAGAACTAGAATTTTCATTATGTGATATTTATATTGATTTTTTTTTCATGTTATTTACAACATGTGTATGGTATTTTGTTTTTCTCCATCAGAAGTTCACAGAGCTTTCCAAAAAACAAAACAAAAAATCAAATTCTTCCCAATATAGTGTGCAACTTAAAACAAAGCGTTGAATTCGATATATTGTGGATGTTTGTTCAACAGTGGTTGTTCACATTTGTTGTATAATACAGCTGTTATATGACCTTGTTTATAAAACTGTTGGAGATCACCGCGAGGGCGGGTACCTACACATAGACACATTTTCTTTAAGGATTAAGTTACTTTCCTCTATTGACTGCGGTAAATTTCCATGATCACCTCGCCTTTTAAAAAGAAGCCTTTTTCTTCATAAAACTAGAGCAGGAAATTAAGCGTTCTAATTCCTCACTTGGGGTTCGGAGCTATTTTAGGGTTTACTTAAGAGGGCTGATTGAGAATGATAACCCATCCCATCCAGTATACCCCTAGCAAACCTAATCATATTATCATTATTTATCTTAATAACCTCCCTCCATCCATCCATCCATCATGTGCCATGCCGAAAAGCGTGGGCGGTCATGTTTCGCCATCTCACTTGATCACCAGAATCGTGGATCAGCTCCGTGTTTCTGTATCGGCTATGCCACGTGGCCAAGCCATCCGGGTATTAACTTCTCGATCTTCCCCTTGGTCTCTTTCCTTCGACCTTGCCAGTTGTCACCAAGTTCTCCAATTCATTTCTTCTCATAACCTTCACACACACACACACACACACACACACACACACACACACACACACGCGCGCGCGCACACACACACACACACAATTTGACTGTCTAAAGTCTCTAATCAGTTTACGATCTTCATTTGTTACTTGAAGGACTTGTTCATTAGTTTTTCTGTCTGTCCATGGTATTCTTTGCATTTTCCTCAGAAACGACATCTCCAAAGCCACCAGATGGCAGATGTTTTCCATCGTCCACGCTTCACATCCTTTCAAAAGTACAGGTTCTATGTAGCACTTCAACACTCTTTTTCTCGACTCAATTAATATCTTTGTATTGGTCAGTATGTTTTTCATCTTGCAAAAGGCTGCCTTCACAATGGCAACTCTTGTTCAGATTTCTTCAAGGCATCTCCCATCAGATGTTATGATCGTTCCGAGATAACTGTACCGATTCACTTGTTTAAGAACATGCCCATTTACTTGAATATTACATTGTGGTATTTCCTTCTTCCCTGTGACGACCATAATCTGTGTCTTCTTACTATTCAATTCTAACCCTAGTTGTTCACTGCGTGCAAGAACCGCATCTACTAAATGTTGAAGGTCCTGCTCATTGTCTACAATCAAGACTGTATCATCTGCATATCTAATGTTATTGATGCATCGTCCCTCAAGGTTGATTCCTTCCATAGGTTCTATATTTCTTAACTTCACTGTACAGGGAAAACAAATCTGAAGACATTAAATATCTCTGTCTCACACGTCTCTTAATAGGGTGATATTGGCCTACTTCATTATAATTTCTTTTGGCAACTTGTTGTTTCCAATATATGTTTTTTTTACAAGTCTAAGGTCGTTTCCATCAGTTTGTTGATCTTCAAGCATCTTTATCATGTCGACATGTCACACTTTATCAAAAGCCTTTGTGTAGTCAATGAAGGAAAGGTGTAGATCTTTGTTTACTTCTATAGAACGTTCAATTACTGTTCTCGGTATATACACAGCATTTACTGTTTTAATACTGTTTTAAGCTGGCCATATATGTTTATAGACCAATCGGTACTCAATATGTGGTCAATATCACGCCAGCTGCCTTACTTCCTAAACCATTCCTTGTCCAAACGTTAGGCTGGGTCAATATTAGAAACGTATGTACATACACGACTAGTCGTAGGTTGTCGTAGACAGAATAATAGATGTATTTACACTGCTAATCTTTTTGGATTAGATTTTTAAGTGCATGCACCTTTCCCATTGCAACATACGCCTGTGAGACCTGGACATTTACTAAACAAGCTGAACAGTGCATAGATGCCTTTTAATACAAATGTTATACATGAGTTCTAAGAATATCTTGGGTAAAGAAAAGAACAAATGCATCAATACTTCAAGGGCTGAATATTGAAGAAGGTTGGCTATTTGTCAAGGTGTTAGATTCTAGTAGGACAGACTAGTGACAGAAGAGGGGCAAGGACTGAGAGGACAGAGAGACAGGACCTCTATAAAGGTATAGACAGAATAGAGACAGCACCCAAGCTAGGACTTAAGAACAGTTATAAGACCAGACTCGGGTGGGGACACTAACGTGTCATATTTAGGACAACAGAGGGACCAACCCCGGGAATAGGGGATGGGTACATTAGGTCACGGGGAATACCGTGACGACGTAAACTATAATAAGACTTTAGGGGGTAACCAGTACTAAGACGACAGTACTGCGTGCAAAGAGAACAGCACGCAGAGTTGCTGACCGCACGAGGGATTTTGACCACGTAGGCAAGCGACAGACTGAACTGCTTCAGACAGCGACGAGACAGCTTTCCGACTGGACGTAGTGTTTTTCTGAAGCCATTATCTATTGTTGTGAATGCACGCGATCTTAAAGAGAGAGAGTGATGATGTTTGATGATATATATATATATATATATATATATATATATATATATATATATATATATATATATATATATATATATATATATTGTGTGACGAGTGACGATCAGTGTATTGATTTGACAGGCAGATAACGCCTTGTCGCGAATGTACGAGTGTCAGGCTTGCCTGAAATAAAATCTGTCTAAATCATCTGTACGAGCTGAAGTTATATTTGAGGTACGGATGACGTTGCCTGGATGCGAGTAACGCAGGACTGTGACAGACAACGTGTATTGGTGTCAGAAGTTACGGACTGAACGCATGCCTAAATGTACGCCTGAATCGAATAGAGAAAAGCAAATTGGCAACCTACCACAATGTCCATATTGCAAATTTCAGCACCCACAGTTTGCTATGTGCGATAAAAACCCGAATTATCCAACACACTTAGATATGATGATAAGGAAACAGCAAACCAAGAGAGAAACCTTTAGACGTGCTGTAAAATGTTTTTTTTTGCCATTATTTTTGCCATTATTCCTCGGGCTGTACTGGAAGAAAGAGGTTTAATGCAGCCAATGCAGTGCTGGTTGAGTCATCATCTGAATGTGAGAGTGATTTGGAAGAGATGCGTGAGAGTGATGAAAATGTAGTGGCAGCAATTGATGTATTGAATTACAGTAACTGTACAACATGCCATCAGTTCCATGAGAACGGAATACTCAAATGTGGGCATACAGTGCCGGTTTCGCTTGAAAACGCGAACGCAGCATTAGCTTCCAGAGGCAGGTTAGAGTTCCACCGCGGTATAGTCAATAATATGCCACGCAAACTCCTGCTCGATAGTGGCAGCACATTAATCGGTCTGAGAAAGGAGTTGGCGAAGCCAGAAGACTATACGGGAGAAGTTGTTAACTGCCGTACATTTTCAGGCAGCATAGAAAAGTACCCGTTAGCCATAGCTAATATAAACACCCCTTTCTTGACTGGCACTTTTACGTGCGCAGTTTTAAAGAACCCATGTGCGGACTTGATAATCGGCTGTTTGCCACAGGTGAAGAATTGTACCACTGGAGAGATAGCAGCCTGGAGAGAAACCTTTTTAAATCAGGCTAATGCGATTACTAGGTCGAAAACTAGTAAAGAACAAGTCGATCTACAAACAGAAAGGTTACACCTAATTTCATCCAGTGGTACAGTGAAAAGCAACACCACACAAGAGTTCATACTAGCGCAACGCGCCGATCCATCGATATCTCCTTATTTTAGATTTCTAGGTCAAAAATCCAAAAAGACCAAAAACGCATCATGGGATTTTGGGCTTAAAAATGGTATTCTCACAAGAACTTACAAGATGAACAAACTAGAAATCCAGCAAACGGTTCTTCCAACGAAACACCGTCAAACAATCTTACGAATCGCACACGATTCGCCGTATGCTGGCCATATGGGGTACGAAAAAACCAGAGCCAGAGTTTTAGCACATTTCTACTGGCTTAAATTTTGTAGCGACATAAAACAATATTGTCGATCTTGTACCATATGTCAACACCAAGTTAAGAAAGGTAAACATGTCACAGCAGAGGTACAACCTACCATACTAGCCTCTAGACCTTTTGAGTGTGTGGCTGTGGACATAGTTGGACCACTGAATCATGTGTCCAGTAGAGGAAATCGTTTTATTCTAACTCTTGTTGATTTCTGTTCCCGATGGCCAGAAGCTGTGGCCTTAAAATACATCAGTTCCAAAGATGTAGCTAATGTTTTTCTACACATTTTCTCCCGCTTCGGATTCCCCAAAACCATCTTATCCGATCGTGGAACTCAGTTCATATCAGCTGCGACGCAAGCTCTTACAAAATTGCTAGGAATTAAGCAATTTTTCACTAGCCCATATCGACCAGCTGCGAATGGTATTGTGGAAAAGATTAACGGGGATCTTAAACATATGCTGGCGAAGGTAACAGCAGAGAACCCATCAGACTGGGATACACTGTTACCAACAGTGCTGTTTGAATACCGAGAAGTCCCGCAAACAAGCACGGGCTTCTCACCATTTGAGCTTGTTTACGGGGCTAACCCAAGAGGACCCCTTCAAATTTACCATCAGATGATAACATACACCTCAGATACTCCACAACCGTTATCACCATACGAGGTAGTCACAGAGACACGCGATAAAATTATGAAAGCATGTGTCTTAGCTAAAACATCTTTGGAACGCAAAGGTGAGATGTATCGCCAATATGCCAATAGAGGTGCCAAAACCTTACAGCTCGAACCCAAACAGGATGTGTTGTTATTGTTACCAGATAAGAGTGACTTATTATTGACCTCATGGCAAGGGCCTTTTAAAGTGGTTAGGATGATTTCAAATGTTGACTATGAGATATCCTTGAATAACAAACTCAAGATATTTCATATCAACATGTTGAAGCCTTATTACAGAAGACAAGAACATGAGACGGAAGACCAACACAACGCAACCACACCAATTAACCAGACTCCAGACGAACAGATTACAGACACAATAGTTAGCTATGTAGAAGACGAACACATTACAGCCACAGTTATCAACCAAACAGAAGAAGACGATTGTGAGTTACCATTACCGACTGTAGAGAGCACCACAACAATTAACAACATACACCTAGGGCCAAAGATGACAGACGAACAGAAACAGCAGACAATAGCATTATTGACTGAGTACAAATTTTTTCCCCCCAGACATTCCAGGTAGGACAGATAGAATACAACACTCCATTATTCTCTAAGACTATACTCCGGTCAAATGTCGACCATACTCTATCCCTCTAAACTATAGGGAAAATCTAGATGAGGAAATTCTTAGTCTAGAAGCCTGTGGGATAATCCAGAAATCCCAATCAGAGTATTCATTTCCGATAGTCTTAGTCAATAAGAAGGATTCCACGATAATACTCAGCGTAGATTATAGGAAATTCAACACAGTCACGAAAATTGATGCAGAACCTTTTCCTTCCTGTGACGACCTTATCTTGAACATGTCATCATCTATTATCTTCTCAAAACTTGACCTAACGAAAGGCTATTGGCAAATTCCGATGCATATAGATTCCATTCATCTTACTGCCTTTGCAACACCTTTAGGTCTCTACGAGTGGTGCTTCCTTCCTTTTGGCCTACGCAATGCACCTACTACCTTTGTCCGCCTTACTAGGGAACTCCTTCATCGAGTCACAAATACTCAGACATATATAGATGATATATGCATACATACAACAGACTGGACAACACATCTACAAACTTTGAGACTCGTATTCGAAAGAATAAAATTGTTTGGACTAACAGTCAAACCAACTAAAGTCGAGTTGGCGTTGGATGAGATAGATTTCTTAGGCCATACGATATCCAAGGGCCAGTTAAAAACAGATAACAAAATTGTAACCAAAATCTTGAACCTCACTATTCCGACAACAACAACAACAAAAAACAAGTGAGGAGCTTGCTAGGTTTAGTAAACTATTATAACAAATTCATCCCCAATTTGGCACAAATAACGTGTGTATTTTTGGATTTGTTGAAATCTTCTGCAAAGATAAATGTTCAAGATGCTAATTTACAGACTGCAATGTCAAAATTAAAGTACCTTTTCAGTAATGTTCCTATCCTCCGTTTACCTAATCCGAAACTACAATATATCCTTAGGTGTAATGCCAGTGCGACTACAATCTCTGGCGTACTCCTGCAGAAATATGAAGAGATTCTCCATCCGATCGTGTATGTCAGTCGCAAACTTAGCACAGCTGAATCACATTATGATGTCTCTCAACTTGAGGCTCTCGCAATCGTGTATTGTATTAGTAAACTTCGTAGATATTTGGCTGGAACTCACTTTGTCGTCGAGACCGACAATTCTCCGCTGTTAGTTATGGAGAAAGGCCTGCCTAAGAATAATAGGATTTATCGCTGATCTTTGATACTACAAAAGTACTCATTCTCCATAAGGCACATTAAAGGGAGCAGCAATACCCTTGCAGATCTGCTCACTAGACCTTCAGAAATTGAAGTGATGCAGAAAGGAGATGAGTCACTGTCACATTTACCTGCAGTTACTACCGATTAGGTCATATACTGTGCTAGTAATCGTAAGACAGAAGACACTGCAGAACATAAGTATCATTATGTGCTATTATATACTTACCAATAACTCACGTAGTGCCTGAACGCATGAACAAGGTAGTTAGAGAGTCATCTAGTGTATACTGTTATGAACAGAGTGTGACACGCTACATCGTCACCTTGATTGCAGTGAAAATTATATATAAACAATCGTAAGTAAAGACCCAGAGGAAAGAGACGTCTTCATCACCGTCACCTGGATCTACGATAAGTTAGTTAGTTAGACTTGTATGTAACATGTTTATATGCATGTAACATGTATGTATTAATGTTATATGCTATAATTTTTAATCAAGTTGCACTAGGCAATTTAGTGGCTCATTAAACTAGTAATAGGATTAATAGAAGAACCACAAGTATTCCAACAATCGATAGCCTAATTGAAATTGTTAGGTGTAGTAATAACCATGAGTTAATTAGTTTAGAAACACTTACAATTAGTGCTGAGACTTATAAATATAGATAGTATTTAGATTTAGACTAGTAGAACAGTTCTCCGACAAGACTGCTTCCTATGAAGCCAATTAAAACGGTGAGGTAATAGACTTAAATGTAATTAGAAATATAATAAACTTATTGTCAAATAAAATTAAGAATTTAGCAGTTTATAACTTTATTAGACTTAAGGGAACAAACACATTTCTCTTACAGTGTGTTTAGTTTATTTAATTACCTTCCCTTAAAAACACCCAGAAATTAATATGTTAGTTAATTATATACCCATATTTAATAACAATATTTATTTAGTTTAGTTAATTAAATTCCCTTAGTTATTACACCCATCATTTAGTTAAATAGGTTAAGTACATTATTTACTTTAGTAACATCCATTATTTATTATATAACTTGTTTCTTTTACTTAACATCACCAAATAACAATTTAGGTAATTTACTTCCCCTTAGTTACTTATTTACTTTAATCTAGGATAAATAGCTTAGTTAATATAATTAGACATCACCCCGTACAATGACAGTTATACTAGAAATCATCAGTCTAGTGACTGATCAAACCATTTGTCCATTAGAATAGTTAGATATATTTAGACTTAGTTTCTTTTGTATTGCCGTAAGCAATACATTTAAACTTGTAAATATAATAGTGTGATATATAAAACTACTTTATTTCGGTTCAATATTTTTTAACACGAGCCCAATTTTATGTCAATGACAAAACATTTTTAAAATTCATAATGTATGAATGAGTGAACGCAAGATGAGTATGCGGACGAATGAAAGAATTAAAAATATTAGTATGAACAGTGGTGCGTTTTTTTTCCGCACACACGAGTTTTTATGACTTGTCCGCGTCTTCTGTGTAAACCATGTGAAGTGTGTACTTTTATGTGTGTTATAGCCACTAATGCATTACAACAATGGTTGTTTTCCAGAATCCCAGATCGGCGAAGTAGGTCATAAATTAAGCAGACGCATTACTTTGTGACGTGCAATAACCTACCTGTGATACTTGAAGACTTAAATACATTGATTATAGACATATAGTTATGTTTCTAATTGCAACACATATACAATAAATATTTACACCCATACAAACAGGAATACAAACAGATAAAAATACAAACAGCAACTTTTGCAAAGGAAGAGAACACTTGGTCAGGGGACACTACAGACTTAGAGTAAGTTGAAGGACGAGTTGAATGTTTATCCACAAGCGGGAGCGATTTTAGGCGAACATCAGCATACACACAACTAAGAAGAGAAATGAATGTGCATTTCACGGGAGCCATGAATTATATTCATGTATTGTATCCGTAATAGGAGCAATTTGTTTTGGGATATCGGTTAATCGGTATTTAGAGGGGTATAAGTTTGTTAAACGCGCCTTGGTTCAACGCAGCTCCCAAGAGTGTAATGTAATGACTCTTACTTAGAGTGGAGGTGTGTCAAGCTGATCTGAAACCAGTGGTTAGATACAGCAACGTGTTATCAGACTTATTTGAGTCAGAAGTGGTACCGTATTACAGACCAGTGAACCCCTTGACAAATTAGATCAGACTAATTGTATATGCTACGACGACATTGCGTCACACCTACTACATTAATCTAGGAAAATCAAGGTCATCATATAACATCAAGGTGTTATATACCACTAGGACAGACTAGGGACAGAAGAGGGGCAAGGACTGAGAGGACAGAGAGACAGGACCTCTATAAAGGTATAGACAGAGTAGAGACAGCACCCAAGCTAGGACTTAGAACAGTTATAAGACCAAACTCGGGTGGGGACACTAACGTGTCATATTTAGGACAACAGAGGGACCAACCCCGAGAATAGGGGATGGGTACTTTAGGTCACGGAGAATACAGTGACGACGTAAACAGTAATAGAACTTTAGGGTCAACCAGTACTAAGACGACAGTACTACGTGACAAATGTAACAGCACGCAGAGTTGCTGACCACACGAGGGATTTTGACCATGTAGGCAAGCGACGGACTGAGTTGAGTCAGACAGCGACGAGACGGCTTCCTGACAGGACATAGTGTTTTTCTGAAGCCATTATCTAATGTTGCGAACGCATGTGATATTAGAGAGAGAGAGAGAGAGAGAGAGAGAGAGAGAGAGAGAGAGAGAGAGAGAGAGAGAGTGATCATGTTTAATGATATATATATATATATATATATATATATATATATATATATATATATATATATATATATATATATATATATATATATATATATATATACTGTGTGACGAGTGGCGACCATTGTATTGATTTGACAGGCAGATAACGCCTTGTCGCAAATGTATGATTGTCAGGCTTGCCTGAAATAAAATCCGTGTATACTATCAGTACAAGCGAAGTTATATTTGAGGTATAGATGAAGTCGCGAGAATGCCTGTGTGAGGAACGCAAGACTGTGACACTTACCTTCTGCAAACCCACATTGTTCTTCTCTTATTTCGGGTTGTATTTTCTTCCTAACTCTTTGCATGATAATTCTCAGCAAAATCTTCATGATGTGGCTCATTATACTAATTGTTCGATGCTGATCATATTCCAAATCTCCTAATTTCTTCGGGATTGCAATAAATATAGAAATACATAATTCAGGAGGTATATCTCCAGTATCATATTTTGCATTCAGCATTCTGATGACTTGGTCTATTTCATATTCTTCTAAGACATAGATCATTTATATTGCCCGTTTTCATATGGCATTCTGAACTTCCATCTTCAAAATTGATGGTCCTTCATTATTATTCCGATGATCATATTGTTCTTCTCTTGTATCACTATAAAGGCTTTTCACATAATCTGACCACGTATGTAAGATCTGATCTTTTTCTACTATGATGTTGCCATCTTTGGCTTTTAAGCAACCCGTTGATGTGTGTGTTCTTTTGTTAGTGATTTCATTAATTCTTGTGTGCAATAATTTGGTATTCCGAGTGTTGTGTTGGTTTTCAATTTCCTTGCAATTTTCCTCAAGCCGTGTTTCGTTTGCCTCTTGCATTTTTTCCCCCGCGTTTCCATACTGTTTCAGGATATTGCGGTCAACACCAGCATCTTTCAGCTGTATGTTGATTCCTAGGCTAGATTACGCTCATTAGCACGCCACGACTTTCTGAGCGACCGGCTTCATACTCTCATAAATAACTGTCGCGACTCGAACCACTTCTAATTCTTGTGTGCTCACGTCAACCACGAGAGTATTCGGGGTTAATGGAGAAAGCTGCTAACCCCTCGGCCAGGAAGCCGGCTGCCTCTTTGCATAGCTTCCTAATTTTCCTGTGTATCTCTTCATAATTTTCATTGTTAGTTTTGTTATGTCTTCTTATTTCCATGAGGTTTACGACGTCTTTCGTCGTCCATTTCTTGCATCCTTTTATCTTTATTTTTTTGGATGGTTGTTTCTGCAGCTTGGTTGACTGTTTTCGTCAATATTGACCATTGGTCGTTGACATCTCGAAATATCATTTCCATATCAGACAATGCATCAAATCTGTCCTTTACCTCTACGTTGAATTTATCTTTTATCTCCTCACTCTTCAGTGCCCCCAGATTAAAATTGTGTGCTTCTTGGTGTTTATTTGACTTTCTTTAATTTGATATGTAAATTGCTTAAGATTAATCTATGGTCGCGGTAGCAGTCTTTTTTGCGATTTTTAAGGCATTTCGAACACTTCTAATTTATGTTCATAAATCATGAAACACCCAACACCACAGACAAGTGTGATCTACAATCAAACATTAATAATGGGTGCTCTCTAGCAAATAACCAGTGTCTAGGATCTTGTCTTGCCTCTTCAATAGCTTCCTAAGTCAGAATGTGGAAGTAGCCTAATTTCCTAGTTTGTCGCTGATAAACAACCAAGGTTTCACAAGCATATAGCAGTGTGGATAATACGACTCCTTTGTAGACATTCAGCTTTGTTTTAAGGCTTATTCCATTTATGTCCTATACATTCTTCTACAGCCTGCCAAAGGCCACGCTGGCCTTGGAGATTCTTGCATTCACTTCGTCATCAATTGTAGCAGCTTGGGGCAGAGTGCTGCCAAGATATGTGAAGTTGTCCACAACACTTAGACTATGACCATTCACTTTGATATTCGGCACAGTGTGATTAATCCATGGAGCTGGCTGGTACATAACTACAGTCTCCTCCAAGTTGATAGTGAGCCCAAAGTTGGCACAGACATGCGAGAAAGCTGAAACATTATGTTGCTGACGGTGTCGCTGTTAGTTTTGGTTTTATCTTTCAGCCTTCTGAGATTGAACAACTTTCTATCCATGCGGTAGTTAATGTCTATTCCAATGTCGTTGTTCTCAAAGGCATTCGTCATCATAGCTGAAAATATGAGGCTGAAAAGTGTAGGTGCCAGGACACAGCCTTGTTTCACTCCATTGGTGACAGGAAAGGGCTCAGACAGCTCACACTTTCACAGGAAGAACTGTGACACTGAAAACACCTTAACATGAGAGACAGCCACTAACAATTGACATAGCTATAATTGAAGTCAGGCATCAAACCATTAAAACGCGCAGAAACGCGCATCTGGGCCAGATGCATTCACCACAGAAAATGTTTTAATAATTGGAAAATTTGCCATAGTTATATGCACCAGGGCTTCGTTTATTATAATATGTTCATGACGACTAATATATCGGGTGCATGCATGATTGCTATTTAGTTAGTTAATTTTATTACGAAATATATGTCTGATATGAGTCTGATGTCCAGGTCCGGGTCACATAAAAGACATCGCAAGACTATAGAAATTTCTTCCTTTTTTTCATTTGGTATCTCTTTCTATATATTTTCATTTCACTCTCGTCGTCACTTCCTTCCACTGGTCTGTCACTCAAAATCCTCTATTTGTATACTCTCTTCTTTCATTGCTCTGTGTCCATCCTACTTGGCTCTTCACTATAGGGATTTACCTTAAAACATATTTCATCTTAGCCTGCTTTACTCATTATATCACTTTCTGTCAGCTGACTGACGGAGCCCATGGCAGACAGTTTGATTTTTGTGGCCTAGAATTTAGATGCAGCCAGACCCAGACGGACCCGATCCCTAACAATGTAAAAGAAGTTAAAGGGGCAGAAACATTCGGCCAGAGTGGGGTAACCTCAGATGATGATCAGAAGCCTTCTGTCATGTTTGCTCCTCGGCGGAGGTTTTACCACTGATATATGGTTAGTCCATCAGACATACTGGAAAGACAGATTGACACCCTGCAGCAGCGCAGTGGCGTATTTGCCTCACTGGAAACAGGGAATTCGACAGCAGACACCGAGCCGACAACCCCTAGTGCTGGTGTAAAACCAAGTCTCGCTATTCCCCCAGGATCCACCGAAAGTAGCGGGGGTTGGGGGGGGGGGGGGATGATGGATACACCGGTGCCCAAACGGTAATGACTGGGAACGACACAACATGGATTTCGACTCCAGCCTCACTTCCGGGCTGGCCGTGTGTCTGTAGTGAAAGCTTCTCCACGCAACGGGGGTAAGAATTCACGCGGGACTTAATAAGTGCACGAATGCGCCACGGGATGATCAACAGTGTGATGTCACTGATGTGGCTCGTGAGTCGGTAGTTCTCAGCCAGGGCGAACCCCACATGCTGAGAATATTCAAGTTGATCGCTCTGGCAGTGCAACCGAGCACCTTTCTGACGGCCCATGCGTGAGTATCAAGTTCCCTCCCACTTGCGAACGGGAGGCATGGGGACGACTAGAGAACACCCTGTCCCAAGCATTAGATGAAGAACTTAAATAGTCACCGTTGAATGAGAGAATAGGGAGCTTTGGAGAAATTGTATGCCTCCATTGCCCTCGTCAGTTTGGTGGCAGTGAGAGGAAGAAATTTACCAGTCCGCAGACAAGCAGGCGGCAAAAGCTAATCACTGAGGTGAGAGTACAGAAGAGAGCTGCTCGGAAACGATTTAAAAAGGCGGTGGAAAGTGAGAAAGAGGTCCAGCGAGAGGTGTAGCAGCACCTCAAAGCCAGACACAGAGAATGAGGAAATTTTCCGCGGACCATTCCAATTCGCAAGAAACTTGGTCGAACAGCCACGATCAGGCAACCTCTGCATTCAGAAAGAGAAGCTGGAGGAGCATATAGTACGCACATGCTCGGGTGCACAGCTCGACGTTCCACTTGGAGAATTAGAAGGGCTGATATCTCCAGAAGAACCTCAAGTAGATTTTAATGTCAAGCCCCCGAGGCGGAACGAGGTTATGGCTGTTATGAAGAAGGCAAAGGGTAAGGTGGCACCAGACCCCAATTGTGTCTCAATACAGTGTACAAGCGATAACCAAACGTCATTAAAAGACCCCACTGCATAATCAGATCCGCGTGGAGGCACCTACAAATAAGTCCGGAGTGGAGCAAGAACAATGGAATCCACATACCCAAGAAACAGAACTCAGCAAACATTACCCAGTTTAGGCCAATCTCTCTTCCGAACGTCGAGAGTAAACAACATATTCTTCTCAGTCATGGCTAGCAGAATCAATCAATCAATCATGTGCCATGCCGGAAAGCGTGGGCGGTCATGACTCGCCATTTCACTCGATCACCAGAGTCGTGGATCAGCTCAGTGTTCCTATCTCGTCCATGCCATGTGGCCAAGCCATCCAGGTATTTTCCTCTCGGTTTTCCTCTTGGTCTGTTCCCTTCGATCTTGCCAGTTGTCACTAAGTTCTCTAATCCATTTCTTCTCATAACATGTCCAAAACATTTTTACTGTCTACGTCTAATTTCTTTACGATTTTCATTTGTCTCCTGTAGTACTTGGTCATTGGTTTTTCTATCTGTCCATGGTATTCTTTTCATATTCATCAGAAACCACATTTCTGCAGCCATCTAGCAGAATCACGACATACATAATGGCGAACAGGTATGTTGACACGTCGGTTCAAACCGGGGGGATACCTGGAGTCTCCGGATCTGTAGAACATGCTACCATGATCTGGGAAGCTATCCAGAGATCGAGGAGCGAAAAGTCAAACCATCACTTGATATGGTTGGACCTAGCTAACGCCTACGGGTAAGTGCCTCACCAGATGATGTGGCATGCCATTAGGATGTACCACGTGCCCGAGTAGATCACATCAATACTTAAGCACTCTCCGTTTCTCTACCTCGACGTTCACGACCAGAGGGATTGACTTTCAAGTGGGTATAGCTATGAGATTTCGCCGATAATATTTGTCATCGCCATGGAGGTCGTTCTAGAGACAGCATCCAGCTACGCGCAAGGTCCGAGACTTATGTAAGAATGTAGGGTGTCGCCACTCAAGACCTTCATGGACGACACGACAGTCTTGAAGCCCGACGATAATCATACGCACCCGTTGCTCCGAAGGCTTGATAAACTGAATGATTGGTGCAAGATGAGCTTCAAATCCAAGACGTCGAGTAGCATGTTGATACTGAAGGGCAAAGTAGCGGTATCTGCATTCACGGTGGCCAACCAGGCGATCAACACTGTAATGGAGGAACCCGTCAAGAGTCTCGGTCGAGTGTACGATTCCTCGCTTCAGACAAAAACGTTGTACAACATATAAGCGAGACAACGGAACACCGTCTGCAAGCCATCGACATGAGCAGACTCGTTGGAGAATTCAAGTGATTCCGACGCTAATATCGCCCATATTCATCTATGATGTTTGCACGAGCACGGTAGAGGCGATAGAAAGAAAATTCAGCAAAGCCACAAGGAAATGGCTGGGAGTGCCACCAGTTCTGTCTGGCGTAGAATTTTACTCAAAGAAGTCCATCTCGTGCTCCCGTTCAAGTATGTTATCGAGGGATAAAACGTCGGAAAAGATAGGCTCGCGATGATTCCGCGAGTCCCAAGATTAAACAGCGAATGGCTCCCAGCCAGCGCCCAGGACGGTAAGGGAGTGAAAGGTTGATGAGACAGTGGAATCGGCACAAAATTGGCTCCAGTTAAACGAAGTTATGGGCCACGCCCAGTCAACAGTCAAGGCTGTGAGTAGTGTAGAACTGTGGAAAGACGCCAGTCTCTTGGTGATCTTATATATTATTACTAATTAACGATCGTGATCCTCAAAGGAAAATATAACTCCTGATGACCATTATTGATTATTGTATCGATTTTTAAATGGGCGTGGTCAAGTGGTCAAGACACCTCTTGGGGTGTAGGGGAGGGTAAGTCTAGTGACGTGGTGGTGGGGGTTGTAGTCAAGTGTACAACATAAAACATTCAAAATAACAAACAACTCAAAGAAGGTATATAATTTTAATAAGGTAAACCATATATAGACAAGTTGAGTTGAGTTGAGTTGATTTAAGAACTGACATCACTGCACTCAGGACATTCCCATATGGGCTCCGTCCCCTCGTTCAATAACTAGCGAAGAGTCATACTACTAATCGTTCCCACAGCTATCTGATTAAACGTTCTCCTGGTCGTCCCTCTCAGTTTTGAGATTCTTCCAGCACCCCTGCCGATCCCCCGCAATCTTATTCTTTCCACATATGGGTTCTCAATCTGTCCTCCGCCTTCTCCACCTGGTCCCACAAGCACACGACCACCCCCCCCCCCCTTATCCACAGGCAAACTACCACCAAGAGGTGCATTCCCTGCTAGCCTATCAGCCTGTTCATTCCCACGTACCCCCGCATGGCCAGGGCAAAATATCCATACAATTCTCACAATCTGTGACCTCTGAAGCGACGAGAGCCATTCCACACGAAACATTATTTTCTCCACCTTGCTAAGCATACTCTTTGAATCGGTAATGAATACAACGTGTGTTACAGTAGTCTCCTCTAGCCACCGGAATGCCGCTGTTACTGCCTCCACCTCCATTCTAATGCTGGAGGTCCTATGCTCCTATTTTCAAGACTCGTCCGTTAGCCATTGCAATAAAGCCCCAGCCACTACGTCTGTTTCTCACCACTGACCCATTGTTGTGGATGACTATATCATCTTGATGTGTGTTGCTCTGGATCAGCTGTTGCACTTCAAACGCAGTGCGGCACGCTGCCCATCCTCTGCATTCAAGACCCAGTGTTATACATTTTGCCAGTCCGTCATGTCTTCCGGAACTTCAACCCACTCTCTTTCATGATTGATGGTCTCTAGAACACACACCTGACTTATAGAAAGTTCTGCCTGTGCCATCCAGGACCTGCCTCATTTTAGACTATGACACTTGACCATATCCACTGCTGCATGCAGCGGGTGATCCCTGTCTGCGGCAACTCTCAGGTACCATTTGACGTGAAGGACCCTATGCCTATCCATCATTGTTGGTAGCGCCAGGATATGCCTCATGCATATAATTGGTGAGTCCTTTGTGCACCCCAGGATTAACCGCATGGACATTTTGTATGCGCTCCAACCTTTCAAGCTGGCTCTTTGATACTGTCAGCAGCCCTAAACCATACTAAATGACAGAAATTATTAACTGCTGAAAGAGCCTGTAAAGCAGTGTTTCCCAACCTTTTTTGTGCCATGCCCCACTTAGGCCTTTCTAAAATTCATATTGCCCCCCTCCCCCGCCCCACACCCCCCTCAACATATACATTATTTTTAATATTCAAAAATTGAAATGTTCACTAAAGAAACTTGAATGATAGGTTTTAGGAAGAAATAACTAGGTAATTATTGAGCAAACACAGTAAGTAAATTTTCAAAACATATAATGGAGAACTGAAATTCAACTACAAAATAATTTTAATGAAAGATTTTTCCATATTATTTTAATTATTAGTAATTATTTATTATTTAAATTTAGTGAGATCCTTGCGCTTGATGCTTGCTGCAAAGAGATCTTATGTCAGGTTCCAATTTAGTTAACTTCAGTCTCAAGTCTCCCCGTTTTGTTATATTCAGCCGATTTCTTCCATTTTCGAATTGCCCCTCTTAACAGTCAAATTGCCCCCCTGTGGGGCGTGGGCCCCACGTTGGGAAACACTGCTGTAAAGCATCCTCTGATCTACCCCGGTTGCTGCCATAGCCCTCAGTGCATTAAGTCCCCTACCAGCCTTCACCACCAAAGCCTCTACATGATCCTTAAAAGACAAACATCTGTCAAAGGTGATACCCAAGTACTTCAATTTACTTTCTCGACTAAGAGGACATCCATTCAACATAATACCTGGGACATCTGCCTTGACTATCCGGTTATCCAAGGAGTACCACACAACCGATGCCTTGTCTGGGTGTATAATGGCCCCTGCGTCCCTGCACCACTCCGCCACCATGTTTATTGCCACCTGTAAGTCTTTCGCCAAACTGGCACTGTCTCTGCCCTGTCTGTACACCAGCACATCATCTGCAAATGTCAAGATTCTACCCACGCCTGGTGTCTCAATAGCTGCGACTTTACTGGTGTAGAAATTAAAGAGCACTGGGGACAAGGCAGATCCCTGCGGCAAATCAGGTGTAATAGTATAGGGTCAGAAATCCAGGAACCCATGCGCAGTGCAACCTTACGCTCATAAAGGACTGCCGCAACTCATCTAACAAGGCAAGGGCAGACTTCCATGTCCAACAGTGTGTATGTCAACCGATCATACCTGACCCTGTTATACGCGTCCTCCAGGTCAAGAGCTACCGCCACTGTCTCCTGTTTATCCTTGAAGCCCTCGTAGACATCAAATGCAAAAGTTGCAGCATTGGCCCAGGAGTCCTTCCCTGGTCGGTAACTCTCTTGGGGGAAGCAGATTACGACTTTCCACATGTCGCTGGAGCCTTTGTGCTACTATCTTTTTGAGGACTTTGCCATATGTGTTTTGCAGGGTTATGATTCGGTATCCATTAAGTCTGGAGTGATCCTTACCAGGCTTTGGGAGTGGGACCAGGTAGCTATGCAGCCAATCGTGGGGTATTTCCGCCGTAATGATACTTAGATTGAAACAAAGAGCCATCTCCTCCAAGTCCCCATAATTTATGTTCCTCATATGGGAGTACTTCACCCCATCCGGACCTGGCGTTGGGTTTTTAGCCCGCTTCAGTACCCGTCTAATATCCTCCACTTTAATCCCACAATTCTCTGATGTTATCTCTAATAGCCCTATCTTGCTGATCCGTCTGTTTTAAAAATCGCGCAAGAAACCCCCCCCCCCCCCCCTCCCACTGTCAGTGCCAGTTGTCATAGGTCAGTTGTTATTATCATAAAACAAACAATACAATGAGTATTGAACATTAACAATTAAATGAGAAGAGGTGTGGTGGCGACATTATACTAGATTAGAAAAGTGACCTCTCCAGTTGGAATATGGCCGGTAGCATGAATAGTGAATTAAGAGAATCAGATGGTTTAGCATCATAAGTGTTATAGAAACATCTTCATCATACGCATGTTTAGGGGTATGGATTAGAATTACTGGGGTACGAGGATATGGCCAGTGGTTTTAAGGTGCTATAGTTGTTAGGTCCAGAGATTGGGGTGTCTCAGTCGTGGGGTATCGAGCCGTCTGCTCAGGGTAGGATGTCGCTGGATGGGGCGAGTATGTTATAATGCGTTTATCGACGGTGTCTAGTGTTGACGGGGAAATTAAAAACGCTGTGTTAGTGAGCAATTCAAATATCGCTCCTTGCTTGTAATTGTATAGGAAAGGCGAGGCGGACATATAATCAGTTTGCTACTGGAACTATTAGTGTTGGAATTCTTCGCTGGCTCCTAAGGATGGGGACGGAGCGCTTAAGGGAATGTACCGAATGCTATGATGTCGGTTCCTAAATCAATCAATCAATCAAACAATCAATCAATCATACAATCAATCAATATATTTCTTGAATGATGTATCTGTAGAGAGAGAGAGAGAGAGAGAGAGAGAGAGAGAGAGAGAGAGAGAGAGAGAGAGAGAGAGAGAGAGAGAGAGAGAGAGAGAGAGAGAGAGAGAAGTCTGTTGGCTCGAAATTCAATCTGAGTGGTCATTTACTACCACTTCCTTTGGACAGCTATTCTTACGCTTGCGCTAAAGTTGAGAAAATTAACTTCCGTTGAACGGAAACTAACACGTACTTGTATTGTCAAACACTTCTGGAAGTCGTAGCGTCATCATGCTAGAGAAAAAAACCGAAGTAGTTAAACCCCTTGGTCCTGGAATAATGAAAATGTATACCCCTGCAGGCGATATAACCCGTGACGTCATATATATATATATACACACACACGCACGCACGCACGCACACACACACACACGCACACACACGCACACACACACGCACACACACACTCACACGCACACACACACACACATTCTGATGACGACATGAACTTACAAAACAAAAACATCAGACGGTGAAGAAATTAACTTAGCAAAACGAGAACTTACCAACAACAACAAAAATGTTTAATGACGACATGACCTAACAAAATATCTGATGTTGAAGAAATGAACTTACCAAAATATGAACTGCCGAAGACATGAACTAAAAAAAAAAAAAAAACAACAACAACAACAACAAAAATGTCTGATGACGACATGGACATACAAAAAATCTGACGGTTAAGAGATGAACTTATAAAAATCTGAACTGCCGAAGACATGAACTAAAAAAAAAATTATAATGACGTCATGGCCTTACAAAATATTCTGATGTTGCAGAATGAACTTACCGAAGCATGAGCTGTTCAAGACGCGAACTTATTCCCCAAAAAATATTATGATGACAACATGAACACACAGAAAAAAATTCTGATGACGACTTGAAAATAAAAAATATGTCTGATGATGACATGACATTCAAAAAGGGATACATTTGTAAGACACGAGTGTCAATCTGTATGGCGTATGGGACATTGTGAGGAAGCCATGAAATCACAAGTAGACATCTTTGTAAGAGTAAGTGGGTAATTTGTGCAAGGTGGTTGACAAGTTGTAATAGCAAGTGGACAAATTGTGAGAGCCATTTGGGGAATTTGCGAATTCCAGTGGCTAGGGTGTGTTTCTAGGGCAAGAAGACAAGTTGTGAGAGTAAGTAGGGACATTGTTAGGTCCAGTGGGGAAGTTGCTAGGGCAATTCGACAAGTTTTGACAGCCAGTGGGCAAATTGATAGAGCTAGTGGGTAAGTTGTCAGCCGAATTCGACAAGCAAGTTGGGAAGTTGTTAGGACAATTCGACAAGTTGTGCAACATGGGGAGCACTTCTGTTTGTGATGTGGAGCACAGCTGATTGAAATGGGCATCACTTCTGTTTCAAATGAGGGATATTACTGTCTGAGGTGAGAAATATATTTGTACGACATGAAGTGCAGGATACATTAAATGTTTGTTATTTTCTAGTGAATGTGTCAGTTTTTATTGTTTGTGTCATTTTCAGTGTTTATTTCGGCAGTTTGTAGTTTTTGTTTCCTTTTGTTGATGTGTCATTTTGTCGTTGTGTCAGTTTTCATTCATTGTCGATTCCTTTTGTTTTTCTTTTTTGGTGCCTGTTATATTTTGGTTGTTTTGCTTTTCGTTAGGTGCCTTGTTCACTGTTGTGTCAGTTTTCATTGTTTGTGTCTGCAGTTTTCATTGGTTGTTTCTGTTTTCACTTTTGTGGTCACTTTGTCGTTGTGTCATGTTTTAAGTAGTTGTCGATTTCATTTTTGTCTGCTACAGGGGTTCTGGAAGAATATCAAAACTGAGAGGGAAGACCAGGAGAACTTTTAATCAGATAGCTGTGGGAACGATTAGTAGTATGACTCTTCGCTGGCTGTTGAACGAGGGGACGGAGCACGTATGGGAATGTCCTGAGTGCAGTGATTGCGGTTATTAACTCAACTCAACCTTACTCAACATTTTGATGTTTACATTTTTCAGTAGTTGTTGATTCTGTTTGTATGTTACATTTTGACCTTCACATTTTGTTTTCTTGTTTACATTGGTTGTAACAGTTTATCGTTGTGTCAGGTCTTCATTGTTTGTGTCAGTTTTCATTTTTTGTTGATTTCTTGTTATTCATGTGTCTGTAAATTTTTTAATGTTTTGCTTTTCTTCAGGTGCATCGTTCAGTGTTTGTGTCAATTTTTATTGTTTATGTTAGCCGTATTCATTGGTTGTATCAGTTTTAATTTTTTTTTTAAATGTGTGTGTCATTTTATCATTGTGTCATTTTTAATTTGTTGTCGATCTCTTTTCGTGCATGTATCTGTTACATTTTGGATGTTTTGCTGTTCTTTGTGTGTCTTGTTCAGTGTTTGTGTCAGTTTTCGGTGTTTATGTTGGCAGTTTTCATTGGTTGTCTTAGTTTTCATTGATTGTGTCACTTATTTGGTTGTCTCAAGGGTTGTCATTTTTCAGTGGCTGTCATTTTTCAGCAGTTGAAATGTTTTTTATTTTTTTTTTAAATGTTTTCTTTTGACTTGTACAAATGGATTTCTTGTTTTCTTGAGGTGCATCGTTCCTTGTTATGTCATTTTTCATTGGTTTCAGTTTTCATTGTTTGTGTTGGAGATTTATTATCATATATGTGTGTTTGAATAAGCAATTTGAGGACTTAGTTAGCGACTATTTGTGTGCCGTGCTGGAACGGACTATCGATTATCTCATAAGTCTTGTATGTTATGCTATACCTGATGCCATTTTGCCTTGTAGGTGATACTCCACCCCTCACCCTTAGCTGTTGTATCCTTGTTTGCTCTTAATGGTCATGCACCCCTGACGCATTCAGTGTGGAGAAGGGAGTTAACGATATCACACAATGAGCATTGTTTGCGGCAATGAAGACACTGTCAATAAAATGTGGTCAATGTTAGAGTGGGAGATTCAGCTTATGATGTCATCACCTCTTAAAACGAAAAAAATATACATATTTCATTAACATATTACATAGGATACAACACAAATTAGTTTTATACTACGAGGGCGAGTCAGTAAGTAAGTTACACAGTTCTGTTGGATGGTAGATAAATGTAGTTGGTGTTTTCTACAGGTGTCATTAGGTGACAGCAACATCGAACTTGATATTCCCGTTCATCAGGTGCGCATGTGCAGCGCATAAACAAAATTGCGACTGTACTTACGGAGTGTACAACCAAAGAGGAACGTGCTGTTGTGCGTTTTTGTGGGCAAAAGGACTGCCTGCAAAGGTCATTCATAAGGAAATGCTTGCTGTTTATGCTGACAAATGTTTGTCCCATAAAGCGGTGCACAGCTGGGTAGAAGAATTTTCTCAAAGGTCGTAAATGACGCCAAAATTTAATGTGAAGTGAAAACGTGGTTTAGAAAGCATTGAACGCAGTTCTAAGCTGCCGCTTTGGGAGGACTGATAAAACGATGAGATAAGTGCATCAATGTTGGTGGAAATTATGTTGAAACATAAAGGGACTATGTACGTATAAAAATAAACTGGTTTTAACTTGTTGCCATATTTAGATATGCTTCAACAGCCTTTTGTGACTTACTTATTGACTTCCCGCCGTACATAGCACACACGATACCACAACTTAGAACAACTATTCCCATCACTGCTTCTACTAATACTGCTGCTGCTGCTGCTGCTTACTATTACTACTTACTACTACTATTTACTACTACTTACTACCTCTACTTACTACTACTACTTACTACTACTACTTACTACTACTACTTACTACTACTACTTACTACTACTTCTGTTGCTGTTGCTGCCTCTGCTACTACAGTTCTTCTTCGTTATCTATTAAAACTACCATATGAAGATAATGACGTCATTGGGGATTCTGGTAGAGCGAGTTATCACATGAATTGGTCTTTTGCTTTCTTAGACCGCGATTTATGGATAGTCATACTTACCCACGTCAGGCGACAAGTCTCTTAATGAATAGGGATAGTACTACTTCTACTATTGCTGCTACGACTACCACAACTGCATGAAGATGACGACGTTAAATAGGATTCCAGTAGAGTGAGTCAATACATTAATTGATCTATACCATTGGAGACCGCAATTTGTGGCCAGGTATGATCACCCACGCCAGACAACATGTCTCTTGATGATGCTGACTACTGTTACAATCTGTTGTTTCGTCTAATTTTTCCCGCTATTGTCGCTGGAACTTCAATATTACTATCATTTTTACTCAAATTACTTGTATTACTTATACAGATAGCCTAATGACATTTATGTAAACCAGAGGAATAGAAGAATACCATAAGAATAGGCAGGCACTTGCTGCTGTTGTTTTGGCCATCAAGCCTACATCTTATGTTGCGCTGCGCAAGCCACGTGTTTTCCCGCCCTAAGAAGAAATGGTCTATACATCGATACCACACCTACCGCTCATGCCATTGTCAGAGCAATTTATTCTAACACTATACAGAAAGTTACAAGTTAGTTTGCAGGACGTCGTAGTTAATCCCAGCCCATTTTCCCGTCCACTTGTTTCTTTATTTTCATATATCAATCTGTATGGGTTTTTTTTTCATTTGAAGAGCTGTAACCCGTAACCCTGCTCTTTAAAAATAAAAATAAAGGCTCACTTCTTTTCTAAATACACCGCCAAAAGAGAAATGACGTATTATGCTGTCGTTTCTACCTACAACGCTGCTGACACTACATGTTTTTAAATAAAACTAGTTACACACTACACAATACAGACCCCAGTGACACGCCGATATAAGCAAACCTGCACGCCCGAACAGACACATCACTACATCGACACCCACACCAGACCAAACAGGCATCTACCGCTCTTGTTGATTGAATACGTCACCCATAATGAGCAGCTCTGACCTCTAGTTTAGTCCATACTGCTAGATGTCCTCGAATGGTATCGGTACAACTGACTTGAATAGATACAGCTCTTAAGACGAAACATTGTGTTGATGTTTATACAGTAAACATACCTCTCTCTCTCTCTCTCTCTCTCTCTCTCTCTCTCTCTCTCTCACTCTCTCTCTCTCTCTCTCTATCTTACTGACATGACCCCTATGAACAATTATTTTGTACGTCATCACCCCTCACCCCTCATACCACTGACATCTACCAATTATGCAGATACATCATACATGAAATATATTTACTATACAAATACAAGAAAGTAAATCTACAACCTCGCGACTCGCACACAAGGCGGTCAGTATAATGATGTAATCATATCTACCACACTCTAGGAAACGACGCTTGGGTGGAACGATATTTGAATCTCTCACTTACACGGCGGTTTCAATTTACCCGTCATCACTAGACACAATCGATAAAGGCATTATAACATACCTGCCACACTCAGCGACAACCTACCCAGAGCGGACACCACGATACCCACGACTGAGACATTATAACCTCTGGACCTAACAACTATAGCACCTCAACACCACCGGCCAAATCCGCGCACCCCTGTAATTCTAATCCACACCTCTAAACATGCGTATGATGATGATGTTTCTATAACACCTATGATACTAAACCATACCCCACCCCTCTTAAGTCATTGAGGCCAACCTTTTTTAATATATGCATATGTTGTGCTACCGTCGATCTTACATCCCGAGCGGTCACTTTTATAAATCAGTATAATGTATCCACCACAGCCCTTCTCATTTAATTGTTCAATCTTTAATACTCATCGTATTGTTTGTCTATATATGTTTTCCCTTTATAAAAATTTTTATATACCTTATTTGAATCGTTTTGTTATTTCAATGTTTCATGTTTTATGTTGTACACTAGACTACCTCCCCCACCATCACGTCACTAGACGTACCCTCCCTAACACACTACGGGTCACTTTATCAGCCCGCACGCCCGCTTGAGTATGCCCATTTTTTGAACAACAACAAAAAAATTGATAATTGTCATCAGGAGTTATCACCACTCCTCGGATCAGGATCGATGTACGTTTGAAAGATATAAGATCCACAAAAAAACTGGAGGATAGAGCCCATCTTACCCTACTGTTGTGGCTACCAAACAAATGGTGTTCAAACTCGTCGGCAAGGCAGCGCAGAGACACGGCGGTCCAGGAAATTCGTGAAGGAGAGGACAACAAGCGAGTGCAGAAGGCTATGCAGCAGCCCCAGCAAGGTCAGTGTGTGTCATGGGAGAGAACTCTGCAGAAGTCCATCTTGCCGCCGTTGAGAATAAGCTTCGTTGTCAAATCACTTAACGATCTCCTGCCACCAGCTGTTAACCCGGTCAGATGGGGTATTTCCGTCGACTCAACATGGCCCCTGTGTAGCAACACGCAGAAGAAAAGGGCTCAGACCGTAGAACACGTGCTGTCTTCGTGCAGGACGGCCCTTGGGCAAGGCCTATTCACCTAGCGCTGCAACAAGGTTCTTACCGAGTTGGCAGCTATAGTGGCAGCTATCAGGGAAATAAAAGGGTCTCTTGTCAAAGCCCGGTGGATACGCTTCCTAAAAGCAGGACAAAAGCCGAACAGCAGAGTTAGTCACTGACTCACAAGAAGAACAACCTCAGTAACACAAAACCCTCTCCTGAAGATTAAAACCTCACAATGTGACCGAAACAACAGCCAGGTTTCGTGCCGACCTGGGAGCCATCTCAACAGGGAAGAACACGGTACCCAAGCTGGGTGTAGCAATAACCAGAATAAGAAATGTCAGCCAAGGTCGAACTTTTGTAGCTAAACGCCGGCAATGACCGATTGTGGTAGAATAGTACGTCTTGCAAGGACCACGCCCCGCAGCGATGGCCAGGGTGAAGAGGGATGTCCAAGCTTTAAGAGAATGAGCCCAGATGAGAGCGTGTAGGAGGCTGGAACCGCAAGCCGTAAAGAGGGCACGAAGTAGGCAACGCGGCTGCAATGACGTCTTGAGAGGGTCATAGATAGCCACCAAGACAGAGGCCAAGACCACGGTCAGCTGCCGGGGGGGGGGGGGGGGGGGGAACTGCCTTTCCCAAAGTCAGTCACAGTGCAGTGTCAGTGTTGGTAGATGCACCAGGTGCTAAATGTTCTCCCCCAGAGGCTGAGATGGCCTTTGGGCAGTGCGATGTGGACAAGGGAAACGTCTCGATAAATACCAGAGAAAAACGTAGCGGGAGAGAAACCGCAGGAGAAAAACGTCCCGGAATCATAACCCAGACGGGCCCGCCCCCGGAGAATGTACACAAGGTAAAGGGATCGAAACATTCGACGAAGGGGGATAACTTATGATGATCAGACGCCTCCTGTCGCCCTTGCTCCCCGGCGGAGATTTTACCACTCTGTTTAGTTTCGTTGTAATTTTTTTTTCAAAGCAGTTGTATCAGTTTATTTGTGTTTTTATGTGATGACGACGGTTTTCTAACCGCAACATAAACTATGTCACATGTGATTGTGTTTTTTGAGTTAACTAATTACTCCTAACGTTTCAGTTGATTTACTCATTACATATCATATTAGTGTCCCACATTAAAAAAAAAAATACAACGGTGCTTCCTAAAATATTGAGAATCTCTGATCTAGTGTGCAGTTTATTTTTACCACGTTGAACATTCAAGCAAAACTAGGGCATACCAGTTAAACTAATGTCCCAGCTGCTACTTCCAAACTCGCGAATTTACTGCTTTTTCGGCTTGCTTAATATATTTAACGTTAAAAATAGCTCGACAATGGGAAATCTTATATAGTAAGTTCTGTAATGCCCTGACAGTATCTCACAATTAGAATACAGAAAGTGTGGATTCCGATATGTATGCACTTGGTGATCCCCGTCAGTACCACACACTTGGACACTATGTTAAGTCTTATTGTGTGATCTACTGAATAGAATGTTGACAGACTTATTATGTGATCTATGGAACATTATGTTGACAGAGTAACAGAGTAGGTTGAGAAACATTAATAAACGGAAATAAATGATGCAATCTTCTAAGTTATGTAAGACAAATTATTTAAAAGAAGCCTCTTTGCACGAGAACTCACCAGAAGGGTTCTACGTAGGAGAATTATGTGTAGTGACGATGACAAACAACAATACGATAACCAAGGGCAAAGAGTTTGTTTACAAAACAGTGTTTCTGCCGAACATCACCAGGAGAAGTCGCATCATTTATTCTCTGTATATTGATAACATCGGCAAGGTTCAAGTATATATTTCACACATGAATTATATTAATGTACGAGGAATATGTCTCATAACTAATTCTAAATATTATTATTTTTTCTTAAGTCTTCTTCTTCTTCTTCTTCTTCTTCTTCTTCTTCTTCTTCTTCTTCTTCTTCTTCTTCTTCTTCTTTCGTTCGCCTGAAATATGTTTATAACTGCAATGTTGTCTCTTGTATGAAACAAAAGAAATAAAATCTCAAGCCTAATAGAGAGGACAATAGTGGTCGATGATAATGGAATTTTGAAACTTGAAACTGGAATACTGAAGGTTATATGGAATGCTTCGTCATGCAACTATGTCAAAAATAACTTGATAAATATTCTCAATGTATTGGAATTCGTTTGAAGATGAACAGGATTGTTATATTACAAATTTCGATATTAAAAGAAAAAAAAAACAAAAAAACTTGTCGATTCTGAGGTTGTATGTGAATTCAAAATTACCTAATTTGGTTAATGAAACATTTTTAGTTAGTTAGTCTTTCCTCTTGAGCCTAAGGCGGCGAATAGGGCAGAAGTCCTGTCTCTCCATGCCTGGCGGTTCGCTGCTATCTGTTGTAGATCTTGGATATTTACTTGGCCGTTGAATGAGCCTTCTCTAATGATGGTTCTACGCAGGGTCTCTCTTGGTCTTCCCCGTTTTCTTTTCCCTACTGGTGACCATATGAGGGCTTGGTAGGGGAGTCTTGACTTGTCCATTCTGAGTACATGGCCGATGTAGTTCCAACGGCGTCTTCTTATGAAATTGGATACTGTATCTTGCTTAGTCTCTTGTCTTATTTGCGAATTGGTTCTGAAGTCTGTCCAGTGGATGTTTAGAAGTCTTCTAAGACATTTGTTCTCAAAATTGTCTAATTTTTTATCTAAAGCTACCGTTGATTTCCAACTTTCACATCCATACGTTAACACTGGAATCACACAAGAGTTGAAGATTTTAAGTTTTGTGTGTTTGCTGAGTGTCTTTGACTTCCAGATGTTTGATGAAACATTGATCAGGCGATATTCATATCTATGTATGATTATAGGAGAGGTTAATCAACTTTATGACACAACGCGAGGAAAGGTTACCATTTGGAGATCAATGGAACATTATATCTTCACGGGCCTGCGAATCAAATATATGGGTGGTGATCTTCAGAATTTCCGTTGCAGAGAAAATCTGTTATGGAGAATTTGAAGGAGGACTCTGTCACCGGCGTTATTTATTATAGAGATGTTTCAACAATATACACTGTTACAACAGACTTATTATATAATCTATGGAACACTATCTTGACAGACTTATTATATATATATATATATATATATATATATATATATATATATATATATATATATATATATATATATATATATATATATCCTGCCTGCCTGCCTGCCTGCATGCATGACAGTTATTTACTTAATATTATTTAATATTTAATTTACATTATAACGTATGTATAGCGAGGGGACATAACTTATAATAGCATTGCTATATATGTAAAATTGTTGCATATTTCTCAAATAGGTGGACCTTTTCGCTACAGTTATCTACAGGCATATGCGCTATAATCCTCCTCCCCCTTCTTCTCCCCCCATCCTCCTCCTCCTCCCCTCCCCCTCCTCCTCCTTCCCTCTCTTCCTCCACCTCCGCTTCTCCCCTCCTCCCCCATCTCCACTTCTTCCTCCCCTCCTCCTCCCCCTCTTCTCATCTCATCCTCCTCCTCCCCCTCCTCCTCCTCCCCCTCTTCTCACCTTCTCCTCCTCCTCCCCTCCTCTTCCTCCTCCTCCCTCCTGCACCTCCTTCCTCCTCCTCCCTCCTGCACCTCCTCCCTCCTCCTTCTCCCTCCTCCTCCACCACCCTCCTCCATCCCTTCCTCCTCCTCCCCTCTCCTCCTCCTCCCCCTCATCTCATCTCATCCTCCTCCTCCTCCCCCTCTTCTCACCTTCTCCTCCTCCTCCCCTCCTCTTCCTCCTCCTCCCTCCTGCACCTCCTTCCTCCTCCTCCCTCCTGCACCTCCTCCTTCTCCCTCCTCCTCCTCCACCACCCTCCTCCATCCCTTCCTCCTCCTCCCCTCTCCTCCTCCTCCCCTTCCTCCTCCACCCCCCACCGCCTCCTTCTCCTCCCGTCCTCCTCCTCCTCCCCTTCTCCCACATCTCCTCCTCCTCCCTCTCCTCCTCCTCATCTTCCCCCATCCTCTCCTCCTCCTCCTCCCCCTCCTCCTCCTCCTCCCCCTCCTCCTCCTCCCCTGCTCCCTATTTAGTTATTGGGATGAAGATTGTTCTCTTCCAATCTGTTCGCCATATTTCCGGGAACGGGAACTGGAGCTTATATGACTACTTATATGAATTAAATGAGACGCTCCCTGCCAGGGGCTGGGCGAAGCCGGGCCGGGCTTCTTATATGGGAACGGGAACCGGAGCAGGGGCCGAATATGAATTAAATGAGACGCTCCCCGCCAGGAGCTGAGCGAAGCCGGGCCGGGTCGTCTTTTTTGGGAACGGGAACGGGAGCAGGGGCCGAATATGAATTAAATGAGACGCTCCATTTACCCAAGTTAATTGTTTGGGTAAGATGTAAAGATCTTTCAAGTGCTCTTTCTAATAATAGACAGACAGACAGACAGACAGACAGACAGACAGACAGACAGACAGACAGACAGACAGACAGGTAGATAGTCGGGAACGGGAACGGGAGCTTATATGACTACTTATATGAATTAAATGAGATGCTCCCCAATAGGGGCTGGGCAAAGCCGGGCCGGGTCAGACAGACAGACAGACAGACAGACAGACAGTCGGGAACTGGAACGGGTGCTTATATGACTACTTATAAGAATTAAATGAGATGCTCCCCACCAGAGACTGGGCGCTGCCGGGCCGGGTCAGCTAGTATATATATTTTTTTCCGCGGTCAACATCAGCAGCTTTCAGCTGTATGTTGATTCCTAGGCTAGATTACGCTCATCAGCACGCCACGACTTTCTGAGCGACCGGCTCCAAGTAGTATAGTATGCGCATTTGCCGCATCAAATGGGCAGTGGGGAGAGGTAGTTTGGGGAGTATTTTGTTATATAGCTCTATGTGACGTCATCGCACTCCCCCAGAAATCGACTCCCCATTCTAAATGGGGAGTCAAATGGGTATAACTCATGAATCGTTCAAGTTTTTTTATCTGGTACTATTACATCCCTTTAAAATCCGACGATCGGTGCGTGTGACGGATGGCGGCGCGCGGGGCGATCGGGAAAGAGCACGGGCGTTCTGTGTTCGAACCCAATACAATATGTGACGTGGGTGTAAGACAGAGGATTATAACTCATTTCTGGTACTTTTTTTGTAATTTAAATATTAAGATGTCGGCTATTATACGTTGTAGTGGGGTAGTGGAGATTGGGAAGATTAAAGATGTGTGTTAAGTGGTGAGACAAGGGAGGTGAAAAAAAATTTAAATGGCGATTCATTGTTAATAGGTAGGGGCGGTTGGGGTGGAGTCATGGTGGCCAAGCTGTCTAGCGGGATTGAGGTGGGAGGTGTGGGACTATTGGTGATGTGTAGTGGTTAGGAGTACGATGCTCTTCCACGGCGTGGCGTCGTGGCTAAGCCGTGAGGTTGGGAACATTTAAATATTAATATGGCGGATATTATTAGGTGTAGTGGGGTGAGGGATGTTGTGAAGATTAAAGATGTTTGTTAAGTGGTTGGGTAGGGGAGGTTGGAAGTTTTTTAAACGGTGATTCATTGTTAAGAGGCAGAGCAGTGGGGTGGATCAGTGGTGGTCGAGATGCCTATTGGGATTGAGGTGGGACTATTATTGGTGTGTATTGGTTAAGAGTACGATGTTCTTCCACGAGGTGGCGTTGTGCGGCGATCAGGTAGGTGGCGGACGACGATGCGGGCGCGCGTATGTGTGTGAGTGGTTGTGTTAGGGTTACAGTACTCGTCCACACGATGGGGAAGGTGGAGTGGGTGTAAGACAGGTTTTCGTTGTTAAGGAGGTGGTTATATCGTCTGTAGAGACTATTAGTGACTTATACACTATCACCAGACATGGGTCACAGATCTTCAAATTAAAAACCGTAATTAAGTAAAGATGTTGATTATTAGTGGTCGGGCTGTGTGACTGGAGGTGGTCGAAAGATAGAGTATCAAGAGCATGTGTAAAGGTAGTGACGTGGATATGATAGGTGCTCTATGTCTATTTGGTCATATATTGAAGTACACTGGTTGCTGCAGTGAGCGTTTGCGCGTGCGTGTTCGGGTACGTGTGTGCGTGCGGGTACGTGGCGCGAGAGGTCGGTGTTCGAACCCAATAAAATATGTGAAAAAAAGACCGTTCATCGTCCTACAAACTGTCGGGTGTGTTTCCAATGCCGGACGTACCATGCATATTTGCAAAAGCTAGAAGCGTCCCCTAATCTTTGTACGCGATGTTAATCACGGATTACAGGTCGACTCAACCTTGTCGCCACATCCTGTTACAAGGGCAGCAAGTGATACATGTAATGACGCAAGTAAATCCTACGTCATACACCTGACCGACTTGTCACATCCTGTCATCTGTATGGGCAGTATTTTTGACCAGATTAAATCCCTATTCAGTTACCAGATGCGTGTTATTTAAGCCGGATTAGGGGACAATACCACTTGCCGATAATACTCAAAGTGTCTCTGGGTTGTTTCCTGTTTCCGGTAGCAAGGTGAATCGGATTAGGGGACAATACCAGTAGTGATGTATGGCCGCTACTACCTAGACATCTGGCTGGGGGCGGTAGGTGAGGCGTCCCGGGTGTCCGTTGTTCGTACCAGGAATGGTTTGTTTTTTTTTGGGGGGGGGGGGGGGGGGGTTCTTTTTAAAAAATTTATAATTCCTGATTGGAATTGGAAGTTGGGAAATTTTGGTATGTGGAAAAAATGTGGGGAATTTTTATTTTTCTGGTATATATGTTAAATGAAAATCTTAAAAATTTAAAGTGATCGGTATTATTCTTTGTAATGGATATGGGTTAGTGCAATTCGTTCATAAGGGGTGGGTGGCGGTTATTAGTGAGCTGTAGAGGGTCGTATTGGTGTAAACACTATCATCATACGGTTACAAATGAAAACCTTAAATATTAAATGTGATCGGTATTATTGTTCGTAATGTGTATGGCTTAGTGAAATTAGTTGAGAAGGGGTGGGTGGCGGTTATTAGTGGTCTCTGGATGCCGGAGTGGTCGAGGAGGAAACCGTTGGGGAAAATACGTGTAGTAAAACGGTGATGATTACAGTTGTAGATGACGTGGTCAAGTAGTGGTCTGGTAGTGGTAAAGTGGTCGAACGACCAGTTAAATTGTCGAGGAAAGTACGTGTTGTTAAACCGTGATGGGTAAAGTGAGGAGAAGACAGTAGTTATAGTAGTAAGTGTAGAATAAGAGGAAGCAGTTGTAGGTTTATTAATAGTAGTAATATTAGTTGTAGCGACAGCAATAGTAGCTGTTGCATTGGTAGAGATACAAGTCTCTTTATCGGAATGTATAAAAGTTACACAAACACGAAGACAGATACACAAAGACACATACATACTGACACATAAACACAAACGCACACACATACGCGCACAAAAACAAACACTACAGCCAAGAACAAAGATCCATAAACGCATAAACAAACACACACACACACACGTGCAGAGACATCACATGTACAGACAAGAACAAAGATCCATACATACTCAAACACAAGCGTACACGAACAGAACCAGACACACGAACACAAGTACAGACACATAAACACTTGTACATACATACATGAACAGTGAAAAATACACACAAACACACATACAGACAAGAAAGACATATAATGGAACAAATAGACACTGAAACACAAAGATACAGAGACTGTGAACAGCACAGCCTTCCTGTTAACGGACGCGGATGTCCAAGAAAATTCCTACCATTACTACTACTACTACCATGGGTTGGTTGGTCCCTACATCATCGACGCCATATGTAAAAGTCATTAAGTGGGCGGCCGGTGGCGTGAAGAAGTGATTCATCGGTTGCACGGAGGCGATCGTGCGGTTGTGTGTGAAAAAAGCATAGCGTTATCTACAAAACGCCACGTCAGCCCTGTAGTGTCGTGTGCACAAGGCAGATAGTGTATAAAATATGCGGCGTCTCTTGTGAGCAGCTACTCTTTGCAGCCGTTCGTGTTACAGCAAATATTTCACTATTGTTTACGTGCTGACTAGTCTAACCAACAACCTTCGCCACAGAGTTATTTGTGAAACAGCTGATGTGACAAACAGTAATAATAAAATAGTGCTCGTTTAGCGTTGTTCTTGTAGTGACATGATGTCGGCTTCTGATGTTTGATAAACAGTGAAACATATATTGTTTTGTATTGAGACCAGTGCTTATTGAGAGTCAGTCCTCGTATTGCTTGTGTATACACCAGAACCTTTTGTGGTTTTACAAGCGAAAGTGTGGAAGTTCCGTCAGTGCTTTGTAAAACTTGACAGTACAGAACAACACAGTTGTGTGAATTATTCATATACAAGCAATATTAGCAGTACATTTTGTTCTATCAATACGGCCAGTACTAGCAAGTCTACTTTCATGTGTTCAGTGTGCGACAAATCCTTTTCTGATATTATAAGTTCACTCCACACATTCGGACCATTCACACCCATGAGGATCAAGTACACTTATGTTATATATGTGGACAACATTTCAACAGAAAAGACAATCTACAACGACACATACGAACACAGCATCAAGCACTTATGGATACATCTACACCAGAATCAATTCCCACAACTGCACCAACAACATCAGAGGCATCATCACCACACCAGAGGACAGAGCCAGATGTATATTTTTGGCATCCTCGTAGTGTAATATCTACTCAAGTAGCAGACTACCACCACCAGTGTGCCACTTGCGACAAATCATTCACGTTGTTTCAACACTTCACCCGCAACAGTGGGACTATTCACAGCCATAATAATGAAATATATGCCTGTCAGTTATGTGACAATCTATATAATAGGAAGGATAACCTACAACGTCACTTACGAACACACCACCAGACACCCACAGTAGCATCACGAGAAACGACGACACCCTTAGACACCCATACCTCTAAAGCACAGAAACACACTACTGCTCACATAGTAGCAGAGGAAGCTGGATATCCAACAAAAAGATAGGGCCAATTTGACAGCCCTTAGGGCGTACTGCAAGGAGCTGTCGATCATGCTACCCAATCAGGTGGTGGTATTAGAAGAAAGTGACGACCACCGCCACCGGGTGATTTTAGTAAACGTATGACACTAGTCGGGCTCATAAAAAGAAGTATTCGGATATCTTTGCATGATGGTTCTGAGTCACTCCAACTCTCATGCGTGTCTTCATTCTGGAGGCTAAACAAACAAGGTATAGGGCGAGTAGCTGTGTGATGACCTGGACAACACCATCGCTGTTTGATAGTCAACCAATCTATAGTCAGATGTGTGATCAGAGCCCACCAGCCCGGAGACAGGCAGACCAGGAATACTCAGACAACTGTATACCACTGGTGGACCCAAGAAAGAAGAGACGTGTATAACTATCCATATATGAAAATTTAAAAAGATGAAAATATGTGACGTTGTTCTTGACATTATTCGTGGTCTTGACTCGTTTGCAGATCCTTGTGGCGGCTTAGTATCGTCTCTCTGTTTCAAGGTGTGTACTTGTATATTTGATCTCTCTCCTCTCTCTCTCTCTCTCTCTCTCTCTCTCTCTCTCTCTCTCTCTCTCTCTCTCTCTCTCTCTCTCTCTCTCTCTCTCTCTTTTCTATATCCACCAAGTGTATTTACACTTCAATTATTTTTTTTTATGGTCGTACATAGAGGTCGTTTCATCTTTTCCCAGAAACACATTTCCAATGTTTTACAACTTGTCTGCTCATAGCCACGTTTCACAGCCAGACAAAAGTACAGATTATATGTATCACTTCAACATTCAGATAAGAAAATATGACCGCCACAACTTCTGTCCTCCTCATGTACCAGACCTGAATGTGCAAAAATATGTCACATACCGAGTTTGTCATATCAATTTCTCTTGATACATCACTCAAACTACCATAAATTGTTGATGTTTAATATCACACGACATCATAAACTTTAATTTCATTATAACTTTTTTGACACCGGTAGAAGTTATGTTGTTGACACAGACGATCTATCACCGACTAGATACGCACCAGAAAAGAAGGGGGGAAAGGCAAAGACACTCATACCTAAAGACAAATAATACACACAAAAGAAACATGACTATACATAGATTGCAAACCAGTACTAGCACTACAAACGCCACGCCATCAAAATGATCACCACATTTGAAATTCACACTACTCCAACACACAGTACAACACATGACACATCTTATTCTAACATACACTTTTCATGAAATTTCCCAAATTGGGGAGCTATTAAAGAATACGTAATAGAATGAGATGAGATACACAAAGACAACAAGAACATATCATACAATACAACTCACAAACCAGACTGACAGACTCACTAGCATATCAGATAACCTCCCAGCCAACAACAACAATAACTACTAGTAGAGCACACAACATTAAACACCTTCTTAACAATACTAGCCGCACACTACCAGTATTTTTTTTTAATATTTTTTTTATCAGACATGCATACACACCATACCAGGACATGAAATATAGCAAACAACCCATTCTACTACCACTCCTACTACACCTACTTCCACTACAACTACTACTACCGTATCGCACGTGTCGATTTGCCATGACAACTTGCCCACTGGCTCTCATAAATCACCCACTGAGAGACCTGTTTGGTTGTGACGATGGAAAATATGTTTCACAACAAGGTGTAGATATCACTTCAGCTCACAACTTACCGCTTTCCAAAACCCAGCCTCTGTGTGATCATTATACCACTTTATATTGCCCATATCTTCATGTCTCCAATGCTGCTTATTGCCAATAAAGACTTTCTTAAATCCGCGTCTGCAATATTGATCTCTTGAATACCATATAAACCATATATTCTAGAAGATGTTCATCGTATCATACCACGTAACGCTAGCAGTCATTGCACCACAACCGATTTTCTGCTGAGTGGGCACATTTTACAACCTACTGGAGATAAAGCGTCTGTCCCATAACCCACTAGACGTTAGACAATGAATATGGTCATTGACCTGTATGATCACTGCTAAGAAGGAAATCAATGACAAGCGGTGTTCTTTACAGATTCCTATAACTTTATGATTCTACTTAGAATTATAATGAGAAGAATAAGAAAGACAATAAATATTGAAAATTGGCGCAAAGGCAGTATGGATGTGTGGAAGGAAAAGGGGATACAAAAGGCAAGATATACATTACGAACACTAATAGAAAGACCAAGATAGAAGAGAAAAGTCTTAACCAAGTGGATAATTTTATATACTTGGGGACATTTATAATGACAGATGGAACATACACAAAAGAGATTAAGGCCATAATAGGGCAAACAAAAGCTATATTTGAGAAAATGAAAAGTATCTTATGCAATAAGTTACATCGCTTAATTTTCTTATTTTTTATTGTTGAAATTTACTTTTTTCAAATATTATCCTTGAAGGTTAATATTTAAAATTTATTTTTAACTTTCATGAGAGAGAGAGAGAGAGAGAGAGAGAGAGAGAGAGAGAGAGAGAGAGAGAGAGAGAGAGAGAGAGAGAGAGAGAGAGAGAGACAGAGACAGAGACAGAGACAGAGACAGAGACAGAGACAGAGACAGGGACGGACGGACAGTCAGACAGACAGACAGACAGACAGATCAAATATACAAGTACACATCTTGAAACAGAGAGACAATACTAAACCGCCACTAGGATCTGCAAACGAGTCAAGACCACGAATAATGTCAAGAACGACACATATTTTCATTTTTTTTTTAAATTTTCATATATGGATAGTTCATTCTTGGGTCCCCCAGTGGTATACAGTTGTCTGAGTAGTCCTGGTCTGCCTGTCTCCGGGATGGTGGGCTCTGATCACACATCTGACTATAGATTGGTTGACTATCAAACAGAGATGGTGTTGTCCAGGTCATCACACAGCTACTCGCCTATACCTTGTTTGTTTAGCCTCCAGAATGAAGACACGCATGAAAGTTGGAGTGACTCAGAACCATCATGCAAAGATATCCGAATACGTCTTGTTATAAGCCCGACTAGGGCCAATTGGTAGTGTCATAGGTTTATGAAAATCACCCGGTGGCGGTGGTCGTAACTTTCTTCTAATACCACCACCTGATTGGTTATCATGATCGACAGCTCCTTGCAGTACGCCTTAAGGGCTGTCAAATTTGGCTCTATCTTTGTGTATTGTATCTTTAGAGGTATGGGTGTCTAAGGGTGTCGTCGTTTCTCGTGATGCTACTGTAGGCGTCTGGTAGTAGGTTCGTAAGTGACGTTGTAGGTTATCCTTCCTATTATATAGATTGTCACATAACTGACAGGCATATATTTCATTATTATGGCTGTGAATGGTCCCACTGTTGCGGGTGAAGTGTAGAAACAACGTGAAGGATTTGTCGCAAGTGGCCTACTGGTGGTAGTAGTCAGCTACTTGAGTAGATTTTACACTACGAGGATGCCAAAAATATACATTTTGCTCTGTCCTCTGGTGTGGTGATGATGGCTCTGATGTTGTTGATGCAGTTGTGGGAATTGATTCTGGTGTAGATGTTTCCATAAGTTCCTGATGCTGTGTTCGTATGTGTCGTTGTAGATTGTCTTTTCTGTTGAAAAGTTGTCCACAGATATGACATAAGTGTACTTTATCCTCATGGGTGTGAATGGTCCGTTGTGGCGAGTGAACACATACTTATCACAAAAGGATTTGTCGCACACTGAACACATGAAAGAAGATTTGCTAGTACTGACCATATTGATAGAACAAAACGTACTGCTAATATTGCTTGTATGTGAATAATTCACACAACTGTATTGTTCTGTACTGTCAAGTTTTACAAAGCACCGACGGAACTTCCACACTCTCGCTTGTAAAACCACACAAAGGTCTGGTGTATACACAAGCAATGCGAGGACTGACTCTCAATAAGCACTGGCCTCAATACAAAACAATATATGTTTCACTGTTTATCAAAAATCAGATGCCAACATCACAGATTGAATCATGTCACTACACGAACGACGATAAACGAGCACTGTTATATTCGTACTCTTTGTCACATCAGCTGTTTCACAAATAACTCTGTGGCGAAGGTTGTCGGTTAGCCTAGTCAGCACGTGAACAATAGTGACATATTTGCTGTAACACGAACGGCTGGCAAAGAGTAGCTGCTCACAATAGACGCCGTCTATTTTATACACTATCTGCCTTGTGCACACGGCACTATAGGGCTGACGTGGCGTTTTGTAGACAACGCTATGATTTTATCACACACAACCGCCCGCCCGACTCCGTGCAACCGATGAATCATTTCTTCACGCCACCGGCAGCCCACTTAATGACTTTAGCCTATGGCGTCGCTGACGTAGAGACCCGCCAACCTATGGTAGTAGTAGTAGTAATGGTAGGAATTTTCTCGGACATCCGCGTACGTTAACAGGAAGGTTGTGTTGTTCGCAGTCTCTGTATCTTTGTGTTTCAGTGTCTATTTGTTCCATTGTGTGTCTTTCTTGTCTGTATGTGTGTTTGTGTGTATTTGTCACTGTTCATAGCTGTATGTACAAGTGTTTATGTGTCTGTACTTGTGTTCGTGTGTGCGGGTCTGTTCGTGTATGCGTGTGTTTGTGTGTGTATGGATCTTTGTTCTTGTCGGTACGTGTGATGTCTCTGTACTTGTGTGTGTGAGTGTGTGTATGTGTGTGTGTGCGTGTTTATGCGTGTATGGATCTTTGTTCTTGTCTGTACGTGTTTGTTTGTTTATGCGAGCGTATGTGTGTGTGTTTGTGTTTATGTGTCTGTATGTATGTGTCTTTGTGTATCTGTCTTTATGTTTGTGTGACTTTTACACATTCCGATAAAGAGACTTGTATCTCTACCAATGCAACAGCAACCATTGCTGTCGCTACAACTAATATTACTACTATTAATAAACCTACAACTGCTTCCTCTTATTCTACACTAACTACTACAACTACTGTCTTCTCCTCACTTTACCCATCACGGTTTGACTACACGTATTTTCCTCGACAATTTAACTGGTCATTCGACCACATTACCACTACCAGACCAATACTTGACCACGTCATCTACAACTTTAACCATCATCGTTTCACTACACGTATTTTCGCCAACGGTTTCCTCACTCGACCACTACGACCTCTACAGACCACTAATAACCGCCACCCACCACTTCTATACTAATTTCACTAAGCTATACACATTACAAACAATAATACTGATCACTTTTAATTTTTAAGTTTTTCATTTGTAACCCGTATGGTGATAGTGTCTACACCAATAAGACCATCTACAGCTCACTAATAACCACCACGCACCCCGTATGAACGAATTGCACTAACCAATATCCATTACAAACAATAATACCGATCACCTTAAATTTTTAAGGTTTTAATTTAAAATATATACCCGAAAAATAAAAATACCCCACATTTTTTCCACCCACCAACATTTAACAACTTCCAATTCCAACAAAAAATATTTAAAAAAAAATAATAATCATCATTCCTGGTTCGAACCACGGACACCCGGGATTCCCCACCCCCTCCTCCAGCCAGATTTACAGGTAGTAGCGGCCATACATCACTACTGGTATTGTCCCCTAATCCGAGTCACCTTGCTACAGGAAACAGGAAACAACCCAGAGGATACTTTGAGTATTAACGGCAAGTGGTATTGTCCCCTAATCCGGCTTAAATAACACGCATCCGGTACACTGAATAGGGATTTAATTTGGTCAAAAATACTGCCCATACTGATGACAGGATGTGACAATGTCGGTCAGGTGTATGACGTAGGATGTACGTGCGTCGTTACAGGTATCACGTGCTGTCCTTGTAACAGGATGTGGCGACAAGGTTGAGTCGACCTGTAATCCGTGATTAACTTAGCGTAAAAAGATTAGGGGACGCTTCAAGCTTTTGCAACTATGCATGGTACGTCCGGCATTGGAAACACACCCGACAGTTTGTAGGACGGTGAACGGTCGTATTTTTCACATATTTTATTGGGGTCGAACACCGACCGCTCGCGCCACGTACCCGCACGCACACACGTACCCGATCACGCACGCGCACACGCACACGCCCCTCACTGCAGCAACCAGTGTACTTCAATATATGACCAAATAGACATAGAGTACCTATCATATCCACGTCACCACCTTTACAATACTCTTGATACTCTATCAAGTATACAGCAGGAAACCCTAAATATGACTTGTGCAAAGTGAAAACTGACAAAGAAATACAAGATAATTTTAACATAGAAGTAAATAACAAATTTGATTTATTGTCTGATATAGAGATCCTAATTCAAGATGTAGATGATGAATGGGAAATGCTGAGGAATTCAATCAGTTGTGCAGCAGAAAAAACTATTCCAAAATTAAAGAAAGTGGGCCGTAAGACATGGATGACTGAAGAAATTTTACAACTAATGGAAACAAGAAGACAGAACAAAAATAATCCTGCTAAATATGAAGAAATTCACATAAAAGTCAGAACCGTATGTAGGGAGGCAAAAGAAACATGGCTTGAGAAAAACTGCGAAGAAATTGAAAAACAACACAACAGTAAAAATGCGAAAATAATGCACAAAAGAATTCAGGAGCTTACTAATAAAAGAACACGTACATCAGCAGGCTGCCTAAAGACAAAAGATGGAAGAGTCATAATAGAAAAAGATCAGATCTTACGTGTATGGTCAAATTATGTGAAAAACCTTTATGACGACAACAGAGACGAACACTACGATGTTCAAAATAATAATGAAGGACCAGCAATTTTGAAGATGGAGGTTCAGAATGCTCTTAACCATATGAAATATGGCAAGACCCCCGGTTCAGACAGCGTCACAACAGAAATGATTAATGCTTTAGAAGAATATGGAATAGATAAAGTTACCAGTCTGCTTAATACAATATATGATACTGGAAATATACCTCATGAATTATGTAATTCTGTATTTATTGCAATCCCAAAGAAATCAGGAGCCTTGGAATGTGATCAACATCGAACAATTAGTATAATGAGTCACATCACGAAGATTTTGCTAAGAATTATCATGCAAAGAGTTAGGAGGAAAATACAACCTGAAATAGGAGAAGAACAATGTGGGTTTGTAGAAGGCAAGGGTACAATAAATGCTGTGTATATACTGAGAACCGTAATTGAACGATCTATAGAAGTAAACAAAGATCTACACCTTTGCTTTATTGACTACACAAAGGCTTTCGATAAAGTGAGACATGCCAACATGATAAGGATGCTTGAAGATCTACAAATTGATGTAAAAGACCTTAGACTTGTTAACAACTTATATTGGAAACAACAAGCTGCCATACGAGTTGATAATCAAGTAGGCCAATATCAGCCTATTAAGAGAGGTGTGAGACAGGGATGTATAATGTCTCCAGATCTGTTTTCCCTGTACAGTGAAAGTATTTTCAGAAATATTGAAGATATGGAAGGAATCAACATTGGGGGACGATGCATCAATAACATTAGATATGCAAACGATACAGTCTTGATTGCAGACAACAGGACCTGCAACATTTAGTAGATGCAGTTATTACACACAGTGAACAACGAGGGGTAGAATTAAATTGTAAAAAGACACAGGTTATGGTCGTCACTAGGAAGAACGAAATACCACAATGTAATATACAAGTAAATGGGAATATTCTTCAACAAGTGAATAGGTACAATTATCTCGGAACAGTAATAACATCTGATGGGAGATGCCTTGAAGAGATTAGAACAAGAATCGCCATGTCTAAGGTAGCCTTTAGCAAGATGAAAAACATACTGACCAATAAAAAGATGTCAATTGAAACGAGAAAAAGAGTGTTGAGGTGCTACATAGAACCTGTACTTTTATATGGATGTGAAGCTTGGACAATGAGCAGTCAAGCTGAAAAACATCTGATGGCTGTAGAAATGTGGTTTCTGAGGAAAATGCAAAGAATACCATGGACAGCCATAAAGACCAATGAACAGGTCCTTCAAGAAACAAACGAAGATCGTAAACTGATTAGAGACATTAGACGCAGACAGTCAAAATTTTTTGGGCATGTTATGAGAAGAAACGAAGTGAAGAACTTGGTGACAACTGGTAAGATCGAATGGAAGAGACCAAGAGGAAGACCTAGAAGCAAATAACTGGATGGCTTGGCCTCGTGGCATGGTCGAGACAGAAACACAGAGGTGATCCACGACTCTGGTGATCGAGTGAGATGGCAAAACATGACCGCCCACGCTTACCTGCATGGCACATGATGTATGGATGGGATACTCTATCCTTCGACATCCTCCAGTCACACAACCCGACCACTAATAATCAACATCTTTACTTAATTACGGTTTTTAATTTGAAGATCTGTGACCCTTGTCTGATGATAGTGTATAGGTCACTAATAGTCTCTACAGACCATATAACGACCTCCTTAACAACGGAAACCTGTCTTACACCAACTCCACCTTCCCCATCGTGTTGACGAGTACTGTAACCCTAACACAACCACTCACACACATACGCGCGACGGCAACATCGTCCGCCACCCGCCTGATAGCCGCACAACGCCACCTTGTGGAAGAGCATCGTACTCTTAACCAATACACACCAATAATAGTCCCACCTCAATCCCGATAGGCATCTCGACCACTACTGCTCCACCCCACTGCCCTGCCTCTTAACAAGGAATCACCGTTTAAAATAATTTCCAACCTCCCCCACCCCACCACTTAACAAACATCTTTAATCTTCACAACCCCCCCCCCCCCCCCCCGCCCCACCCCACTACACCTGATAATATCCGTCATATTAATATTTACATTTTCCCAACCTTCTGGCTTAGCCACGACACCACTCCGTGGAAGAGCATCGTACTCCTAACCATTACACATCACTAATAATCCCACATCTCCCACCTAAATTCCGATAGACAGCTCGGCCACCATGACTCCACCCCAACCGCCCCTACCTCTTAACAATGAATTGAAATGTTTTTTTCAACCTCGCCTTACCTCACCAATTAACACACATCTTTAATCTTCCCCAACCTCCACTACCTCGCTACAACTTATAATAGCCGCCATCTTAATATTTAAATTACAAAAAAATGTACCAGAAATGAGTTATAGGCCTCTGTCGTACACCCACGTCATATATTGTATTGGGTTCGAATACCGACCGCCCGAGTTCCTCCCGATCGCCCCGCGCGCCGCCGGCCGCCACATGCACCGATCGCAGAATTTTAAAGGGATGTAATAGTACCAGAAAAAAACCCGAACGCTTCATGAGTTATACCCCGTTAACTCCCGATTTAGAATGGGAAGTCGATTTCAGGGGAAGTGCGATGACGTCACATAGAGCTATATAACAAAATACTCCCCAAACTCTTCCTTCTCACTCTCCATTTGATGCGGCAAATGCGCATACTATACTACTGCTCCATACTCTCATAAGTCACTGGCGCGACTCGAATCGCTTCCAATTCTCGTACGCTCACGTCAACCATGAGAGTATTCGAGGTTACGGAGAAAGCTGCTAATCCATCGACCAGGGAGACCGGCATATATATATATATATAATTTTATATATATACCCATCCATCCATCATGTGCCATGCCGCATCATGTGCCATGCCGATAAGCGTGGGCGATCATGTTCTACGATCTCACTCGATCACAAGTGTCGTGGATCAGATCCGTGTTCCTGTTTCGACCATGCCACGTGGCCAAACCATTCAGGTATTTACTTCTCGATCTTCCCCTTGTTCTCTTCCCTTCGATCTTGCCAGTCGTCACCAAGTCATTTATTCTCATAACATGCCCAAACAATTTTGGCTGTCTACATCTAATGACTCTAATCAGTTTACGATCTTCATTTGTTTCTTGAAGGACTTGTTCATTGGTATTTCTTTCTGACCTTGGTATTATTTGTATTTTCCTCAGAAACCACATGATCACAGCCATCAGCTGTTTTTAAGCTTCACTGCTTATTGTCCATGCTTCACATCCATACAAAAGTATAAGTTCTATGTAGCACTTCAACACAATTTTTTCTCGTTTCAATTGATGCCTTTTTATTGGTCAGTATGTTTTTCATATTGCAAAAGGCTACCTTCGTAATGGCAATTCTTGTTCTAATCTCTTTAAGGCATCTCCCATCAGATGTTATGACTGTGCCGAGATAACTGTATCGATTCACTTGCTTAAGAATATGCCCATATACTCGTATATCACATTGTGGTATTTCATTCTTCCCAGTGACGACCATAATCTGTGTCTTCTTAATATTCAGTTCTAACCCTAATTGTTCACTGTGTGCAACAACCGCATCTACTACCTTTTGCAGGTCTTGTTCATTGTCTGCAATCAAGACTTTATCATCTGCATATCTAATGTTATTGATGTACCGTCCCCCAGTGTTGATTCCTTCCATATCTTCTATATTTCTGGGGAAAAAAAATATTTTCACTGTGCAGGGAAAAAAGATCTGGAGACATTACACATCCCTGTCTCACACCTCTTTTAATAGGCTGATATTGGCCTACATCGTTATCAATTCTGATGGCAGCTTGTTGTTTCCAATATATGTTTTATTTTTACAAGTCTAAGGTGTTTTCCATCACCGTGTCGATCTTCAAGCATCTTTAATTATGTCGACATGTCTCACTTTATCGAAAGACTTTGTGTAGTCAATAAAGCAAAGATATAGATCTGTGTTTACTTCTATAGAACGTTCAAGTACTGTTCTCAGTATATATACAGGATTTACTGTGCCCTTGCCTTCTACAAACCCACATTGTTCTTCTTCTATTTCGGGTTGTATTTTCTTCCTAACGCTTTGCATGATAATTCTCAGCAGAATCTTCGTGATGTTACTCATTATACTAATTGTTCGATGCTGATCACATTCCAAGGCTCCTGATTTCTTCAGGATTGCAATATGCTGAGATGAGTTGAGTCAAGAACCGACATCACTGCACTCAGGACATTCCCATATGTGCTCAGTCCCCTCGTTCAACAGCCAGCGAAGAGTCATACTACTAATCGTTCCCACCGCTATCTGATTAAATGTTCTCCTGGTCTTCCCTCTCAGTTTTGAGATTCTTCCAGAACCCCTGCTGATCCCCCGCAATCTCATTCTTTCCACATATGGGTTCTCAATCTGTTCCTCCACCTTCTCCACCTGGTCCCACAAGCGCACGACCACCTCCCTCTTGTCCATAGGCAAGATACCACCAAACGTTTAGACAGAATGACGCCTGCTAACCTATCAGCATGTTCATTCAACCCGTACATCCGCATGGCCAGGACAAAATATCCATACAATTCTCACAATCTGTGACCTCTAAAGCGACGAGAGCAATTCCACACGAAACATTCCTTTCTCCACCTTGCTAAGCATATTCTTTTAATCCGTAATGAACACAACGTGTGTTGCTGTAGTCTCCTCTAGCCACCGGAATGCATTTGTTACTTCCTCCACCTCCATTCTCATGCTGGAAGTCGTAGTCTCATTTGCCAGGCTCTCCTTTTTCAAGACTCGCCCATTAGCCTTTGCAATAAAGAACCAGCCATTACGTTTGTTTCTCACCACTGACCCATCGGTGTAGATGACTATGTCACCTTGATGTGTGTTGCTCTGGATCAGCTGCTGCACTTCAAACGCAGTGCGGCCCACTGCCCATTCTCTGCACTCACGACCCAGTATTATTATTACATTGTGCCAGTCCGCCATGTCATCCGGAACTTCAACCCACTCTCTTTCACGATTAATGGTCTCTAGATCACACACCTGACTTATAGAAAGTTCTGCCTGTGCCATCTAGGACCTGCCTCGTCTTAGTCTATGACCCTTTACCATATCCATTGCTGCATGAAGCAGGTGATCCCTGTCTGCGGCAACTCTCTGGTACCATTTGGCCCGAAGGACCCTATGCCTATCCGTCATTGTAGGTAGCGCCAGGATATGCCTCATGCAGATAATTGGTGTGTCCTTTGTGCACCCCAGTATTAACCGCATGGCAGCATTCTGTATGCGCTCCAACCTTTCAAGCTGGCTTTTTGATACTGTCAGCAGTATAACAGAGCTCCATCTCTGTTATAGATAGTTAGGGGGAAATAGAGAAGGGTTTGGGAAATGTCGCACCCGTGAGCACTATTGAAAGGGGAGTTGTTAGGGAAGCTCACGGGTGACGTCAAGATATAAACAGTTCCAACTTAGCCTGTGGTCTTTCAGGGTGTGTTTTCATGAAGTTATACCAAATTGTATTTCTGGATAATAAAAGCCGTTTACACTTATCCAAGGCTTCGGTGTCATCTCTTGAGATTACTGTTCAACTGTTCGCTCCGTTACAGGAGTGAAAATGGAGCCCGTATACCAGGATCCGAGTTGTCGCGGACACAAGTAAAAGTCATCATTACAAGGCAGAACGATGTCTGGAAGCTAGAACCTTTCAAAAAGAAAACCACGGAAACTTGAAGTCGTGTTACTAAGAACTTAACAAAACAGAATCGGCAAGTCTTTACGATGGAGCTGGCTGATATTCGTTAAAACTTGAAACCGCCACACAAAGTACAATCTTCTGAAGGGTGAAACAGAACTGAACTGCCATCGTCATGCTGCAGCTTTGAGTACCTGGCTTTTTTTTTTTTTTTTTTGGAACGTCAATATGCCTGAAGAACTCGTTAGAGCCGTTATCTTCCTCATATCGTTAAACCTGAAGTTAACCTTGGTCGCCTGGGGCGAACTCAAAAGCCGTTACAGTCATTGAACCTGACCTTGGGTGCCTGAAGTTCATCCTTAAACACGAGAGCTTATACTGAATCAAGCCAATTGCTCCTTCGTTTGGATCGTTAACCCAAATTACGAGGAAACTACAAGTCGTGCTTGCTCATCAATGCAGCTATACTGAACTCTAGCCTATCAAAATGTTGCCGACATACCCTAAGTAAATCGCTTCATCAAGTCGTCTAGATGTGCCCTGTTATCGGGTGAAAAGAAGGCTCAAGTCTGGTGTGCCCAACCATGGGTGAAAGTGGAAGCATTCCTCCCGCTACCTGAAATTGCGTCGTCGTTTGGAGAAAGCAGCTTCAGATAACACAGACTCCAGAGTTGTCCTCTTGCTGATGGAGTAGAAGAACACGAGACGCTTGATTTATACGGGAAGCCTACACTTGGCAAATATAGTTCTCAGCTGACGTACCTGAATCTACTTTCCTGTTGGATCAAGGGACAATATATATAACGGTAATTAATTAAAGTTTAACTAATATGAGACTTTTGACTGTTAGATACAATTGATTGATAAATTCAAATATTCAATATTTACAAGAGGAAAAAACAGTTGCTTACGTTTTTATGTAATTGAAATACGATCATATATCTAGTGATAATTATTAACTAAATTGTTATAACTGTGAGTTTGCTTATATGAATTGAATAGTAAATTACAGCATATTTCAGCATGGCAGAACAAGTTGCGTTAACACAAGTTTTGACTGGAGTAGGTACGGCAATAGGTAGGCTCAACTCAGTCATGAAACACCAAGAGACGGCAACAGGCAGAGCTCAAGACGAGGTTTTCTTACAGGTACCAAGAAATATATAGAAGAAGAAGTAGGTATATTGTTTTGGGCTCGAGAGAAATTACAGAGAAATTAGTATGAACTACCTACATACAGAATTAGAAACGTATCAGTGCATGGTTGGGAGAGTTAAAAGTGGCAGTTAGTGAAGTAGAGAATTTTGTGGAAACGTTACAGAGAAGAACGACTAGACAAGAGCCTTATAGATTTAAGGTAGAGTGCAATGAAATAGTAAAGAATAATAGGAGACAGACAGTATCCAATGAAAACAGAAGACAACATAAGGTGGTATATAGAGACAGTTATGTTGAGCCAGATGTGACTAAGTCCAGAAGCAGTTATAATAGACGAAGATACAGAGAGGGGCCTGAGAGAGACCTTTCCAGTAAACAACGGAGTTGGCCTTCTTATAGTGTGAATGCTAGAAAATGACGAGACGATTGGTTTGAGCAGAGACGGAGACAGTATTCGAAGTCAGGGTCGATAAACAGAGTAGAATACATAAGTAGAAATTCGACTGCTCCTAAGGTGGTTGCGAATCTGACTGTTAAACAGGAAAAGAAGACGACGGTATTAGTAAAGAAAATAGACCAAGAGACTCAGACGCAGGTGATTAAAGTGGTAGAACGGAACACACAGACACAGGTTGATACAGTAGAAAAGAAAGTCCAGAAACAACCAGCCAACAAGATAACAAAAGCAACTCAAACTGAGTTGGTGGAAATTATAAGAACTCCTTATGAAAAAGGAGACACAATTGAAATAAAGGAAGGTAGACAGACGAAAACCAACGATGTCAAAAGACAGGTGAGGAAAAGTATTAGAGAAAGAAATACGAATAGTATGATAGTTAATAGAGGTACGACGACTGGTATGTCAAGTTCCTCAGGTATAGACATTAATTTAATCCCTAAATGGTGTAGGAATGTTAGGTGTGGGAGTTCAGGTTATGGAGAGGATGTTTCCACCTCTACCGCATATTATAGTAAAAACCAGATTGGTGGGATAACTATAGATACTGACGATTCTGAGGACGAGTGGACTATTAAGAAGAAGAAACGAAAGAGGGAGGTTAGAGAATATATGCTTTCCAGACCTGATTTATTTACGCTTACAGATATTGAAGAGGCTAAGTTTGATAGTTTGACCGATAAGTGACGTGACGAAATACGTTGAGAGAAGCTGACTCATTAATAGTGTGGGATGAAGTGATGAGGAGGTTAAGTGAGTGAGTAGTTGACTGGCGAAGTGGTTTGACGTAGAGAATTAAGTAGGACGGAGAGTAGTGGGGTTATTATGATTGAGAATGAAGTAAGAAAGCAGTCAGAGTCATGTTGAATATTGAATTGATTCGTCTGGTTATGGGTTGTTCGTGAGTGAGTAAAAAGTGTAGACAAACATGTGTGATGCGTCGTGCTGAAGAAGGAAGTGTATGGATAGAACGATGTCAGGTGATTAGTAGCGTATGCATGTACGAGGCGTTTGGTATATCTTGTGTGAGTGGTAAGTAATTGCCAGAATGTTAAATTGGTGTTTAAATTGTTTGTTGTAGAAGTAATAGTATAGGCACGTCAGCTTCTCGTGATACCGAGAATAATGGTGAGATGAGAACGAGGTTGTTCGTACATAATGGTCAATGTATATGAGAAGTATAAATACGAACGCCGTGAATATGCGAAGAGTGGCTGATAAGTGACGCTGATAAAATGTGGCGGATAGAGTAACTGAGTAAGCGAAAATTGAGTAGAGAGAAGATGATTAGAAGTTTGTGATATCTTTTGTTTAGAATGTGTGGTGTTGGATAGAATTAATGAAAATTCTATGACAGGCTGACAGATAGAGAGTTAACGTTATGTTTAATTATAGTAAGCAAGTACCTATGTCGTTGGCGGAGATGAGTGTGTGGAAGAATGAGAAAACACAGAAAAGTTAGCTGTGGGAAAGTGATTCTTAGCGTTTTTAGCGTTTAGATCGTTGGATGATGAGAGTGGACGAAGTATTGCTTGTTAGAGCTAATGTGTTGTTTGAGCAAGATAGGCTTTGAAGTTGTAGGAAAGGGAGGGAATGATTGAGAAAAGTTGAAATAAGAAAGTAATTAGATGGTAAAAAATTGTTGGCAGAGACATGTTGAAGCAAGAATGCCTGATATAGAGAAATGAGAGAAGATGATTTGCCCAGTCGAAGTGAGATTTCTCGTTACTCATGTGCGGTGTTGTTTATTGTTTCTGAAAGAGTCCCGATAAATAGGAGTAAACAAGAGAAGGAGAGAATGTAATTAGCTAAATGAACGTCGGAGCATTATAAATAGAGCACTATAGACTGTGTTCCGATAAGTGTGACTGGTTTGACTATCATCGCGGTGTGAGAACGCTAGGAGAGACTTGAAGATAGTTTAGAGTTGGTGTGGTGAGATGTTAGAAAGTACTGATACGTTGGTTAGTTGCGTCGGGTAGACGAGAGACTTAAAATTGGAATTGGTTATTGACAAATATAGTAGATAGATGTATTGGTGAGGTCTATAGTAAATAGACAAATTTTTTGCTGGTTGTAGCATGGTGGAGATACCGTAGTAAACGGTAATGTTTAATAATTCTTGGTACAAATCCAAGGGAAACAACTAGATTAGTTACAATTTCCCTTACTGAGTAGATGAATTGGGGTGTGCTGTATTTAGTGCCCTGATGTAATGGAAATTACTGGTTTTTAGTAGATATGGGTAACACTTATAATAAATGCTGCGCCAGACAGCGTGAAGGCAATTAGTAAAACATGAATTGAATCCCATGTTTTACTCCGAAGAATAATTATATACTGTGGATATCAGTACAATAGTAAAGTGGTGTAAGTGTGTTAATGAGAAATGAACATTGTCAGCGTGGAGATAAAATGTCATGTGGTTTTGGGGGGTCCGTGATATGTGGACTGAAAAAGGAAATACGTTGATTACAAGTAGTGAGGGGTTAGAAGGTCACAGACATGAGTTCAGTGGCGGTATTTTATAGCTGTTGATAACGGCATAAATTGAAAGTGAAGGTTTTTGGTGAAATGCCCATAATAAATGGACATTACTGGGTTGCTGAAGTTTTTCGGCGAGATTAATAAGGAGTCTTTTGAGTGAGGTATAGGAGAAATTTGGTTATGTTAGGTGATGAGGAGGTCTTGAGTGATAGGGCCCATAATGGACCTTTTGATTTGTATGCTGTCTGTAATATATAGACAGATTAGATTGGATATGAGGAAATGGAGGTATAGGAGATAAATAGATAGAAAAAGCTGCAGATGGCAAGATGAAAATTTTGTGATTTAAAGAGGAAATTGATAGTTGATGAAATATAGTAGCTGTGTATTACTATTGGCAAATAGTTTAATTGATAGTTGTGGTGAGTGGTCTTGAGGAGATGATGTGGTGTATTTTATATATACGATATGCTGCGTATTATGGATGTAAATTTTCGTCTGGTCTTGAAGATGTATTTTTTATTGACATTTGATTTTGAGATTAGAATTGTTGAGTTTTCTTAAATAGATAAATAAATTATTGTTAGTCCGTAAAAGTGACTAACAATGGATAGGATGTATGTTATATTATTTTGAATTGTTTGATTACCTTTATTTGATATGAGGGGAAAGAGAAATGATATTTAATAACCTGGGGGGGGGGGGGGGGGTATGATGTCCTGTTATGATTTTATTTTGCTTGACTCATGATTTAAGTGAATTGTCTTGTGTGTTGAATAGTAATTACCTTGTTTACAAATATGTTGAAAATTGTTTAAGTTTAAGTTTAGTTCACAAACAGTTATGGTTTTGTCTAGTATAAAAGCAATACATGGGGCTTTATATAAAACCCTTCGTTCAGAAAATAGTTAATAAACTACTGAGGACTAGTAGAGAGACACATTCTATTTATGAATAATAAGTTCATGAGTATATTCTGTTAGTAAGATTGCTGTGATAATCAGCGTTGATATTTTAGGATAGGGAGGTTAATTACATAGTGGCTACGAGGTTGTGGACACATATGCCATACTTAAATGGGGTGGTTATTACACAAGTAAAAAGGGTTCGCGGGGAGTTAAAAATAGGAGCTGCATTAAATCAGCATTGATGGAATATATATGGATTGGATGCCATATTGGGAAAGAAAACATTAACGTAACTAACGCATATAGTAGTGGGGTAAATGTGAGGAGCTAGTCATTGGAAATGGATATTGAGGGGGCTGTGAATAGCAGAGCATATGGTTGAATAGACGGGGATACTTATCAGGAGGGGGTAAATATAGGAGCTGTGAAAAGCAGCGTGAATTAAACATATGTTCATGAAAAGTGAACATGGTTTCATGATGGAACATGAGACAGGAGAAATATGGTCGTGCGTGTGGCAGTACAAATATTGAAGATATATTTTTAGATCGACAAACAGAGATATAAATTCATAAGATGTGTTTTTGAAAAACTTTTAATTTGGAAAATTTTTTGCGTTTGCAAGGGAGGTAAATGTGATTGGTTTCTGACTATTTCCTTATATCTTTATAACTGGGTGCGCACCCCATCAATATCTTTTCTGTCTATACTGGTGTGGTTGATGTCGAGAGAGAATGAGAACTTACGTGATGCAAACTATATACTAACAATTTTTTTTTGAACAATCATAATCCTGAGTTGAAATATCTTTATGAATGTTTAATGAAACCTTGTGTACTCAGAAACGAAGAAGAAGTAACAACGAAAGTAGCAGTTAGCTATAAGAGAGTATTATAAGAGAGTATTATAAGAGAGGGTATTATAAGAGAGTACTATAAGAGAGTATTATAAGAGAGGGTATTATAAGAGAGTATTATAAGAGAGTATTATAAGAGAGTATTATAAGAGAGTATTATAAGAGAGTGTTATAAGAGGGTGTTATAGGAGACAAATAGAGAGGTTGAAATCGAAATAAGAAGGTTTGGAGAAATTATACTGGGTTAGTGAGATGGTAGTGAGAGAAAACTAAATGGGAATATGGAATATGTAGGTAAGGGAGGAAAGACTTTTGAGAAAAGTCTTCTTAAAGAGGGGGAGGAATATAACAGAGCTCAATCTCTGTTATAGATAGTTAGGGGGAAATAGAGAAGGGTTTGGGAAATGTCGCACCCGTGAGCACTATTGAAAGGGGAGTTGCTAGGGAAGCTCACGAATGACGTCAAGATATAAACAGTTCCAACTTAGCCTGTGGTCCGTCAGGGTGTGTTTTCATGAAGTTATACCAAATTGTATTTCTGGATAATAAAAGCCGTTTACACTTATCCAAGGCTTCGGTGTCATCTCTTGAGATTACCGTTCAACTGTTCACTCCGTTACAGCAGCCCCAAACCATACTCAATGACAGAAATTATTAACTGCTGAAAGAGCCTTACAGCATCCTCTGATCTACCCCGGTTGCTGCCATAGCCCACGGTGCATTAAATCCCCTACCAGCCTTCACCACCAAATCCTCTATATGATCCTTAAAAGACAAACACCTGTCGAAGGTGATACCCAAGTACTTCAAATTACTCTATCGACTAAGAGGACATCCATTCAACATAATACCTGGGACGTCTGTCTTGACGATCCGGTTATCCAGGGAGTACCACACAACCGATGCATTGTCTGGGTTTAAAATGGCCCCTGCACCACTCCGTCACTTTGTCTACCGCCACCTGTACGTCTTTCGCCAAACTGGCCCTGTCTCTGCCCTGTCTGTACACCAGCACATCATCTTCAAATGTAAAGATTCTACCCACACCTGGAGTCTCAATAGCTGCGATTTTTGCTGGTGTAGACATTAAGGAGCACCGGGGACAAGGCAGATCCCTGCGGCAACCCAGGTGTAATAGTACAGGGGTCAGAAGCCCAGGTAACCATGCGCAGTGCAACCTTACGCTCATAAAGGACTGCCGCAATCCATCTAACAAAGCAAGGGCAGACCTCCATGTCCAACAGTGTGTGTATTAACCGATCATACCTAACCCTGTTATACGCATCTTCCAGGTCAAGAGCTACCGCCACTGTCTCCTGTTTATCCTGGAAGCCCTCGTAGCCATCAAATGCAAAAGTTGCAGCATTGGCCCAGGTGTCCTTTCCAGGCCGGTAGCTCCCGAGTCCTTGGGGAAGCAGATTCCGACTTTCCAAATGTTGCTGGAGCCTGCGTGCTACTATGATTTCGAGGACTTTGCTATACGTGTTTTGCAGGGGGGTTATGATTCGGTATCCATTAAGTCTGGAGTGGTCCTTACCTGGCTTTGGGACTGGGACCAGGTAACTATGCAGCCAATCGTAGGGTATTTCCGCCGTATTAATGCTTAGGTTGAAACAAAGAGCCATCTCCTCTAAGTCCCCATCATTTATGTTCCTCATATGGGAGTACCTTACCCCATCTGGACCTGGCGCTGTGTCTGTAGCCCGTTTCAGTACCCGTCTAATGTCCTCCACTTTAATCTCACGGTCCTCCTTCCTAGTGACCCGTGACAAGGCTTCTCTGACATTATCTCTAATAGCCCTATCTTGCTGATCCGTCTGTTTTAAAAATCGCGCAAGTAAAGCCTCACCTTTGTCCTTGTAAGTTGTCATAAGTCGGTTGTTATCATCATAAACGGTGCCATGTGTACCAGGCATCACCTGTCTCTTCATCTGCCGGTGCAGCCTGTAGAATTTTCCCAATGTCACATCCCCACCGACTTCATTGATAAACTGTTCCCACTTAATCCTCTTTGCCTCTGCTGCCTGGAGTTTGAAGTCCTGCACCTTTACTTTTTTAAATCTTTCAGCCTCTTCCAATTATGTGGCCACTGAATTGGTTGCTCTCCGCACCCACTGCCAATTCCTTATGGCCACCCGCTTTTCCCTCCATGAATTCTCGACCTCTGGTGTCCACCATGGTGGTTGGGTAAAGAGTATTCTTGTTGGTTTAGATCTTCCCTCTGATCTTAGGCGTCCCAAGAGCGAAGAGTGGTCGTGATCATAATTGAATGCCCTGCGAGCTTTTATAGCCCTAACTGTGCTGGACTTAGGTATCAGTACAGAACAGGGGAGGTAGTCACTTCTATGGTCTCCAAGGACGCTCCATTTTATATCTGATGTTGGGACGCAGAGGTGTTTCCAAGGCACCAGGGCCGGGTTATATACTGGCCAAGACCTATTGACGCGTCCTCGTCGAGCGTCCTGGGCAACAGGTCCCTTTGGGGTCCTGGCTAAAGTCAATAGGATCGCCGATTCCTCCGAAGTCAGAGAGTGTCTGCCTGTATGGCGAGGAACCACCAGTCTGCACACCAATAAGCCAGACATGGGACAACGGATACTCATGCAAACCTCAGGTCCTGTATGACATCACACTGATGTTGGACAACAGGATGTCTTCATCCGACATACAGGACTTCGCGTTGGAGCTCAAGCCAACGAACACAAGCAAGCAAGCAAGCATATCTGATGCCGCCTCTTGGGATACAAGGGCCAGGTCGATGGCCGTGTCAGGGTCCCCCGGTCTCATTGCTAGCCTAGTGGGTGTACCGTCATTTAGACAATCAACATCCCCTCAAGCAAGGCCTCAACAAGAGCAATACCCTGTCTGTTCTCTCCCGACCTGTCCTATTCCTTGGCGCGGGCGTTGAAGTCACCACATATCAGATACCTGGTATCTGGAGTGTCCACTGAACCTTTCATCCAGTCCCAACTCTCTCTCTCTCTCTCTCTCTCTCTCTCTCTCTCTCTCTCTCTCTCTCTCTCTCTCTCTCTCTCTCTCTCTCTGCTTTTGCAAGATTCCCCACTTACATATACATTTATCAGGTTCCAGCTGTATCGGCCGATGTGTATCCGCATTCCCTGCACATCTTTACTCTCCTGACCCCACCCACTCATATCCAGTATTGAATGCTGCAAACCGTCCTTGACCACCAGAGCCTGCCCAGTTGGGTTTGTGTAACATGTGTAGCCAGGGCACTTAAAAGAGTTCGTATTCAGTTCTTGTAACATCAGGACATCGAAATCGTTGACCAGTTTCTCCAGTATTGGTCCTCGTTGCTTCGCACTGCGGCAATTCCAATACCCAACCCGTACATTTCTGAGTCCCAAACGATCCGTTCTCCTTCTACCCCTTGTGGCTCCAGCTCTCTTCTTCCTTTTCCGTCCCCCTCTCCCCTACCTCTTCGTCTCCGCTTCATTCTCTCCCCGATGGCTGTTGTCAAAGGTATCAAGCACAAAGCACGACACCGTTGCTTCGGCAATAATTCTTTGTATTATTCATAGTTGGTTAGATATGACGGCAGGATATAATCGGTCACCCTAGTAGAGCCTGCCTGCTAGGGAAGGGGCAGGGGATGTCCCTTAGGAGTCCATACGCCTGGCGCCGCCCCGCCCGCATACCAGACGTTCCACGTTCACGGCCAGCTCATCCGTGGCCTTTCAGTCCTCGTCACGTCGGTCCACCTTGCACTTAGGGGTTTATAATCGCAGTTTTCCATCTCCTAGATTGGCCGCTATAATAGCTAACGGGCCCAATCTACCCGGGGGCAAGAGGTTCCAGCGCCTCTTTCCTGACGAACACAGTAGATGCATGGATATGGGGAACAAAACCAATGTCATAAATATACATCAAACAGCATATACTACATAATTAAAGTCACTACACATATCTCCAGTATCGTATATTGCGTTCAGCAGTCTGGTGACTTGGTCTATTCCATATTCTTCTAAGGCATTGATCATTTCTATTGTGATGTTATCTGTACACGGGGTCTAGCCAGTTTTCATATGGTTAAGAGCATTCTGAACTTCCATCTTCAAAATTGATGGTCCTTCATTATTATTCCGATGATCATACTGTTCTTCTCTTTTATCATCATAAAGGTTATTCACATAATCTGACCATGCATGTAAAATCTGATCTTTTTCTATTATGATTTTGTCATCTTTGGTTTTTAGGCAATCCATTGATGTGTGTGTTCTTAATTTGTCATTAATTCTTTTGTGCATTAATTTGGTATTCCGGGTGTTGTGTTGGTGTTCAATGTCCTTGCAATTTTTCTCACGCCATGTTTCTTTTATCTCTTTGCATAGCTTCCTAATTTTCCTGTGAATCTCTTCATATTTTTCCTTGTTATTTTTGTTATTTCTTCTTACTTCCATTAGTTTTAAGATGTCTTCCGTCATCCATTTCTTGCGTCCTATTGTCTTTATTTGTGGGATATTGGTTTCTGCAGCCTGGTTGACTGATTTCTTTAATATTTCCCATTGGTCACTGACGTCTTGGAATAAACTTTCCATATCGGACAATGCATCTAATCTGTTCTCTACCTCTACGTTGAATTTAACTTGTATTTCCTCACTCGTCAGTGCCCGCAGATCAAATTTTGTGTTTCTTGGTGAATATTTGACTTTCTTTAATTTGATATGTAAATTGCTTAAGAATAATCTATGGTCGCTATAGTCTGCGCTTGGTTTAGTTTTTGCGATTTTTAAGGCATTTCGAAATCTTCTATTGATGAGAATGTAATCAGTCTGATTTCTGATCTTATGATCAGGACTCCTCCATGTCCATAATCTCTGTGCTGTTGATACCGGGTGTTTCCAATAATCAAATGATGCTCTTTTGCCCACCGTATAAGCCTGCAACCTCTTTCATTCTGTTCCCCTAGTCCAGGGGTCACCAAACTACGGCCCACGGGCCGAATCTGGCCTCAACGTCATTTCTTCCTGCCCGCCGACGGTACTCAAACTTCCTTGATATAATATATGGAACACGAGCAGTTGTGATACAATTTAAATATTTTTAGAATAATAAGAGATCTTCACACGTGAGGAGACCTCCTGGCTGCTATGTGTCTTAAATTTACTATTTTCAGTTATAAAGTATTGTATCTAGATTTTCTTGTTTATTGTAATGTTTGCTTATTTCGCGCCATCCCAAGTCCTTCCACGGCTAGTGGTAGCGCCGCCTACTCTCTGACGTTAGCATGTTTTTCATGGCCACACACACACACACACACACACACGCGCGCGCGCGCATCTTTCCCTCCCCCAGATGCGTCCGTCTGTCAACACCCAGAAATATTTACTTCTTTTTGCCAGTCATCCATTTTATAGGTATATAACAAGGATTTCTTTGTTTGAAAGTTATAGGTAAGTGAACTACAAGAGTGAATAGAGGCAATAAAGTAGCAAACATAGCATAAAAATGCCATATAAGCCTCGTGTTATTACGAAAATATTATCCCAAGCTCAGAAGAATTCACCGGTCAAGGTGTTAAACGAGCTAGTGTCTAGGCCAATGTTTTTCAACCTTTCTGCTAGAGCTGATCTTTACACAATAGGTTACGTTGCTCAAGGAACTTTGTGCAATGATCCAAGTGTCTGTCCTACTTTGTGTAATAAACCAGATGGGCACACATTTTGCTTTGGGCGATTTCGGTTTGTTTCGGCGGAACCCCTGGATGCCACTCGCGGAACCCTGGTGTAAAAACTCTGCTTTAGGCTGCTTACTTAGGCCGGCCCTGTTTATATATTTAGCACACCTTATTATGAGATATATTCTATTATCAAAGGTATCTATAAACTTTATATGTACGTTTGGTGATCCGTAGTTTCACCAGTGATCCCTACTCTTCTGCTTTTCTTGTGTTTCAATAGTATTTTAGTTATGTTTCTAATTCAATGTCGTTTTCATTTTCAGATCCTGTGTACTTCACCCTTCGTTATGGCTACTAAGAAAAGAAAAGAGGACGCCGAGTGCCGCGTTTGCAATGGAGAATGGGAAGTAAACTACTAGTTAGTTAGTTAGTTAGTTAGTCGACAGATCATCCTCATTGCACATCGAACCATTCGGTCCATAAATGCTCGTATCCCCTCCTCAACAAATCCCGCAGCGTGTAGCGGCTAATGACACCAGTTCTTTGTTGGTTTATCAATCGTCTTTGGCTTCCTGCATAGTGTTCTTGTTTAGTCACCCCTCTTTTAAATTGCTGTACTCACAGTCTGGCCATGGTTGGAGATTCACAGTCATCACTTGGTTCTCGCAAATAGTCTTACTTCTCGTAGAGCATTCAGAATGTCAGCCTGGTCCATGGCGCGTCCGCCCTCCACAGTAGCCTTACCTGCGAGCTTGTCAGCCCGCTCATTTCCTTGTACTCCGCATGCCCTGGCACGAAGAAGAAACTAATCTTTGCCAGCCTGAGACCGCTCCATAGACAGCAACCATTCTCTTCGGATCCACCCCACCTCTATCCTCTTGAGCATGCTCATTGAGTCGCTAAGGAAACATGCCCTAGTGAATGTCTGTGTCTCGAGCCATGCTATTGCTTTACTTACTGCTATGACTTCCATAGTCAGGCTACTTGTGGTCTCAACAAAAGCACCCGAATCCTCCTCCACAATTCTCCCTCCGGGCCGAGCCGTAAAGGCGCATAGGCTTCTCACATGTCGAACGACCGACCCATTTGTGTAGATGACAGCATCAACGTCTAGCGAATTCTCGAAAATCAACGCTTGTACTTCAGCCTCCACAGCAGCTGAATTTTCTTGTCTGCATTTTCTATCTAGTTGGATGCAAACTCAAAAGGATGTGCAGAAATCTGTTGGCACTTGTACCCACTCCTCGCCAGGCTCTAAGTCCTCAAGTGAACACACCTGTTGAAGAACGTCTTCGGCTTGACCCATCCACGACCGTACTTTTTTTTTAACCTGCTGCCCTTCACCTTCATAAGTTCACTATGCAGTGGATTTTGTGTGTTTGCGTTAACTCTGAGGTAGGCGCGTGCTCTGCAAACTTGTATACTGTCTTCAATGGTTGGAAAATCAAGAAGGTAGCGCATCGCCCTGCATGCTGTATCTCTTGTACATCAAAGAATAATGCGCATAGCTTTATTCTGTATCCTTTCCATCCTTTCTATCTGCTTACGGCTGAGAGTCAGGATTCTCAAAAACTCGTAATCAAAAACAGACATGACCAGCCCCTCGTATAGAAGACATAGATGGCGCTGCTCACAGTTTGCTGCCGCCATCACCCGCATCGCAGCCAAACCCCACTTGGCCTTTGTTATCACCTGGTCTATATGCTCATTATAAGCAAGGCTTCGATCAAACCGTATCCCCAGGTAATTCATTGCCTGCGTTCTTTCCACCGTCTCTGAACACAGCTTTACAGTTGGTGTTGAAGTGTTGACAATATGATTATTCAACGAGAACCAAGTCACTGTTGCCTTTGTTGGGTTGACCATTGCCTCAGCTTCATCACACCAAGTATTTATGCGATTGAGTTCGGTTTGTAGTTCCACAGCAACCTTATCTGTATCCTTACCCTGACGATACACTAAAACATCGTCGGCATATGACAATGTCCTACCAGGTCCAGTGATCTGTCACGTCTTATTTTACTCACCACATCTTGCCCTGTACTGTCATAGTGGAAAGTCTTGACCGTTAGCTTGTGCTGCCTGATTCTACCTTTCTCCACAAATATGATGCAAGGGTGGTGGTCGCTGCCGTGGTGTCCTAGGACACCCATCTACACACTGTAGTGAGTGAAGGAGAAACCAGTGCCAGATCAATAGCACTGTCCTCATCGCCTGGACGGCTTGCTGTCCTTTTGACACAGCCACTGTTGATACAAACCAGGTCAATGGTTTTAAGTGTAGTCTCGAGCTCCTCCCCCTGTGTGTTGGAGGAAATGTTTCCCCATGATCTGCCTTTAGCGTTGAAATCGCCACAGAAAATAACATTTCTCTCGTGACCTAACATGTCACTTAAGCACTGCAACTTCTGGGAATCCATACTCGTGTTGCGGGCATAAACATTAACCAACACGAATGGTAGACTGGACTGAACTCTTAACGCCTGTATTTGTATATTGCCACTGTCCCAACTGGACATGTCTAGCTCTGCCGCCACCATTCTGTCGCGAATGAGAATCGCCATTCCAAGATGTCGTCTGTTGTAGAAACATTTGAAGCCGGCAATTCGGAGTAGCTGATCACCCAGTCTCGTCTCCTGGAGCGCTACAATGTCATTCCTGTAAACCAGGGTTTCTAGAATAGGGCCCTGTTATTTTGCGCTGGCAATATAGAATACGGATATTCTTGAGTCCCAGACGGTCACACTTGAGTCTCAAACGCCTTAAACCACCACGCTTACCTTGTCGTTTGCGGCCTGCCCGGCGCCCACATCGCCTCATTGTTAGGTTGACTGCCGACCGCTCGGAGAACACACGTTGTTCCGCCATGTTGACAAACCGAAAACCACAGAACCACACACGCTGTGAAAAATTCACTCAAGGATTGCTTCGCTCGATGCACGAAACTCCGTAGCATCCGCGCAGATCTTGAGTAGAAACCCCTGATTCTACACCCTGGCACACACATTACGCGCAAGAGATGAATAAAATCATCTCCTACGCGAAAAAGTTAACGATCACAAAACAACACCACCGTCCGTCGCCATCTTGAAACGGGAAGTAAACTACTTCCTTATGGAAACAAAGGACCAGAAAACCAGCAGTGTAATAGGCAGCGAAGGTGATGCCGATTTGAAAGAGTGCAATCTTTGGCGTCACTACGAAACAAAACATCTGTCAACATATTCAAAGTTTTCTGGAAAGTTAAGCTCTGAGAAATATGAGTCCATGAAACGTGGTTAGAAACACAAAGAGATCTCTTCAAGAGAAAGTTTGCTAAAAATAAATCTGTCACTCGTACAAGTTACTAAATAGTGCATAAGGTGGCAGAATGAGGAACACCGTTTACTGATGACAACCTTATCAAAGAGTGTATGATGGAAGCAGCAAATGACTTGTGTCCTGAGAAAGCCGATTTGTTTGGAAATATGAGCCTTTCGGCAAGTTCAGTTGTGCTAAGAACAGAAGAACATGGAGAGAATATAGTGCTAGAGATACGCGAGAAAACTAGGAACTTTTTGTGGTATTCTCTGGCGCTGGATGAGTCTACTGATTTCTCGAGTACGTCACAACTTACCGTGTTCATTCGTGGTGTCAATTTGTACTTTCAGATAACGGAAGAGTTGGCTGTGTTTCGAACGTGGGTATACGGGATTACGAACCACGTCCATAAGACCTTCGCCACGGAGCACGGTGCAAGTATTGTACAGAAAGAGTATCCCACTCGCGCTCGTAATTTATTCAGATATCCGGCCCGCCGTGAAAAAGGTTAGGTGACCCCTGCCCCAGTCCATATTTGCCTACTATGCATCTGTCCTGTTGATTTCCAGCATTGGCATTCAAGTCACCCATTATGATATTTACTTCAGAATTCTTGCATTTCTTGAAGGCTTTCTCTAAACCATTATGAAATTCAACAATGCTGTCATCACCACTGTCTGCTGTTGGTGCATAAACTTATATGACGTTAACATTAAAAGGTCTTCCACTCAACTTCATCAGTACCACTCTGTCTGATACAGTCCAATATCCTTTGATCGATTTTGCTCTCTCTGTATCCATTATAATTGCTATTCCTCGCTGTTGTTTCTCTCCACCAGAATAGATTATTCTATATTCCTCAGAAGTTGTAATGCCCATTCCTGTCCATCTGGTCTCACGTATACCTAACAGGTGAACATTTAATTTTCTCATTTCATTCTTACTGTTATCAAATTGTCCATCCTCACTCATAGTTCTTACATTCACAGTTCCTACTTTCAATGTTGATATTCTTTTGCACCCAGTCGCCTTATGGCGGTCTGGAGTCACCTGGTGAACATGACTATCCTTACCGGGCGAGGCTGCTCCAATGGAGCACCCATTAACGCCGTTTCTCTGATTATCGATAAGACTGCAGTACATGATATTCTTGGCATCTGTAAAGAACTTAGTTTGCTATTGCTTTTCTTCCTAACAGTGACCAAACTGGTCGATGACAGTAGCCATTCTTCTTCTTCTTCTTCTTCTTCTTCTTCTTCTTCTTCTTCTTCTTCTTCTTCTTCTTCTTCTTCTTCTTCTTCTTCTTCAGCGTTCCGAGCCATTGAGGTTCTTTGCTGCAGATACAATCCGTCTCCATTCGTCTCTCTGGTTGACCTTCTCTTGCCAGTCTTTGATTCCAAGTGCTTGTAGGTCTGTATATACATTATCTATCCACCGTCTTCTTGGTCTACCTCGGGGTCTACGGTCATTTATTTCCTGAGTATACGCGAGTTTTGTTTCCCTATTGTCTTCTATTCTTTCTATATGCCCCAGCCATTGTAGTCTATTAGCCTTCATGATAACAGTGATTAGCGGGGACTTAAACAGATCATAAATGTCTTTGTTACTTCTTCTTTTCCACTTTGTGTATCCCTAATGGGTCCAAAGATGCGTATTAAAACTTTGTTCCCAAAGGTATGTAACAAGGCTTCGTCTCCATTCGTTGTACTCCAGGTTTCAGAGCCATACAGCACAACTGGTCTGATGAGTGTTTTGTATATTGTGATTTTGGTGTTACGAGATAGCGCATTTGATTTTAGTAGATGTTGTAGTGCATAGTATATCTTATTTCCAGAATTGATTCTAGTTTGTATTTCTTCCCTTATGATGTTGGAGCAGTTGAAGAGTGTACCCAGGTATTTGTATGTTTCCGTTCTTTTAATGGTCATATTATCTATTTGTATGTGGCCAGAGTTTTTAGCCTCTTGAAATTACCATATATTCTGTCTTATCTTGGTTGATAACCAGCCCCATCTGTTGGGCCTTTTCCTTTAAGTGAGTCAATATTTCCAATGTCTTTTGTTCATTTTCCCCTATAATATCTATATCATCTGCATAACCAAGCAGCTTGGATGTCCTTCCAATATCACATTCCTCATTTACATTCCTTACAACTTTCTCTAGAGCCAGATTGAAGAGTAGCGGCGATAATGCATCACCTTGTTTCAAGCCAGATGTTATTTGGAAAGGGTTTGATTTCCTGCCATTATATGTTACTATATTATGAGTATCTTCCATGCATAGTCTGGTCATGTTGATTAACTTCCTTGGTATTCCAAATTCCTGCATAGCATTCCAAAGACTATTCCTATGGACACTATCATAAGCCTTTTTAAAATCCACAAACATGTTATGGAGATCTCTTTTATATTCCCAGTTTTTCTCGGCTATTTGTCGTAAGATAAATATCTGATCTATTGTTGATCTGTTTTGTCTAAAACCCGCCTGGTAGTCACCTAATATGTCTTCTGAATATAGTTTTAGTCTATTTAGTAATACTGCGGATAGTATCTTATAGCTTGTGATATTCCTCTATAATTTTCACATTGGAACTTGTCTCCTTTCTTAAAGATAGGTATCGATATTGACTCTTTCCATTCATGGGGTAAGTCTTCTACCCTCCAAATTTTTATTATTAGTTCGTATAGCTTTAGATGTAATGCATCCACCTTGCTCAAGGGTGTCCAATAGGCTAGCGGAGGGATGGAGGCACCTTACCTCTCCTTTGATAGGGAGTACCCATACCCCACTACCGCATTATATATATATATATATATATATATATATATATATATATATATATATATATATATATATATATATATATAATATCTTCTTCCTCGTTTTCTTCTTCTTCCTCTTGCTCTGTTGCCTCATATATATATATATATATATATATATATATATATATATATATATATATATATATATATATATATATATATATATATATATAGGAGGCAACAGAGCAAGAGGAAGAAGAAGAAAACGAGGAAGAAGATAGGGTAAAAACGAAGCGGAAGAAGAAGAAGAAGAAGAAGAAGAAGAAGAAGAAGAAGAAGAAGAAGAAGAAGAAGAAGAAGAAGAAGAAGAAGAAGAAGAAGAAGAAGAAGAAGAAGAAGAAGAAGTAGAGGACGCAGTGGAATGGGAAGAAGAAGAGGAGGATGGAGAAGAAAAGAAGGAGGAGGAGGAAGATGATGGTGATGAGGAAGAAGAAACCGAGGAGGAAGAAGAGAACTGTAACCCTTATACACCATCAATGGTATGATGATAGTGTTTTAGACACTACGCCACGCCCACTACAGCGAGGCGAAGAAGAAGAGAAGGAGGATGATAGGAACTGTAGCCCTTACACAACGCCTGTCGTATAATGATAGTGTTTACGGTACTAAGCCGCGCCCACTACAGAAAATAATACCCGCCATTTTAACAACAAACTGTCACTTGTACAATACATATAAGGAATACACCCTAGCACTTCTGATGATCGGAGTATCAAATATGCGTGGAAAACGCTAATATACTTCGCATGGAACCCGATGCCATATATCATGCCACCACCAGAATATAATTAAAATTATCCTCAATTAACCAGAAAGCTCGGTCACCACCGGAAGTACTTATCTCCCTTAGCGAGGAAACCCGGAAGTAATAATCACCCTTAGCACGAGAAATGTGAATTATGCGGACTGACTTTGTGACTTTTTGTGACGTATTGGCATGACGTCATATAACCGAATATAAGAAAAACCATGTGGATTGAATACACATTAATGGTGGTAAATGCTCGTTACATACTACTACTGCTTTGTATCATAAAAATGTTGCAACATAATATATTGTACACAAATATCTTGTAACATAAATATCTTGAAACATAATACCCTGTAACATAATATCGTTCAACACACATACATTAGCCCAGGCTTTGTGCTATGGAGAGGCAATAACTCCATCCCTGGTCTTAACCGGTCTCGGAATGAAATCGAGATGCACCTGTTACGGGTTATAAGTCCTTGTCAGTTGGCGTAGACATGGGGCGCCACAGGTTGCCTCTGACGGTGGGAGACACCTACAGGTGTCACTGATCAGCTACCGCCCGCCTCAAGCTGGGCAGGCCCCGGCCAATTGGGTGCTGATCCGCCACAGCCTGCCTGCTTCAATGGGTGCTTGGGGCTAGGACAAACTCTGAATCGCAGGCTGTAAAATGAATGCACCAGGTACAAATAAAAATAAAAATAACCACAAGCTACGGCGTGCAACCTGGAACGTGAGAACCATGTGTCCAGGATTTTCCAGTGACTTGACAAATATTGACGATGTGAGAAAAACGGCTGTGATTGATGCTGAACTCAATCGTCTTAACATTGATATTGCTGGCCTGCAGCGGACTCGCCTCGCTGAGGAAGGGTCACTCAGGGAAAACAATTACACCTTTTTTGGAAGGGAAGAGGGCAGGCAGAAAAAAGGCAACATGGTGTGGGCTTTACAGTGAAGAATTCGCTACTGGGAATGATTGATATCCCAGCTGGAGGTAATGAAAGATTATTATCACTGCGCTTGGCAACCTCTTGTGGATTTGCCACCATACTCACTGCATATGCACCGACACTCGCTTCCTCTGATGATGTGAAGGATACATTCTATGAGCAGCTAAACATTTATATGCTCGGTGATTTTAATGCTCGCGTGGGCAAGGACTCGAGTTCATGGCCAGTGTGCCTTGGAAAATACGACATCGGTCGAATGAATGATAATGGGCAGAGGCTGCTGGAGCATTGCACTAGAAATGACCTATGTATTACAAACTCCTTTTTTAAAACAAAAGAGCTGCATAAGGTCACATGGAAACATCCAAGATCCGGCCATTGGCATCAGCTGGACTTCATTATCACACGGACACATCTGAACCATTGTCACAAAAATAAAACACCGCGTTTAACCAGTTGATTACTATAGAGTCTTTCTGATTAACCGGCCTATCTGCATAGCCAAAACTATTTTAACTAACAGAAAAAACAAATCGGATGTCAAAATCCCCAGGACGGTCAAAAGTTGCAGCTGCACGTGTTTACATGGGGTCGACAAAATGGGCACATTTGGAAGTGAGTGAGATGAATCTATACACCACTTTGACAGTTCATAAACAGGTCGGATTTAAGCGGAAGTACTCAGCTCGGGAGAAAACAGTCCGTCTGTCATTGAGAGTTTCCGGACATCAAGCGAAATGACGGCTGTGGTTGTCACCACTCGACAGAAGATTGGCGGTTTGTTGTGGAAACCCGTTGTTGGGAGCATACAGGAACTCGCTAGCTTGTTGTGGGAGTCAAAACAAGTGATGACAACTCTGACATTGATTGAGCCAGGGAGGATAGATTCTTGACAATGGATGATATGCCCAAATAACACCTGTGTGGACATAAAGAATACCGTCACGTGACCAATTTTAGGTTTTGCCATAAACCATGATTGGGAGAAACAGTGTTGACCAAAACCGTGGATTAGGATGGACGTGTTTGTGGGAGAGCTCTACAGTGTTAGATTAATTTAAAATTAACTAGCATGTGTCGTTATGGCAAAGTGTAGCAGCCATCCCGGAATGAGGCGGTTTTGCATAAGGTAGTCAATATAGTCTATTTAGGCCTAATTAATATAGGCAGTAGTCTTGGTAAAACTAGAGTGTGATGATTAGCACTGTTAGTTGAAAACTAGTTAGAGTAGTGAAGTGATAATTGGCTCTGCTAGGGTGAATAGGATAGAGGAGTGATAATTGGAGAGATTTAAGATGGGGAAAGTGTCCAATGGGGGGATCTTTCAATGGTTTGCCCACTGAAGTTGTGCACTCTGTTTATGGGTCTTTCCTTGTCATCGCCTGATTCGGACGTAGGTGAGGAGCTAATATGCTCTATGACAGAGTTTAGTTAGCTGTAAAATAACTGAGCAAGGCAATAGGCTTACACTCAGCCGGTAGGATCAGTGACTAGTACTATCACAAGATGTGTTGTTTCTCTCACAGGTTCCATACCAGTTACGAGGAAGTTCAACACTGGGTTTGATGAAGTGCAACGTCAATTAGACATAACACCAGTTGGACACAAAAATGTTTTCTTACAAAAAAGGAATAACGTCCGAGAAGAAAGATGGTTCACCTAAGATGGGTGATGATTGTTGATGCATCACACAGCATAAGAACATTGGTACCTATACAAGAACATTAAAATATAATAGTCACATGGTGTGATATATTCTAGTGAAATAGTTCAAAAGACATGATACCTGAACCTAGATAGACACTAGTTAGGTTCAAGTATATTAACAATAACAGTGATACCTAAATACTCACTACAAAGGATTTGTGCATTCTTTAAGAACGATAGGAAATTATGTGCATTGGGCAACCGGTCCATGATCAGCTGTAATTTACAAACAGTATCTATTTCGGATGATCAGGAAGATGGATTACCAGGTAGCTACAGATGACAGTCGGTGTCCGGCAGGAGAGATACAGTACCGGGTGAGGTGGACTTGTTCTGACTTAACGTGCTGTGGTGTGTCCTTGCAAGGATGAACTGACTATGCTATTATCTGAGAGTCCGATCCTACACACATTATAGAACACATCACACATTTTCTTCGCATACACGTCTCATATACGTTACACTTTTCTTTTAATAAATTAATCTGTATTAATTTTTGGAAGCAAGAGTTGTTGAATATGTTGCGTTGGGGAAGTATGAGAGGGGGCATAGTACGACAGTGAGAGAGTGATAGGAAAAGGTGTCCATGGGCTGATGGAGTGTGTTGGACGGAAGCTGGTGGATTCTCCAGGATATTGATAGGACAGAAAAATTATAATGTGGGTGTTGACTCTCCTGACTCCAGGGACGACACTTTAAAGAAGGACACGACAACCATACATCATTAACTCGAAGTTACCACAGTGCTGACCGTGATACAGATCATTCTTTGGTTGTTGCAAGGGTTAGACTGAGACTAAAGAGAATCTACACAGCTAAACACAAGTCTAGCCCCAGGATTAATATTATCAACACTCACGATCCTGGAAAGTGCTTTGAATTTCAACAGCAACTTGAAGATGCTTTCAATGATACATCAGAAAATTGTATAGTAAATGATAAATGGAGTAAACTTAAGGAAACTATTTATAAAACAGCGGTAGGGGTTTACGGCACTGTGGATCATAAGAGGCAGGACTGGTTTGCGACAAAAAGCCAGATACTGCAGCCCTTGATTGATAAAAAGAAGATAGCTCTCTTAAGAAACAAGGAAAGACCAACGCGTAACACTCTGCGTGAGCTGAAGCAAGCGAAGAAGGATGCACAAAAGGCTGCCAGGCAGTGTGCGAATGACTATTGGATCAAGTTATGTGAGTCCATTCAAATCGCAAGTGATATGGGAAACATCAGAAGCATGTATGAAGGGATAAAGAAAGCCTGTGGTCCAATGATCAAAAGAAGTGCACCCCTGAAAACCTTGACTGGAGAAATCATCACTGATAAGAAACAGCAGATGGATAGATGGGTCAAGCACTATTTAGAGCTTTACTCAAGTGAGACAAAGCTAGCGGATGATGCCCTCAACGCCATAGAGGCCTTGCCAACTCTTTACCACCTGGACACACTTCCCACTATAACAGAAGTTAAGTGTGCTATAAATGAACTTGCATCTGGCAAGGCTCCAGGTAAGGATGGGATTTCAATAGAGGTGATCAGGAGTGGGCAAGACACACTCACTCTACAGATCCACCAGCTAATAGAGCTTTGCTGGCGAGAAGGACAAGTCCCACAGGATTTCAAAGATTAAAACATCATAACGCTGTACAAGACCAAGGGCGATCGGAGCGACTGCAACAACTATAGGGGTATACTTCTGTGTATTGTTGGGAAAGTATTTGCCAGAAGTGTCCTGCGCAGACTTCAAGTCCTGGGAGATCAAGTCTACCCCGAATCACAGTGCGGCTTCCGTCAGAACCGGTCTACCATTGATATGATATTCTCATTGCGACAAATGCAAGAAAAATGCCGGGAACAAAATCAGCCACTGTTTATTGCCTTCATCGACCTCACAAAGGCATTCGATTTGGTCAGTCGTGAGGGTCTTTTCAAAGCACTAAAGAAGATTGGCTGCCCACCAACTCTTCTGTCCATTGTGGAATCGTTCCACACAGGCATGAAGGGTATAATCAAGTTTGATGGCTCAACTTCAGAAGAGTTTGAAATCAAGAGTGGAGTTAAGCAAGGTTGTGTACTATCCCCCACCCTCTTTGGGATATACTTTTCAATTCTACTGAAATATGTCTTTCGTGATCAGGATGACGGTATATACATTCACTCACGCTCAGATGGCGGCCTCTATAATGCTCAGAGATTGAAGGCCAAGACCAAAATTAGGAGGGTACTAATCAGAGAGTTGCTTTTTGCGGATGATGCTGCGATTACGACCCACTCTGAGGAAGAATTACAATATCTACTATCTGCATTCTCCAATGCTTGTTCTGAATTTGGTTTAACAATTAACAAAAAGAAGACACAGATTATGTCACACGGTGCACATGATGTACCATCAATCTTTATTGACGACGCCGAACTAGAGATAGTAGACCATTTTACATATCTAGGATCAGAGGTAAATAGCAAATTATCCCTCGATCAGGAAATCAACATCAGGATTGGCAAGGCAGCAACAACAATGAACATGTTAGCAAAAAGAGTCTGGGAGAACAGGAAGCTTACTGCCAAAACAAAAGTCCTCGTCTACCAAGCCTGTGTCCTTAGTACTCTTCTTTATGGCAGTGAAACCTGGACAACTTACTCACGCCAAGAGAAACGTTTAAACAGCTTTCATATGCGGTGTCTGCGAAGAATACTTGGTATTAAGTGGCAAGACAAAATCACAAATACTGAAGTATTGGAAAGATCAGGTTGTTTTACGATGTATTCCATGCTCAGTCTTCGTAGACTTAGATGGATAGGACATGTTAGGAGGATGGATGATGGTAGAATACCAAAGGACATCTTCTTTGGTGAATTACAGACGGGTAGGAGATCTCAGGGTTGGCCTCTACTACGATACAAAGATGTGTGTAAGCGGGACATGATTGACACAGGCATAGATAATACACATTGGGAGCAAGTCGCCGCTGAACGTGTTGCATGGAGGGCAAACTATCAGAAATGAAATAAAGACAAAGAGAAAATGATTGCAGATAAAGCACACACAGAGCGTGAGAGACGTAAGATGACGCACAATGGTGGGAATGACCAGGTTTTCACATGCATCTACTGTGGGCAAACATATGCAGCAAGAATTGCCCTTACCATCCACACTTGCCTCCGCCATAGGTCGTAGTTATTATGCCTTTTTAAAGCACAATGTACCAAACTATCGTCTGTCAAAACGGAAAGATGCCAATGACATACATTGTACCCGATATATATATATATATATATATATATATATATATATATATATATATATATATATATATATATATGTATATATATATGTATATATATATATATATATATATATATATATATATATATATATATATATATATATATATATATATATTTGGACCTAATATCTTGCAACATAAATTATTGTAACATACATGTCTTGTAACATATAATTTGTAATGTGATATCTTGCAAGAAACATATCCTTTGACATATGACTTGTTAGTTAGTTAGTTAGTCGCAGTTCCAACTTCACGGCAACGGGTCGTCCTCATATTGCTCCGTTCCTGTGCCAGTGAATGTCACAAAAAAGCTTCTCACTGCCCCATGTGAACAATGGAATAGACAGGAGTGTCGGCAAGCCAAAAGCCCGCACAGGTACACTGTGCATAATGCCGCCGCCAGAATGACAACACCAAAGTCCACCACGAAAAATACAGTTCATCGTCGATGAAAACGGCAGTCACCAGAAAGACTTCATTGACCGGGGTTTTATCCCATATGGCTCTTTTTGCAGGGCGACCCACTGAAAGCACGGCACAAAGCACGAACTCCGTAGATACAGCGACGACTCCCACAGGAGTCTCCTGAAAAATGCACTCGTGAACCAAAAAGGCAAACCAGTCAATCCTTCAACAGCCGGCCGTCATCGTTCCGAACATGCAGTTCACGCGAAAAACAACCGCGGACAGATGCAAAAGCATTCCACGCGAAATTCACAACTCACATATCTTGTAACATAATGCATCGTAACATAAATACCTTGTAACATACATAATTTGTTACATGATATCTTGTAACATACATCGCTAGGAACATTTGTAACATACATATCTTGTAACGTACTGTATAAATAATATAAAATAATGCCTTACAACAAGCATATCTTGTAACATACATGTATTGTAATATACTCCCTTATAACATACATGTCCTGTAGCATACTACCTTGTAACAAAATGCCGTGTAACATACATATCTTGTAAATAATATCTTGCAACATACATTTCTTGTAACATGCTGCCATGTAATATACACATATTGTAACAGATTACCTTGTAACATGCATATCTTGTAACATACTGTCGTGTACCATATGTATACTAAAACATACGTTTCTTGTAACATAATCTCTTTTAAAATGAATATCTTGAAACATACTACCTTGTAAAATACATACTTTGTAACAAACTACCTTGCAATAAATATATTTTATAAAATATACATCTTGGAACATACTGCTTTGTCACACACATATCTTGTTACATACTGTCTTGTAACATGTATATCTTGTAACAATTGTACAACATACTGTCATGTAACATACATATCATATAACATAGTGCCGATAACATACATATCTTATAACATACATATTATGTAACATACTGCCTTAAAACATACATATTATGCAACATACTGCCATGTAATACAAATATCTTGTAACAAATTACGTTATAACATCATATCTTGTAACATACATATCTTGAAACAAACTCCTTGTAACATGCATACCTTGTAACATATAAAAGAATATCGTGTGCCATATATTACTTGTAACAAACTACATTGATGCAAACCTATCTTGTAAAAAAAACAAAAAAACAACTACCTTGTAATAAACATATCGTGTATTAACCTACCCTGTAACACACATATCCTGTAAAATAAAACTACCTTGTAACATACACAGTCAACGGGTAGGAGTAAGTGCACATATTTTAAAAGATGTTGTCAGCTGCAAGGATTCACATGTAAACACCCGGTACTTACCTTACAATGTAACAAGTTAAACACAGGTAGATGTAGCTTAACACTTCATCTCCAGCGTGGAGAGCACAACCAGACACATGAACAACTAGACTCACGCCGTGCCCTAGTTATAAATCCACTCGTCTACATGAATTTACACGAATGCATAATGTTACTGCGCCAAGCGATGAAAACGAGATTGTTGACAAATCGTTGTGGGGAAAGTGTAGTGTATCCATCATGGGTTCTAAGTGTACAGCCATGCAGCAACACTTACAACTATGCGAGCTCGCCAGGGGATGTTCCGTAAATGGCTCTTTTACACTACTTGAGATCTATTGGGTGTATCGTGCTGTTCCCATATAGAGCAACTAGCATCCGATGGATGATGTTGAATGTCATACCAGTCACCTTTATTTCCCAAAACATGTCATGGTACCTATACTAGGCTAGTTCCCAGACGGGAGTCATCAATTTATTTAAAACTTCATGACTTAACGGGAGCTGGAAGACATTGCAAAAAGGCCGATAGGTAAGCGGGATAGTTACAGTGCTACCGCGATCTGAGCAGTGAAGATGTGTAAGAGGGATAGTTACAGTGCTACCGCGATCTGAGCAGTGAAGATGTGTAAGAGGGATAGTTACAGTGCTACCGCGACCTCCGCTGTGATAATGTGTAAGCGAGATAGTTACAGTCCTACTGCGACCACTGTCGTGAAGATGTGTAAGATGGATGGTTACAGTACTACCGTTATGATGTGTAAGCGGGATAGTTAGAGTGCTACAGCGACCTCTGCTGTGAAGATGTGTAAGTGGGGTAGTTATAGTGCTACCTCAACCTCCGCCGTGATGATGTGTAAGCAGGACAGTTAGAGTGTATGGGGTGTAAAATGAGAATGGTGGATCGTATGACTAGGGGTGCCCCGGATGAATGGGTATCAATGTATCATCCCCCCTTAGGAAGCCCCTGAATGGCTCCGAAAACCCCCAACGTGAAGAACAAAACATCATCATCATCATCATGTGCCATGTCGGTAAGCGTGGGCGGTCATGCTTTAACATCTCACTCGATCACCAGAGTCGTGGATCAGCTCTGTGTTTCTGTCTCGACCATGCCACGAGGCCAAGCCATCCAGGTATTTGCTTCTAGGTCTTCCTCTTGGTCTGTTCCATTCGATCTTACCAGTTGTCACCAAGTTCTCCTATTCATTTCTTCTCATAACATGCCCAAAATATTTTGACTGTCTATGTCTAATATCTCTAATCAGTTTACGATCTTCATTTGTTTCTTGAAGGACCTGTTCATTGGTCTTTCTGGTTGTCCATGGTATTCTTTGCATTTTCCTCAGAAACCACATTTCTACAGCCATCAGATGTTTTTCAGCTTGACTGCTCATTGTCCAAGCTTCACATCCATATAAAAGTACAGGTACCTCAACACTCTTTTTCTCGTTTCAATTGACATCTTTTTATTGGTCAATATATTTTTCATCTCGCTAAAGCCTACCTTAGACATGACGATTCTTGTTCTAATCTCTTCAAGGCATCTCCCATCAGATGTTATTACTGTTCCGAGATAATTGTACCTATTCACTTGTTGAAGAATATTCCCATTTACTTGTATATTACATTGTGGTATTTCGTTCTTCCTAGTGACTACCATATGTGTCTTTTTACAATTTAATTCTAACCCTCGTTGTTCACTGTGTGTAACAACTGCATCTACTAAATGTTGCAGGTCCTGTTCATTGTCTGCAATCAAGACTGTATCGTCTGCATATCTAATGTTATTGATGCATCGTCCCCCAATGTTGATTCCTTCCATATCTTCAATATTTCTGAAAATATTTTCACTGTACAGGGAAAACAGATCTGGAGACCACACAACATGATTTTCTTGGCATTTATAAAGAAGGTAGTTTGCCATTGCTTTCCTTCCTAGCAGTGACCATACTGGTCAGTGACTATAGCCATTGTCTCCTCAAAAAAGAGATCCTCTGCCTACCGTCGTGAAGGTGAAGACCATAACCTACAACTATCTGTCAGCTGCTCTCCATCTTCATCCACCACCTGCACTCATGGCTTCACGTAACCCTGACTGTGGGGCTAAACGGGTACTCCACCTTGCCCAAGGGTGTCCCGTAGGCTAGCGGAGGGAAGGAGGCGCCTTGCTGTATTCCAATTCCAATTTTTGAGAGAGAAAAAATTCCAAATTCGGTCTCGTCTAACCTGCTTCCTCAGCTTTGGTTATTGTTGAGATCCGTGGTTTTTGTGGGTATGTTAAACCTCTTTCTTGTCTTGTGCGTTCTTACGAGTAAGTCCTGTCTCGGACTGGTTATGTGAGTGTTTGTGTCTGTGACGCCAGCTTGGGGATTGGTCGGCGGCTGTCCTTTGTTCCCGTCTCCTCTGGTGGTTTCTTTTGTTAGTGAAGGCTCCTAGTTTTTCTTCCATGCGTCTTCTGTATTCATTGCACTTGAGTCCCTGTCCAGCTTGGTTAGTGGACACTCATTGAAGGCGTGGTGATCGGCGCAGTACCGGCAAATTTCCGTCTTACTGAGACATGCTGCTTTGCTGTGGCCGGCCCTCTGACATCTTGAACATTGATTGATTCTTGGGATGAATCTCTCTTGCTGTTGTATTTTCTTGTTGATTGATACTGTGGTCGGCATCTCGCTGCCCTCTGACGTCACCACCGCCAGCGTGGTAGGGATCTTTGAGTACGTCAGGATCCGCTCCGCCTTCAAGATTCGGATGTTGAGATTCTCTTCTTGTAGCTGCTTCGGGATTTGTTCGTCTGACAGCTCCACTTGAATACGCTTGACAACCCATCTGACTGTTTTTGAGTGGTGTCTTTCTCCTACGTCTCAGCTGTGTTGGCTCTTGTCTGTGGTGGGTTGTCGTCGATCTTCCTCGTGGTGGCTGCAGTAGTAACTGTAGTTTCAGTTTCTTTGTTGCAGCTCACACGAAAGTTCTCTCCACCCGTCTTCTTTACGGCTGTGTCGGCTTCCACGCGGCCCATCTTGGATATCGCGAGTCTTTTGGTGTTCTTGCAACGTGCCATTTTCCCCCGTATCAGGCTTCTGGACTTGTTCAGGTGACTTGTCTTGTTAGCGTTCGCAGTTACGAATGCACCCGCGACCCACGCACGACGGCGCACACGACTACTGTATTCAAGTCCTACACGATTTTATAAAGGAAGGGCCTGCATTGGAAGGCGAAAATTATCAGGGAATTCTGCCATAGACACCCCGAGGAAAAGACTCGGTCCATATAGAATTATGTGTCCATGTGTATGGATCTCTCCCCACCATTATAAGAACCCAATGTAACATAGCATTACACAACACATGTGAACACCACTTTTAACAGAACTTCCACAAAGTATAAACACAAACTCCAGGTTTCAACCCAACCATTTATTTAGAACACGTGGAGGGTTTTGGGGAATTCTCTGTCTGACTTGGGGATATTAAATCCCCTCCTTCAATTACAAACACATGAATGACAAACACCAGTGTCTACCATCTGATGGTTTACTCCCAAATTTCCAACCAACAATTTCCTAAATTATCAGAACAATAAGTCTTCAAATCCATCTGCATATTGAAGATAACAGTTTCTTACATATGTGTATACATATTCACCAACAGAGTCCTATTAAAATAATAGGTTATCTCAACCTGCACTGGGACAACTTATTCTTCTGTAACCTAACCTATTCCATCAATGTTATGGTTTAGGGGAAGTTAACAGCACAGGAAATAATCCTGGTCCATCCCTGTCATTCCTTTCTATAGTGAGATCCCGAGAGGGCATAGCCATGAACTGAGATCTAAGTAGGTTGTTTGGCAGAGTGAAGCTGAGGCTTGTGGTTAGTCAACAATTAAGGAGGCCATATTCAGACTGGGCAGAAGGTAATTCCCTATATCATCGCATACAATGAAAAAAGACGAAAACCCTCCTGCAGCTCTGGTTAATGATACCAGAATCTCAACCTTAGTCAACAAAGCATTACAGCACGACTAGTCACATGTCCCTAGGGGGATCCCACACTCGATGATATCATTGCAACTTTCTTTACATAATTAGCTGTAAATTATGGACCGGGCTGATACCACTCTCTGAGTATACTGTGGACACAAATCCTCCAGCATGGCATGCACATCCCTCATTAGTGCAAGCACCTCCTTCAGTAATGCAGATAAATCTTAAAAAAAAACTGAACATAATTCTCCATTCATAATCAATGTAATCAGCCTCTTGGGGTTTTAACAAACTACTGTTCATTCTCTTGGAATTTGCTGTTAATAACCGGCAGTTGAGCACTTAGAGGTTTCCTATCCTGGTATTCCACCTAAGGGTGTGGATAGAAACTGGCAGTTGGGAACTTAGGGGCTACCTATCCTGCTATAACGCCCAAGGGTATGGCAATAGGGCAATCAATCTTGACAACAGGTAACTGCTCCTGAAGACATTACATGGTGAGTTTTCTAGCTTATATACCATGATGTTGATTGTCCATGGTGTCCATGGTAATATCTGAGTATCACAACCTCTTACTTCACCCGTTGGTCGGATGCTTCATTATGTTAATCCATTCGTACTCTGTACGACAGATGATAAGATGTTGGGCTGTCAGGCATATGCTGAGTGGCAATGAGGTGGGGGTATTTTTTCTTAAACATCCTTACTCTTGTGTCATGAGAGAAATGGAGAGCCTCCCACCCGTCAGGTTTCAGGCTTCCAACTCTTCATTAGCCCACTGTTGACAAGACAATAAGGCTATGCATCGTGAGCTTCAGGCAACTCCCCCATCCAGCCTCCTGCTGACATATAAATGCAAAATCCCTACTTTACAAATTTGCATAAAATCAAATGATAATACAAATCAAACATCAACACCTGCTCCCCCTTGATTTTATAATATTACAATGATATAACATCCTACCAAACCAGGACAGCAAAACAAGATAAGGTCATAGATATGAGGCCATGTTGTCCTGTTGTGATAGAGTTTTACTGGAATAAAGACAGGCTGTGATAGAAGTATCTGGTTGTGATACAGGCCTCCTTTTGAGACAGATGCCTCAAGTTAAGACGAGGTCATCCAGTTAAGACACAGTCATCTTGGTGTGACATAGGCATCACAATAAGACAAAAGCAGGGTGATATAAAGCATATTGAGACAAAGTCATTATGATAAATATGTTCCTCCCATGTCTATAATGCAAAACCCTGTCCTTATACCCCTCAGGTTTAACCCGGTTAACAAAACCATCCTCATCACCATCATCATCCATTCACCTGTCTAGTTCCATTGGGCAAAATTCACTTTTTGCCCAGCAGTTAACTGCACAATTCTAAACCGACATTTATAATGTAAGACACACACAAATGAGAAAAATTATGATCATTACATGAATTATGCCATTGCAATTGGCGCCTTGTCGTCTTGACTGACGATAGTTTGTGCTTCAAAAAGGCATAATAACTTTTACGCGTGGCGGTAGCGAATGTGACTGATAAGGCCAATTCGCTCTGTAAATGTTCGTTCACATTAGGTGCATGTGAACACGTGGTCATTTCCACCATCATACGCCATCTTACGTCTCACACGCTTGGTGTGTGACTTATCTGCAATAATTTCCTCCTTTGTCTGTATTCGATTTCTGAAGTTTGCCCTCCATGCAACACGTTTAGCTGCGACTTGCTCCCAATGTGCATTATCAATGCTTGTATTAATCATGTCTCGTTTACACACATCTTTGTATCATAGTAGATGCCGACCCTGAGATCTCTTACCCGTCTGTAATTCACCAAAAAGATGTCCTTTGGTGTTCTACCATCATCCATCCTCCTAAGATGTCCTATCGATCTAAGTCTACGAAGACTGAGCATGGCATAAACTGTCACACAACCTGATCTTTCCAATACTTCAGTATTTGTGATTTTGTCTTACCACTTAATGCAATGAATTCTTCGCAGACACCGCATATGAAAGCTGTTTAAACGTTTCTCTTGGTGTGAGTAATTTGTCCAGGCTTCACTGCCATAAAGAAGAGTACTAAGGACACAGGCTTGATAGACAAGGACTTTTGTTTAGGCAGTAAGCTTCCTGTTCTCCCAGACTCTTTTTCTTAATCTGTTCATTGTTGTTGCTGCCTTACCAATCCGGATGTTGATTTCCTGATCTAGGGATAATTTGCTATTTACCACTGATCCTAGATATGTAAAATGGTCTACCATCTCTAGTTCGGCGTCGTCAATAAAGATTGATGGTACCCCATGTGCACCTTGTGACATAATCTGTGTCTTCTTTTTGCTAATTGTTAAACCACATTCAGAACAAGCATTGGAGAATGCAGATAGTAGACATTGCAATTCTTCCTCAGAGTGGGTCGTAACTGCAGCATCATCTGCAAAAGACCCAACTCTCTGATCAGTACCCTCCTAATTTTGGTCTTGGCCTTCAATCTCTGAGCATTGTAGAGGCCGCCATCTGAGCGTGAGTGAATGTATATACCACCATCCTGATCACGAAAGGCATATTTCAGTAGAAGTGAAAAGTATATTCCAAAGAGGGTGGGAGCTAGTACACAACCTTGCTTAACTCCACTCTTGATTTCAAACTCTTCAGAAGTTGCACCATCAAACTTGATTATACCCTTCATGCCTGTGTGGAACGATTCCACAATGGACAGAAGAGTTGGTGGGCAGCCAATCTTCTTTAGTGCCTTGAACAGACCCTCACGACTGACCAAATCAAATGCCTTTGTGAGGTCGATGAAGGCAATAAACAGTGGTTGATTATGTTCACGGCATTTTTCTTGCATTTGTCGCAATGAGAATATCATATCAATGGTAGACCGGTTCTGTCGAAAGCCACACTGTGATTCGGGGTAGACTTGATCTCCTAGGACTTGAAGTCTGCGCAGAACAATTCTGGCAAATACTTTTCCAACAATACACAGAAGTGAGATACCCCTATAGTTGTTGCAGTCGCTCCGATCGCCCTTGTTCTTGTACAGTGTTATGATGCTTGAATCTTTGAAATCCTATGGGACTTGTCCTTCTCGCCAGCATAGCTCTATTAGCTGGTGGATCTGTAGAGTTAGTGTGTCTTGCCCACTCCTGATAACCTCTATTGGAATCCCATCCTTACCTGCAGCCTTGCCAGATGCAAGTTCATTTATAGCACACTTAACTTCTGTTATGGTGGGAAGTGTGTCCAGGTGGTCAAGAGTTGGTAGAGCCTCTATGGCGTTGAGGGCATCATCCGCTAGTTTGGTCTCACTTGAGTAAAGCTCCAAATAGTGCTGTACCCATCTGCTGTTTCTTATCAGTTATGATTTCTCCAGTCAAGGTTTTCAATGGTGCACTTCTTTTGATCATTGGACCACAGGCTTTCTTTATTCCTTCATACATGCTTCTGATGTTTCCCTTATCACTTGCGATTTGAATGGACTCACATAACTTGATCCAATAATCATTTGCACACTGCCCTGGCAGCCTTTTGCACATCCTTCCTAGCTTGCCTTAGCTCACTCAGAGTGTTACGCGTTGGTCTTTCATTGTTTCTTAAAAGAGCTATCTTCTTCTTATCAATCAAGGGCTGCAGAGTCTCGCTGTTTGCCGCAAACCAGTTATGCCTTTTATGATCCACAGTACCGTAAACCCCTACGGCATTTTTATAAAGAGTTTCCTTAAGTTGACCCCACTTTACATTTACTGTACAATTTTCTGGTGTATCAGTGAAAGCGTCTTCAAGTTGCTGTTGAAACTGAAAGCACTTTTCAGGATCGTGAGTGTTAATAATATTACTCCTGGGGCTAGATTTGTGTTTAGCCGTGTAGATTCTCTTTGATTTCAGTCTAACCCTTGCAACAACCAAAGAATGATCCGTATCACAGTCAGCATTGTGGTAACTTCGAGTCCATGATATATGGTTCAGATGTTGTCTCCGTGTGATGATGAAGTCCAGCTGGTGCCAATGGCCAGATCTTGGATGTTTCCATATGACCGTATGCATCACTTTTGTTTTTAAAAAGGAGTTTGTAATACATAGGTCATTTCTGGTGACCCTTCCTCAGCGAGGCGAGTCTCCTGCAGGCCAGCAATATCAATGTTAAGACGATTGAGTTCGGCATCAATCACAGCCGTTTTTCTCACATCGTCAATATTGGTCAAGTCACTGGAAAATCCTGGACACATGGTTCTCACGTTCCAGGTTGCAAGCCGTAGCTTGTGGTTATTTTTATTTTTATTTGTACCTGGTGCATTCGTTTTACAGCCTGCGATTCAGAGTATGTCCTAGCCCCAACCCATTGAAGCAGGCAGGCTGTGGCGGGTCAGCACCCAATTGGCTGGGGGCTGCCCAGCTTGAGGTGGGCGGTAGCTGATCAGTGACACCTGTAGGTGTTTCACACCGTCAGAGGCAACGCGTGGCGCTCCATGTCTACGCTAATTGACAGGGACTTATAACCTGTAACAGTTGCCTGTCGCTTTGATTCCGAAACCAGTTAAGACCAGGGATGGAGTTATTGCCTCTCCACAGCACAAAGACTGGGCTAAAATATAGAGATCATGTGTTGCCCATGCAGCATGATCCCTCTCTCGGCCTGCCTAGTTCACTCCAGAGGAAAGGTAACACCTCTACATCTGGAACTGTCCGCCTGTCGGAGCTTCGATCCTAGACCAGTTGCCAACCAAGGCTTAGGGCCTGGTCTGCCCTGCCATGACATTTTGTCTTTAGGTTGCATTTCCTCGCACCAGGGTAAGGCTTGTACCCTCCCAATAGCGCTCTTCCGCCCGAAGTCGTTGGCACAATGCGGGGTGTCGGGTTTGGTAAGCGTCGTCCAACGTTCGGCGCTAACAAAATAGTGAATAAAGAAGTACTAACTAGGCCATGCAGCAGTTAGTAGACGGGGTGAATACAGAAGTAATAGGCCATGCAGTAGTTAATAGACGAGGTGAATGCAGAAGTACTAGGCAGTGCAGAAGTTAGTAGACGGGGTGAATACAGAAGTACTAACTAGGCCATGCAGCAGTTAGTAGATGGGATTAATACAGAAGTACTAGGCCATGTAGTAGTTAATAGACGGGGTTATTACAGAAGTACTAGGCAATGGAGTAGTTAGTAGACGAGGTGAATACGAACGAACGAACGAACGAACGAACGAACGAACGAACGAACGAAAATCTTTATTTTCAAAGGGTTAAGAATTGGGCACGCAGGCCCGTCTGACATTCTGCCCTCCTTCTCCATTCCTTCTCATACATTCTCATTCTCTCATACATTCTCATTCATTCAGAATACAGAAGTACTAGGCCATGCAGTAGTTAATAGACGGGGTTATTACATAAGTATTAGGCCATGCAGTAGTTAGTAGAAGTAGTGGGGGGACTTGGTGCATTGGGGCTGTGGCGGCGATCGGGGTGGATCGGGGGATGCTGTGCGGGCTCTTTCGGCAGTTAATAATTTCTGTCGTTGGGTGTGGTTTGGGGGCTGCTGACAGTGTCGAAGATCCAGCTTGAAAGGTTGGAGCGCATACAGAATGCTGCCATGCGGTTAATCCTGGGTTGCACAAGGGACACACCGGTTATATGCATGAGGCATATCCTGGCGCTACCAACAATGACGGATAGGCATAGGGTCCTTCAGGCCAAATGGTACCTAAGAGTTGCCGCGGACAGGGATCGCACGCTGCATGCGGCAATGAATATGGTTAGGGGTCCTGGATGGCGCGGGCAGAGCTTTCTATGGGTCGGGTGTGTGATCTGGGGACCATCAGTCGTGAAAGACAATGGGTGGAAGTTCCGGAGGACGTGACGGACTGGCACAATGTAATAATAACACTGGGTCGTGAGTGCAGAGAATGGGCGGCGGGCCGCGCTGAGTCTGTGGTGCAAAAGCTGATCCAGAACGGCACACATCGGGGTGACATGGCCATCTGCACCGATGGGTCGGTGGTGGAAAACGGACATAATGGCTGGGGCTTTATTGCAAAGGCTATTGGGCGAGTTTTGAAAGTGGAGAGTCTGGCATGTGGGACTACGACCTCCAGCATGAGAATGGAGGTGGAGGCAGTGGCAGCGGCGTTCCGGTGGCTGGGGCAGACTACTGCAACACACGTTGTATTCATTACGTATTCAGTGAGTATGCTTGGCGAGGTGGAGAGGGAGATGTTTCGTGTGGAATGGCTCTCATCGCTTCGGAGGTCGCGGATCGTGAGAATTGTGTGGATATTTTGCCCTGGCCATGCGAGTGTACGGGGTAGTGGACAGGCTGATAAGCTAGCAGGGAGGGCACCTCTTGGTGGTATTTTGCCTATGGACAAGTGGGAAGTGGTCGTGCGCTTGTGGGATCGGGTGGGGAGGGCGGAGGAGCGAATTGAGAGCCCATGTGTGGAGGGATTGGGATTGCGGGGGATCGGCAGGGGTTCTGGAAGAGTATCAAAGCTGGGAGGGAGGGCCGGGAGAGCTTTTGGTCGGATGGCGGTGGGAGCGATTGGTAGTATGACTCTTCGCTGGCTGTTAAACGAAGGGACGGAGCGCGTATGGGAATGTCCTGAGTGCAGTGATGTCGGTTCTTAACTCAACTCAACTCAAGGGTGAATACAGAAGTACTAAGCCATGCAGTTGTTAGTAGACGGGGTGAATACTGAAGTAGTAGGCCACGCAGTAGTTGGTAGACGGAGTGAATACAGTAATTCTAGGCCATGCAGTAGTTAGTATAAGGGGTGAATACAGAAGTACTAGGCCATGCAGTAGTCAGTAGAAAGGGTGAATACAGAAGTAAAGTACTAGGCTATGCAGCAGTTACTAGACGGGGCGAATACAGAAGTACTAGGCCATGCAACAGTTAGTAGACGGGGTGAATACAGAAGTGTCAGAATCTCCCCACCAGATCTGCCGTGTCTTCATCATCGACGCCTGGCAATTACAGCCAGGTACGACTGTGAGCGGCACTAACTACGCAGTGACGAGAACGGTCAGTTGTGGCACGCGTGGCGCACGGAGTCCACGCAGTGAGGACACACGACCAACGAGGACCCACTGCAGTTAGACGGCAGAAGGCCTCGGACTGTGGTAGAGGACAGACATGGGAGATGTGTGCTCGTATTGCTTGTGTGAGTGGGCGCTATTAGAGAGAACGCCTGTTTGAGTATAGAAGACTGTGCGCCTGGGACGTCGTGTTGTAAGTTATGAACTGATGCATTGAATGTATTTATTGTGTAATGGCATCACCATTATGGTTGAGCGATGCCTGTAATGTTTGCGGCGAGTGAGAAGTGCGAATAAAGTGGTTATAATTGTATTCGCCGTGTGTCACGTAAAGTCATTCTGTGACAGTGTTTGTTATCACATCTGTTGGTTACAACGAGCCTGTGTGATTGTGAATCAGATCCTGACAGAAGTACTAGGCCATGCAGTCGTTAGTAGACGGGGTTACTACAGAAGTACAAGGTCATGCAGTAGTTAGTAGACGGGATGAATACAGTAGTACTAGGCCATGCAGCAGTTAGTAAACGGGATCAGTTAGTACACGGGATGAATACAGAAATACTAGGGCATGCAGAAGATAATAAACGGGGTTATTACAGAAGTACTAGGCCATGCAGTAGTTAGTAGACGGGGTGAATACAGAAGTACTACGCCATGCAGTAGTTAGTAGACGATGTGAATACAGAAGTACTAAGCCATGCAGCAGTTAGTAGACGGGATAAATACAGAAGTACTAACTAGGCCATGCAGCAGTTAGTAGACGGGGTCAATACAAAGTACTAGAACATGCAGCAGTTAGTAGACGGGGTGAATTCAGAAGTTCTAACTAGGCCATGCAGCAGTTAGTAGACGAGGTGAGTACAGAAGTACTAACTAGGCCATTCAGCAGTTAGTAGACAGGGTGAATACAGAAGTACTAGGCCATGCAGTAGTTGGTAGACGGAGTTAATACAGAAGTATTAGGCCATGCAGTAGTTAGTAGACGGGGTGAGTACAGAAGTACTAACTAGGCCATGCAGTATTTAATAGATGGGGTGAATAAACAAGTACTAGGCCATGCAGTAGTTACTCATCATCATCAAGTGCCGTGCCGGCTGGCGTAGGCGTTCATGGCTCTCCACAGATCTCGGTCTTTGGTGTTCTGGATCAACTCTGCTGATGTTATTCCTCCATGCCACCGTCTCAGTCCATCCAGCATAATTTCTCTTGGTCTGTCTCTGCCTCTCTTCCCCTCGATCTTTACAGTTGTCACGATGTTCTCTAATGCCTCTCTTCTCATCACATGACCAATTAAAGATCTTTGTCTCTTTCTTATTGTTGTATATAGTGTTCTAGTTTCATTAGCCTTTTTCAGACAATCGTTGTTAGTTACTCTGGCAGTCCAAGGAATTCGCAACATTCGTCTTAAAAACCACATCTCTGTTGCTTCTAAGTTCTTCCTAATTTGTTCATTTACCTTCCAAGATTCGCTGCCATACAGCAAAACTGGTTCTATATAGCATTTTAGTACTCTCTTTCTTACATTCATTGATAGCGACTTATTGCATAAGATACTCTTCATTTTCTGAAATGCTGTCTTTGCCTGCCCTATTCTGCTCTTAATCTCTTTTGTACATCTTCCATCTGATGTTATAAGTGCCCCTAGGTATTTAAAATTATCCACTTAATTGAGAATTTCCCCTTCAATTTCTATGTCACATTATGGTGTCCCAATTTTCGTTGATATCACCATTGTTACTGTTTTCTTGATATTCAAGGACAGTCCTTTCTGTGCACTCTCTGTTACTACACTGTCCAACAATTGTTGTAGGTCTGTTGCATTATCCGCTACCAATACTGTGTCATCTGCATAGCGTATATTGTTTATATTATATCCTCCGATTAGTATTCCTGGCTTCTCTTTGATCTCTTTCATTATTACTTCGCTATACAGTGAGAAGAGATCGGGTGACAAGACACACCCCTGTCGTACTCCTAGCTTTATCTGTTCGTAACACCCCTCTTTATTTCCCATTTTAATTGCTGCTACTTGGTTCCAGTATATATTCTTATTATTCTTAAATCTTTCCCATCAATGTTGATATCTTCCAACATTTTAATCAGTTCATTATGTTTTACTTTATCAAATGCCTTAGTATAATCTATGAAGCATAAATATATGTCTCTTTGTTTCTCTATTCATCTTTCCATTAGTGTTCGTAATATATATATTGCATTGTGTGTACCCTTTCCTTCCATAAAACCATACTGTTCTTCACTAATTTCCATTTTTATTTTCTTTCTTGTTCTTCTCATTATAATTCTGAGTAGAAGCTTAGTGACATGGTTTATGAGGGTAATTGTACGAAAATCTTCGCATTCAAGTGATCCTGGTCTCTTTGGTATTGCTATAAATACAGATTTCAGCATATCGCTCGGTACATATCCACTGTTGTAAATATCATTCAGCATTTTGGTTAATATATCTACCCAAAATTGTCCCAATACTTCTAATTCTTCTACTGAGATTTCATCTGGCCCAGCTGTTTTTCCTTTCTTCATATGTTTCATAGCGTCACTAGACGGGGTGAATACAGAAGTACTAGGCCACGCAGTAGTTATTAGACCTGGTGAATACAGAAGTATTAGGCCATGCATTGGTTAGTAGACGCGGTTATTACAGAAGTACTAGGCCATGCAGTAGTTAGTAGACGGGGTGAATACAGAAGTATTAGGCCATGCATTGGTTAGTAGACGCGGTTATTACAGAAGTACTAGGCCATGCAGTAGTTAGTAGACGGGGTGAATACAGAAGTACTAGGCCATGCAGTGGTTGGTAGACGGGGTGACTACAGAAGTATTAGGCCATGCAGTAGTTAGTAGACGGGGTGAATACAGAAGTACTAGGCCATGCAGTAGTTAATAGACGGGGATATTACAGAAGTACTAGGCCATGCAGTAGTTAGTAGACGGGGTGAATACAGAAGTACTAGGCCATGCAGTGGTTGGTAGACGGGGTGAATACAGAAGTACTAGGCCATGCAGTAGTTAGTAGACGGGGTGAATACAGAAGTACTAGGCCATGCAGTAGTTAGTAGACGGGATACATACAGAAGTACTATCTAGGCAATGCAGCAGTGAGCAGACTGGGTGAATACAGAAGTACTAGACCATGCAGCAGTTAGAAGACGGGTGGATACAGAAGTACTAGGCCATGCAAGAGTTATTAAAAGGGGTGAATACATAAGTATTAACTAGGCCATGCAGCAGTCAGTAGCCGGGGTAAATACAGAAGTACTAATCAGGCGTAGCAGCAGTTAGTAGAGGAAGTGAAAACATAAGTAATAACTAAGCCATGCTGCAGTTAGTAGAAAGGGTGAATACAGAAGTAATAGGACATGCAATAGTTGGTAGACGGAGTGATTACAGAAAATCTCAATCATGCAGTAGTTAGTAGACGGGGTGAATACAGAAGTACTGGGCCATGCAGTAGTTAATATAAGTGGTGAATACAGAAGTACTAAGTAGTCCATGCATCAGTTAGTAGACTGGACGAATACAAAAGTACTAACTAGGCCATACAGCAGTTAATAGACGGGGTGGATACAGAAGTACTAGGCCATGCAGCAGTTAGTAGACGGGGTGAATACAGAAGTACTAGGGCATGCAGCAGTTAGTAGACGGGATGAATACAGAAGTACTAGGCCATGCAGTAGTTAGTAGACAGGGTGAATACATAAGTACTAGGCCATGCAACAGTTAGTAGACGGGGTGAATACAGAAGTACTAGGACATGCAGTAGTTAGTAGACGGGGTGAATACATAAGTACTAGGCCATGCACCAGTTAGTAGACGGGGTGAATACAGAAGTACTAGGACATGCAGTAGTTAGTAGACGGGGTGAATACAGAAGTACTAGGCCATGCAACAGTTAGTAGACGGGATGAATACAGAAGTACTAGGACATGCAACAGTTAGTAGACGGGGTGAATACATAAGTACTAGGCCATGCAGTAGTTAGTAGACAGGGTGAATACATAAGTACTAGGCCATGCAGTAGTTAGTAGACGGGGTGAATACATAAGTACTAGGCCATGCAGTAGTTAGTAGACGGGGTGAATAGAGAAGTAGGCCTACTACCTAGGCCATACAGAAGTTAGTAGACGGGGTGAATACAGAAGTACTAACTAGGCCATGCAGCAGTTAGTAGACGGGGTGAATACAGAAGTACTAGGCCATGCAGCAGTTGGTATAAGGGGTGAATACAGAAGTACTAGGTCATGCAGTAGTTAGTAGACGCGGTTATTACAGAAGTACTAGGTCACGCAGCAGTTAGTAGACGAGGTGAATACAGAAGTACTAGGCCATGCAGCAGTTAGTAGACGCGGTTTTTACAGAAGTACTAGGTCATGCAGCAGTTAGTAGACGAGGTGAATACAGAAGTACTAGGCCATGCAGCAGTTAGTAGACGGGGTGAATACAGAAGTACAAGGTCATGCAGTAGTTAGTAGACGGGGTGAATACAGAAGTACTAGGACATGCAGTAGTTAATAGACGGGGTGAATACAGAAGGCTGCTGACAGCAAATGAACATCATCTGGGGCGAATCAGATATAGTAATCACTGGACTAGTGTACGACAACAAAACATTGATAATGTACGAAACCCAGAATTTCTAGTACTTTAGAAACTGTGAATACAAAACAGGGGAGTGGGAAGCAGGTGGGGTGAATGCTATAAGATTTAAATACTAGCTAGCAAAGCCAGAGCCATGAAAAATACACATAAGCTGAGTTGACAAATCATAACCCTCAATCCCCCTCCCCCTCCCTCCCGGTCCCCCACACACCCCTACAGATACCAAGACTGCAGAAGCGGGACATTCACTAAGAACACTTATTTATGGTATACACAGAAAACCCTCTCTTCAGAACTCGCAAGGCACAAAAACACAGAGGAAGACCTAGTAAAACCCGGGCAATAAAATTAGAGACACATAATTCCGCCTCCAGAGCAGCCGAATTTTCTTGTCTGCATTTTCTGTGTAGTTGGATGCAAACTGAAAAGGACGTACGGAATTCTGTTGGCACTTGTACCCACTCCTCGCCAGGTTCTAAGTCCTCCAGTGAACACAACTGTTGAAGAATGTCTTCGGATTGACCCATCCAAGACCTTCCTCTTTTTAACTTGCTGCCCTTCACCTTCCTAATTTCACTATGCAGTGGATGTTGTGTGTTTGCGTTAACTCTGAGGTAGGCACGTGCTCTGCAAATTTGTAGTCTGTCTTCAATGGTTGGAATAATGCGCATAGCTTCGTTTTGTATCCTTCCCATCCTTTCTGTCTGCTTATGGCTGAGAGTGAGGATCGCCATCGCATACTCAAAAACAGACATGACGAGCCCCTCGTATAGGAGGCATAGATGGCGCTGCTCACAGTTTGCTGCCGCCATCATCCGCATCGCAGCCAAACACCGCTTGGCCTTTGTTATCACCTTGTCTATGTGCTCATTATAAGCAAGGCTTCAATCAAAACATATCCCCAGGTAATTCATTGCCTGCGTTCTTTCCACTTCTCTGAACACAGATTAACAGTTGGTGTTGGAGTGTTTACAATATGATTATTCAAAGAGAACCATGTCACTGTTGCCTTTGTTGGGTTGACCATTGCCCCAGCTTCAACACACCAAGTACTTATGCGATTGAGTTCGGTTTACAGTTCCACAGCAACCTGATCTCTATCCTTACCCTGACGATACACTAAAACATCGTCGGCATATGACAATGTCCTCCCCGGTTCAGTGATCTGCTCGCTGGTGACTCTCACAGTTTAGGCGTTGAACAGCACCGGAGATAATGGTGATCCCTGTGGTAGGCCAGGATATATTGTTGTTGGTTCCGAAGTCCAACTGCCACATCTAAAACCTACTTTCCATTGGAAGAAGGCTGCAGCGATCCAACTAAGGAGTAACGGACTTATCTTGAGTTCAAGAAGCTGAAACATTAGAATATCCAATGGTACTCTGTTGTACGCGTCCTCAAGATCAATCGCTGCAGCAAAGGTTTCAATGCCTGAGTGGAAACCTTCATAAACATCATGGGCAAAAACTGCTGCATTGGTCCAGGTTTCTCTTTTGGGACGGTACCCTCCCAGGGTAGGTGGGAAAACACCTTGCTTCTCTAGCTGGCTTGATATTTTTCTGGCAATTAACTTCTCCAGCAGCTTGCCTATTGTATTCTGCATGGTTATTACTCGATATCCCTGAATTTTTGTGTGGTCTTTGCCAGGCTTCGGCAAGGGAATCAGATAGCTGTGTAACCACTCCTCCTTGATGCTAGCACTCCCTATACTGTTGTTGTAAATGTCTGCTAGTTCCTCTAGCTCGTTGTCGGCACACCTATTGATGTCGTCATATCTAATGCCATCTGGCCCTGGAGCGCTGTTTTTTGCTCATCGAAGCACAGCCTTGATTTCTTTCGCTATCACTGTGTCTTCATCCGAAATGTTCTGGGCTTTACACCTCTCTGAGGTGACCTCCTTGGCAAGATTTCGGCCTCTCATGTCTGTCTGATTGCTCTGCTCTAGATAACGTTCGAAGAGGGCTTTGCCCTTGTTCTCGTTAGTCTTCTGCCAGATGAGGTCGGCACCTTGGAAGTCAGAAATTCTCTTATTCTTGACTACCCCACTCATGCTTTTATATAGTCGCCAGAACAATTTCAGTGACTTGTCTGTGCTTACTCTTTGACATACATATGTTCATTTTTCACTTTTAACCACCGTAACCATTTTTTTTTTTAAATAGCTTACTTTTGTGTGCATCTCTCTTTCTAAGTGCATGCAGGGACCAGATTGGGCAACTCTGTTCTTCTTGGCGATTTTCCGTTTCCTTACAGCACTACGTTTATCCATCCAATCTGTCTTCACCTCAAAATTTCACCAAGGTGAGTGCTGCCAGCTTTTGTTTTCCTACCCTGAAACTTTCTGCGCTTGTCGCGCCTTATTTTACTCACCACACCTTGCCCTGTACTGTCATACAGGAAAGTCTTGACCGTTGACTGTGCTGCCTGGTTCTGCTTTTCTCCACCAATATGCTGCAAGAGTGGTGATCGCTGCCGTGGTACCTTAGGACACCCCATCTACACACTGCAGTGAGTGAAGGAGAAACCAGCGCCAGATCAATAGCACTGTCCTCATCACCTGGGCGGCTTGCTGTCCAGGTGACAAAGCCACTGTTGATACAAACCAGGTCAATCGTTTCAAGTGCAGTCTCGAGCTCCTCCCCCTGTGTGTTGGAGGAAATGATTCCCCATGATCTGCCTTTAGCGTTGAAATCGCCACAGAAAATGACATATTTTTCGTGACCTAATATGTCACTTAAGCACTGCCACTTCTGGGAATCCACACTCGCGTTACGGGCATAAACATTAACCAACACGAATGGTAGACCGGATTGAACTCTAACCGCCTGTATTTGTATGTCGTCATTGTCCCAACTGGACATGTCTAGCTCTGAAGCCACCATACTGTCGCGGAATGAGAATCGCCATTCCCAGATGTCGCCTGTTGTAGAAACATTTGAAGCCGGCCATTTGGAGTAGCTGATCACCCAGTCTCGTCTCCTGGAGTGCTACAATGTCATTCCTGTAAACCAGGTTTTCGAGAATAGGGCCTCGTTGTTTTACGCTGGCGCAGTTCCAATATAGAATACGAGTATTCCTGAGGCCCCGACGATGACATTTAAGTCTAAAACGTCTTACCATACCTCGTATTCCTTGTCGCTTGCGGCCACCACGTTGGCCCCGTTGCCTTGTTTTTTTGACTGCCGTCCGCAAGGAACACACAAATTGTTTCACCATGTTGAGAAGACCGAACACCACAGAACCACACACGCTGCGAAAATTCACTCAAGGATTGCTTCGCTCAATGCACGAAACTCCGTGGCATCGGCGCAGATCTTAAGAAGAAACCTCTGGTTTTACATCCTGGCACACAAATTGCACTAGGAGATGAAAATATCCACAATTAAGCAATGTAATAGAATAAAAACTACTAAACGTAAAATTGCCAACGCATCAACAACAGCAGTAAAATGCTGGTGTTGACAGCAATGTCTTGTAAATAGGATATGAAAAGAAAACACAATAAAAGAGAGTAGACCTTTAGTGGCAGCCGCGTAGCGCATTGTCTAGCAAGTCTATTTGTGGGCCTTGTGGCAATGTATTGGCATTTGCAAAACATAATATTTGTATGTGTACTTTGAAGAACTGGATAATCTATAAAGAATAAAATAACTTTTTAATGTATCAGAAATGTGAATACAAGACTAAATTAATTTGTGTTAGTGGTTGTTGTATATACAAATATGGTAGACTTTGGTTTTCAAAACAAGAGATTTTGCAACACTACTTTGGCACAACAGTACAAGAAGTTGCCGATACTTGTTCTAGATATACCATAACATAATTTGGTGATCTACTTTCCTGTTTGCTGTCAGAACAATTTGGAAAATTCTCTGGTACGCACTTTATGAGGTTGGGTCGATTACAATGTCGCTCTGGCTCCAAACATTAACTCTAACGGCATCAGAGAAGTATGCAGTCAACAAGAATGTACCTGTCTATTAGCCGGTAGTCAGAATGCCCCCTGCAGTCGTCATCAGGACAGAAAGCTAGTACAATTACAATTGGGGAGTTAACAATCCGTCAGTTTGTGACATGCACATTTATTCATGTATAATTTATATACATTTCACCTGCTGGTGGGCATTCACAGGGATTGGGTGAATAGAAACGTTCCCTATTGTATTCGAAATCTCATTACGTGAAGCAATGAAAATGATGTACTGTGGAAATAAAATCATCTTAAAGATAGTCGCCTGGGAATAAGCCACATTAAACACCGTACATTTCAAAGCATGTCCGAAGAACAATCACAATACTTCGTTAATAGGCTTCCAGGTAAACAAGGCCTGGGACAAAGCAGCAGAGGAAAAACGACATAATGCAACAAATCGCTGGAGATGTAACCAAGGCTCTTCCCTAGCCGTCACAGGGGCATCTTCTGCGATGTCTTATTTCAGCTGTCATGGATTGACACACCGTGTGAAGCTCTCTCTCTCTCTCTCTCTCTCTCTCTCTCTCTCTCTCTCTCTCTCTCTCTCTGTCTCTGTGGTGTGTGTGTGTGTGTGTGTGTGTGTGTGTGTGTGTGTGTGTGTGTCGGACTACTTTTCTCTGAATGTCTCTGCCTCCCACTATCCATGTGGTGTGTAGGTTTATGTGATATGTGTCTTTCCTATGTTCTCCTATTTTTTTTTAATAGGTTGCAGGACATTGCAGTTAACACCAGCATTTTACTGCCGTTGTTGATGTCTTGGCAAGTTTTACGTTCAGTAGTTTGCCATTGCTTTCAGAACGACTGGCTCCCATACCAGCACGTTAAAACCAGCGAGACATGGTCTGCTGCCAAATCGGTCACCGCTGTGTTTCGAACGCGGGTAAGCGGCATTACGAATCGCGTCCGCAACCCATCGCCACGAAGACGGCATCTTCCCCTATAACTATATTATTAAGACCTTCTTTCGCAGTTTACGCCTATTCTTTAGTTTCACACAAAAAACCTCATCTACCTACCTACTTACCTACCTACCTACCTACCTACCTACCTGTCTGTCTGTCCGCCACTTTTATGTCTACCGTTCTCTTTGTCTGTCACCAAGCCTGCCTTTCTGTTTGTCTGTCGCCAAGCCTGCGTTTCTGTTTGTCTGTCGCCAAGCCTGCCTTTCTGTTTGTCTCCAAGCCTGCCTTTCTGTTTGTCTGTCGCCAAGCCTGTCTGTCTGTTTATTTGTCGCCAAGCCTGTCTGAGTCCCAGGCGTCCTTCAGTACACTGGTTGTGGAACTCTACAGCAACCGTTCTCACTGCCATTGCTGGCAAATGCTGGCAACCATTACACGCTACAACTTTGTAACTCAAACTATTGTTGCCAGATTGCACTTTCAAGTTACTAGGACACCATCTGTTTCCCTCGAGCATTTTCATCAACAGTCAATAACTCACAGCATGAAGCGGGAGTACTGGGAGTGGAGGATGTTGGTAAAAGTTCAGTCACGAGGGACACGCAGAAATCGCGAACATCTAACACTCTAACGGGCTTAAATAAATGGAGGTGGGTGAGTGGGGGAGGGCGACAGCTTTAATACGTTTGGTTTTATTTTTCAGATCAATGAAAACAAATTACTCGGCGTTTAAATGAAAACCAGTGCACGCAAGACGGTGAGTTCTCAACCCAGTCGTGGTAGCTCTATCTTATCTTACCGCATAGTTACCATTCTAGATATTTTATATCCAGATCCAGACGTTTTTGCCGGCATCTGGATACCGTTTTCTGACGTTTGGATGTTGGATGTAATTCTAGATACTTTTCATTTCGAGTCGGATATTTTGAATACTTTCTAGATTTTACTTTTCTTTCGGTGTCATTTACCCATTTTATGTTAGGTCTGAACGCGCGTAAATTATGGTAACTGTCATTATTTAAACTTTGAACTGACTTGGGTCAACGCTCAACAATCTGGCAACCCCCTGGTAATGAGTAAAACGGCGCATAAATTATAATAACATTATTTGAACTGTGAACACACTTTCTGCGACTTACTGCTGTAATGCCGACTTTGTGATTCTTTTCATGTGAATTTGGCTGCAACTGGTACAGATAATGCCTCGATAATGGTTGATATCAACCATAGCGTTTATATAAAATTTAAGGAAGATATCCCATCTTTAATCCTCATAAAATGTGCGTGTCATTCCTTGCAGCTAGCATTATCACATGCCTCATCAGAATGTTTACTAAGGAATTTGCATTTCCTTATTGCTGAAACACATAACTGGTTCTCCACATCATCTGTCAGACAACAGCAATAACAATTTATATAAAGCACTAGCTGACCCGGCCCGGCTTCGCCCAGGCCTTGGTGGGGAGCATCTAATTTAATTCATATAAGTAGTCATACAAGTTCCCGTTCCCGTTACCGACTATCTGTCTGTCTGTCTGTCTGTCTGTCTGTCTGTCTGTCTGTCTGTCTGACCCGGCCCGGCATCGCCCAGCTCCTGGTGTGGAGCATCTCATTTAATTCATATAAGTAGTCATATAAGCTCACGTTCCCGTTCCCGACTATCTGTCTGTCTGTCTGTCTGTCTGTCTGTCTGTCTGTCTGTCTGTCTGTCTAATCATTTATTGGGTGCAGTTAGAACAACCTTAGATAAACGAAGACCAACTTACAAAAAGCATTAGAAAGAGCACTTGAAAGATCTTTACATCTTCCCCAACAATTAACTTGGGTAAATGGAGCAGCGGCAGCAGCAGCAGAAGAAGAAGAAGAAAAAGGAGGAGTAGGAGCTGGGAGGAGGAAGAGGGAGGTGGAGGAGGGAGGAGGAGGGAGGAGTAGGAGGGAGGAAGAGATAGGCGGAGAGAGGAGGAGGAGGGAAGAGGAGGGAGGAGGAAGGAGGAGGAGTAGTAGGGAGGAGGAGGGATTAGGAGGAGGAGAGAGGAGGAGGAGGAGGAGGAGGAGGAGGAGGAAGGAGGAAGGAGGAGGATGAGGGAGGAGGAGGAGGCAGGAGGAGGGAGGAGGGAGGTGGGAGGAGGAGGAGAGGAGGAGGGGAGGAGGAAGAGGGAGGAGGAGGAGGAGGGGGGAGGAGGGAGGAGGAAGAGGGAGGAGGAAAAGGGAGGAGGAAGAGGGAGGAGGAGGAAGAAGGAGGAGGAGGAAGGAGGAGGAGGAAGGAGGAGGAGGAAGGAGGAGGAGGAGTAGGAGGGAGGAGGGAGGAGAAGAACGCAGGAGGAGGGGGAGGAGGAGGGAGGAGGAGGGAGATGGAGGAGGAGGAGGGAGGAGGAGGGAGGAGGAGGGAAGAGGAGAGAGGAGGAGGAGAGAGGAGGAGGAGGGAGGAGGCGGAGGAAGAAGGAGGAGGGAGGAGGAGGGAGGAGGAAGAGGGAGAAGGAGGAGGGAGGAAGGAGGAGGGGAGGAGAAGGAGGGGGAGGAGGAGAAAGAGGGAGGAGGAGGAGGGATGTGGAGGGAGGAGGAGGAAGGAGGTAAAGGGAGGAGGAGGAGGGAGGAGGAGAGAGGATGAGGAGGGAGGAGGAGAAGGGAGGAGGAGAAGGGAGGAGGAGGGATGAGGAAGAGGGAGGAGGAGGGGGAGGAGGAGGGAGGAAGAGGGAGGAGAAGGAGGAGGAGGGAGGAAGAGGGAGGAGAAGGAGGAGGAGGGAGGAGGGGGAGGACGTAGGAGGAGGAGGAGGAGGGAGTAGGAGGAGAGAGGAGGAGAAGGGAGGAGGAAGGAAGAGGAGTGATTAGGAGGAGGCAGGAGGAGGCAGAGGAGGAAGGAGGAGGAGGAAGAGGGAGGAAAGAGGAGGAGGAAGGAGGAGGAAGAGGGAGGAGGAGGAGAAAGAGGGAAGAGGAGGATGGAGGAGGGAGAGGGAGGAGGGGGAGGGGAAGAGGAAGAGGGTAGGAGGTGGAGGAGGGGAGAGGAGGAGGAGGAGGAATATAACGCATATGCCTGTAGATGTAATAATGGCTGAAGTTGTTCCATGTCTTCTTAGAGTTGGCGACAGTGTAAAGAAATATAAAATCTTCAAACTTGATAGAGATAAGGTAACTATTATTTATTTATTCTTTAAGCATAAAAAGATGAGTTACAATGTTATGCATTATGCATTATTTTTATGAAAACTTTGAAAATGCCTTAAAGATTGTATCATTATTTATTATAACTCATATGCCGGTACATAACTATGGACAAAGAGTTTATAAATCTTTGAAAACGATGCCACAATATGACTATAAGGTATACAGAAAAGTTATTCCCCTTGAAATAACTTTTACAGAGTTAGGTCCCCTGAGATATATGAAATTATAATGAAAAATGGAAAATTAAATAATATTGGGTAAGCAGCCGATTTCACACTAAAAAAAATATGACAGTGGGCTGCGCTGGAATGAAAGGAAGACGTGTAGAAAATTTCATCTCAATCGGATGGGCCGTTCGCGAGCGCATAAAGGACATACGGACATACAGACAGACGGAGATCGCCTTTTATATATAAGACTAGCTGACCCGGCCCGGCTTCGCCCAGCTCCTGGTGTGGAGCATCTAATTTAATTCATATAAGTAGTCATATAAGCTCACGTTCCCGTTCCCGACTATCTATCTGTCTGTCTGTCTGTCTATCTGTCTGTCTGTCTGTCTGTCTGATCCGGCCCGGCTTCGCCCAGCCCCTGATGGGGAGCATCTAATTTAATTCATATAAGTAGTCATATAAGTTCCCGTTCCCGACTGTCTGTCTGTCTGTCTGTCTGTCTGTCTGTCTGTCTGTCTGTCTAATCATTTATTGGTTGCAGTTAGAACAACCTTAGATAAACGAAGACCAACTTACAAAAAGCATTAGAAAGAGCACTTGAAAGATCTTTACATCTTCCCCAACAATTAACTTGGGTAAATGGAGCAGCGGCAGCAGCAGCAGAAGAAGAAGAAAAAGGAGGAGTAGGAGCTGGGAGGAGGAAGAGGGAGGTGGAGGAGGGAGGAGGAGGGAGGAGTAGGAGGGAGGAAGAGATAGGCGGAGAGAGGAGGAGGAGGGAAGAGGAGGGAGGAGGAAGGAGGAGGAGTAGTAGGGAGGAGGAGGGATTAGGAGGAGGAGAGAGGAGGAGGAGGGAGGAGGAGGAAGGAGGAGGATGAGGGAGGAGGAGGAGGCAGGAGGGGAAGGAGAAGGTGGGAGGAGGAGGGGAGAGGAGGGGGAGGTAGGAATGAGGGAGGAGGGGAAGGAGGGAGGAGGAAGAGGGAGGAGAAAGAGGAAGAGAAAGAGGGAGGAGAAGAGGGAGGAAGAAGGAGGGAGAAGGAGGTAGAAGGAGGGAGGAGGACGAAATGAGGAGGAGGAGGGGGAGGAGGAGGGAGGAGGAGGGAGGAGGAAGGTAGGATGGAGGGAGATGAGGAGGAGGAGGAGGGAGGAGGAGGAGAGAGGAGGAGGGGAGAGGCGGAGGGAGAAGGAGGAGGGAGGAGGAGGAAGATGGAGGAGTGAGGGCTGTGGAGGGAGGAGGAGGGAGGAGGAGGTGAGGGTAAGGAGGTAGAGAGGAGGAGGGAGGAGGAGAGAGGATGAGGAGGGATGAGGAGAAGGGAGGAGGAGAAGGGAGGAGGAAGGATGAGGAGGAGAGGGAGGAGGAGAGGGAGGAGGGAGGAAGAGGGAGGAGGAGGAAGAGGGAGGAGAAGGAGGAGGAGGGAGGAGGGGGAGGACGTAGGAGGAGGAGGGAGGAGGAGGAGGGAGTAGGAGGAGAGAGGAGGAGAAGGGAGGAGGAAGGAAGAGGAGTGATTAGGAGGAGGGAGGAGGGCGAGGAGGCAGGAGGAGGAAGAGGTAGGAAGAGGGAGGAGGAAGAAAGAGGAGGATGAAGGAGGAGGAAGAGGGAGGATGAGGAGAAAGAGGGAAGAGGAGGATGGAGGAGGGAGAGGGAGGAGGGGGAGGGAAGAGGAAGAGGGTAGGAGGTGGAGGAGGGGAGAGGAGGAGGAGGAGGAGGAATATAACGCATATGCCTGTAGATGTAATAATGGCTGAAGTTGTTCCATGTCTTCTTAGAGTTGGCGACAGTGTAAAGAAATATAAAATCTTCAAACTTGATAGAGATAAGGTAACTATTATTTATTTATTCTTTAAGCATAAAAAGATGAGTTACAATGTTATGCATTATGCATTATTTTTATGAAAACTTTGAAAATGCCTTAAAGATTGTATCATTATTTATTATAACTCATATGCCGGTACATAACTATGGACAAAGAGTTTATAAATCTTTGAAAACGATGCCACAATATGACTATAAGGTATACAGAAAAGTTATTCCCCTTGAAATAACTTTTACAGAGTTAGGTCCCCTGAGATATATGAAATTATAATGAAAAATGGAAAATTAAATAATATTGGGTAAGCAGCCGATTTCACACTAAAAAAATATGACAGTGGGCTGCGCTGGAATGAAAGGAAGACGTGTAGAAAATTTCATCTCAATCGGATGGGCCGTTCGCGAGCGCATAAAGGACATACGGACATACAGACAGACGGAGATCGCCTTTTATATATAAGACTAGCTGACCCGGCCCGGCTTCGCCCAGTCCCTGGTGGGGAGCATCTCATTTAATTCATATAAGTAGTCATATAAGTTCCCGTTCCCGTTACCGACTGTCTGTCTGTCTGTCTGTCTGTCTGTCTGTCTGTCTGACCCGACCCGGCATCGCCCAGCTTCTGGTGTGGAGCATCTCATTTAATTCATATAAGTAGTCATATAAGCTCCCGTTCCCGTTCCCGACTATCTATCTGTCTGTCTGTCTGTCTATCTGTCTGTCTGTCTGCCTGACCCGGCCCGGCTTCGCCCAGCCCCTGATGGGGAGCATCTCATTTAATTCATATAAGTAGTCATATAAGTTCCCGTTCCCGACTGTCTGTCTGTCTGTCTGTCTGTCTGTCTGTCTGTCTGTCTGTCTGTCTGTCCTCTCTCTCGGTCTGTCTGTCTGCCTGTCTGTCTAGTCATTTATTGGTTGCAGTTAGAACAACCTTAGATAAACGAAGACCAACTTACAAAAAGCATTAGAAAGAGCACATGAAAGGTCTTTACATCTTCCCCAACAATTAACTTGGATAAATGGAGCGGCAGCAGCAGCAACAGAAGAAGAAAAAGGAGGAGTAGGAGCTGGGAGGAGGAAGAGGGAGGTGGAGGAGGGAGGAGGAGGGAGGAGGAGGGAGAAAGAGATAGGCGGAGAGAGGAGTAGGAGGGAAGAGGAGGGAGGAGTAGGAGTAGGGAGGAATAGGAGGGAGGAGGAGGGATTAGGAGGAGGAGGAGAGTGGAGGAGGAGGGAGGAGGAGGGAGGAGGAGGGAAGGAGGAAGGAGGAGGAAGGAGGAGGGAGAAGGAGGTAGAGAGAGGAGGAGGAGGAGAGAGGAGGAGAGAAGAGGAGGAGGGAGGAGGAGGAGGGAGGAGGGAGGAAGGAGGAGGAGGGATAAGGGAGGAGGAGGGGGAGAAGGAGGAGGGGGAGAAGGGAGGAGAAGGAGGAGGGAGGAAGAGGGAGGATGAGGGGGAAGGATGGAGGAGGAGGAAGAAGAGAGGAGTGATTAGGAGGAGGAGGAGGGAGGAGGAGAGCGAGGAGGAGGGGGAGGAGGTAGGAGGAGGAGGAGGAGGGAAGAGGGAGGAGGAGGGAGGAGGAGTAGGGGAGGAGTAGGAGGAGGAGGAAGAGGGAGGAGGAAGGAGGAAGAGGAGGAGGGAGAAGGAGGGAGGAGAAGAACGCAGGAGGAGGAGGGAGAGGAGGAGGGAGGAGGAGGAGAGGGAGGAGGAGGGAGATGGAGGAGGAGGAGGGAGAGAGGAGGAGGAGGAGGAGGAGGAGGAGGAGGAGGAGGCGGAGGAGGTAGAGGAGAAGGAGGGGGAGGAGGAGGGAGGATGAAGGAGGGGGAGGAGGAGGAGGGAGGATGACGAGGGAGGAGGAGGGATGTGGAGGGAGGAGGAGGAGGGAGGAGGAGGAAGGAGGAGGAGAGAGGATGAGGAGGGAGGAGGAGAAGGGAGGAGGAAGGATGAGGAGGAGGGTGAGGAGTAGGAAAAGGGAGGAGAAGGAGGAGGAGGGAGGAGGGGGAGGACGTAGGAGGAGGAGGACGTAGGAGGAGGAGGGAGGAGAAGGGAGTAGGAGGAGAGAGGAGGAGAAGGGAGGAGGAAGGAAGAGGAGTGATTAGGAGGAGGGATGAGGGCGAGGAGGTAGGAGGAGGAAGAGGGAGGTGGAGGAGGAAGGAGGAGGAGGAAGGAGAGAGGAGGAGGGAGGAGGAGGAGAAAAAGGGAGGAGGAGGAGGAAGAGGGGGAGGGGAAGAGGAGGAGGAGGGGAGAGGAGGAGGAGGATTATAACGCATATGCCTGTAGATAACTGCAGCGAAAAGGTGGGTCTGTCTATCTATCTGACCCGGCGTGGCTTCGCCCAGCTCCTGGCGGGTAGCGTCTAATTAAATTCATACAACAAAAAAAAAGTAATTTAAAAGAATGTCCTTCGACACACCATTCATTATTTCTAATGAAAACTGTTTCTAATCACCTGCATGACTGTAGATAACTTCTTATGCATAAAAAGATGAGTTACAATGTTATGCATTATGCATTATTTTTAATGAAAATATGAAAATGCCTTAAAGTTTGTATCATTATTTATTATAACTCATATGCCGGTACATAACTATAGACAAAGAGTTTATAAATCTTTGAAAACGATGCAACAATATGACTATAAGGTGTACAGAAAAGTTAATAAATGTTGAAATAACTTTTACAGAGTTAAGTCCCCTTGCTATATAGAAATTACAATGGAAAATGGAAAATTAAATAATATTAAGTAAGCAGCCGATTTCACACTAAAAAAATATCACTGTTGGCTGCGCGGGAATAAGAGGAAGACGTGTAGAAAATTTCATCTCAATCGGATGGGCCGTTCGCGAACGCATAAAGGACATACAGACGGAGATTGCCTTTTATATATAAGATTAAATGATAGTTCCCCACCACTGAAAATTCTGTCGTATTGCAAAACTAGATGGTTATCAATTCAACTAGCTGTTGAAGTAACTGTGAACCAATGGTTGGAGTTGAAGACGCACTTCGAAATAACAAGACAAAGTGAAAAATGCTACACAGCTGAAATACTATATGGAATGTACAGTAATGAAAAAAAATTTGGCATTTCTTCTCTTTTTACAACCCATTTTAAGTGAAGTGCAAAAAGTTAATAAACTATTTGAATCTCAAAATGTTGATAAAATTAAATTACTTGATGACCTCATTTTGCTATTTCACTCAATTGGTAAAAGACTTATATTGCCAACTTGTAAAGCTGACTTGTTCACTTGCACTATAGAGAGCTATTTAGCCCTTAAGCCATACCTAGGATACCAAATCGAATCAAAAATTGATGGTTTAAAAACAAAAGGACTGTTATCAGAAAATGAAGAGAACAACTTAAGAAAGTGCTGTCAAGATTTTCTTGTCTCATTATTCAATCAACTGAAGCAGAGACTTCTTGAAAATTTAGATGTATTGAAAAATATTTCATTCTTTTCTATTAACAACATATCTCAGCCAGTAAAGGACATACCTAAATATTGTCAAGTTATTAAATGTTTAAGGGCTACTGATAATAGTTGGCGGAAGCAGAATATTAGTTAACCAAACTAAATTTGGTTGACTGGACAAACAAAACAGAAACTGAAGCTTCTTGGAGTGAAGTAAGACAATTTAAAGATGCCTCAGGAAACAGTCCATTCTGTAAGCTCTTTAAATATGCGATGTCTGCCATAATACTACCCCATTAAAATGCTGATGCGGAAAGGGTTTTCAGTACTGTGAATTATACAAAATGTAAACTAAGAAACATAATGAAACTTGACCTCTTAAATGCTATCTTGACAATAAGATTTGGCCTGATGAGAGCAGAAAAATGCTGTTCAACTTATCAGCTCCCTGATCGTGTATTAAAAGAAATTGGAACAGCTAAAGCATACCAGAGTCATTTTGAATCTGAAGCTTCAACTTCATCATCCAAACTAAGTGCATCTTGTGAGAGTGCATCATCAGTGAAGATGAGGACATGATTCTATAGGTAAGTCACATAAATTTTTTTTAAATGTTGCATATCCGTTACAGGACGTTGCAGTCAACATCAGAATTTTTCAGCTGCTGTTGATGTACTAGGCAAGATTATGCTCAGTAGTTTCCAATTGCTTTCTGAGCGACCGGTTCACATACCCCTTAAATTATCAGCGCGGCTCGAACCGCTGCCGGTTCGGGTGCAGCTGCAAAACTCACGAGAATATACGGGATTACGGAGACAGCCGTAAACACTTCGCCAGGGAGCCCGGCAGTCACATCAATACATATAGTTTAGTTTGTTTTAGTCGCTGGATCAACATCACGGCACACGGGTTTAACCCCATAAGTGCTCCGTTTTCCTCCTAACTCAAACCTGAGTCTAGAGAAACTCAGCTCAGTGCACGAACTCCGTAGCACACGGCGAGGATCCTGAAATACTTTGGGTAGATTTTTAACTCGAAATTTAGCCCGGGCAGCGCCGTTAGGCTACTCTTTTTCGATTTCCAACTGCCAAGGGATTTTTTACGTGCGCAACAATACACACGGGCGTCCGATCTCACTACCCAGAGACCAGGGGAAATTACTGGAAGTCCACGTGGATTTTTTAAATAAATCCCGGTCCTCACCGGGGCCTGAACCCGGGACCTCCAGCACTCGAGGCGGACACCATACCTCGAGACCACTCAGTCCCCTAATCAATACATATGTAATTCCTTACTTTCTCAATCTGGATATTTTTCCTAGATACTTTCCAACGCAATCTAGATATTTATAGATGTTGTTTGAGCCATTTCTAGATACTTTTGGTCCAAAAAAAAAGTGGCAACCCTGCTTACCAGAACAGTGGTCCTGGTTTCAACCCCAAGCAAACAGAAATTATTGGTACTGCTTCGGACACAGTTCTATTTGTAATGTTGTTAATGTAGCTGTCTCATCTCATCTTGTACCACTTCCACCTTGCCGTGTCGGGGTGCAGCATAAACGGCGGGCTTCATATATCGAGATTCCCATGGATTATATTATTCCATTTGCCCATCGTTTACATGGTCGACCTTGTATTCTGGTGCCGTTTGGTCTGTATATCATTGCTTGTTGTGGTATACTGTTAGTTGAAAGCCTAATTATATGGCCAAACCATTTAACTTGCTGCTTTCTGATGAAATCTAGCGCTGCTATAACCCTGTCTTTAGCCCTGTTATCTTCATTTCTGATTTTCTCTCTTCTTGATACATTTGAGTATATTTCCAAGGAATCTCATTTATGTTGTTATAATGTTTCTTTTCTCTATTTCTGTCATTTTCCTGGTTTGTCATTGGTAGCATAGAGTTGGTAGGAAGATTGTGTTGTAGAGAGCTTTTTAAGTATCTATTGATATGTGTTTATTCTTTAGTATTTGTGCCATTTGTCCAATGAGTTGGTTTGCCTTATTGTATCTATTTTCGATCTCGTCTTCAGAATTGCTATTTGATGAAATTATACTTTCTAAATACGTGATGCTATTTACTTTTTTAGAGGGTGTTCTTTCAGTTGAATATTTGTTGTTTTTTTCTTCTTTGGTTATAGTCATTACCTCTGTTTTACTTGTGCTAATTTTCATGTTATGCCCCTATAACACATTGTTTAGGCTATTTATGTGGACTTGTAATTCTCCTTCTGATTTTGCTATTATAGTCTGTTTACTTTTGTCCGCCCCAATATAAAATTCCATATCTAGGTAACCAACTGAGAGAAAATGATGAGATTTAGCATATAACTTTATCATTATGTCCACCCAACAAAAATTTATTTTTTTTGTTCTGGAGATTGTACAACAGATTTCAATGTGTGTTTATATGCGGTATATAATTTACGGGTCAGAGATTAAGTTCATATTTTTAAATGTATTACACCTTCACCCAGACACACCCGCGCTGTTTTTAAAATTTTCTCGCGGTACACGTTATTGGAAAAACGGCGCGCAGATAAATGGGAGTGTTCAGAGGTGTCGTCGTAATGTGGGTTCTTTCATTGAACGTGATTATTTTATGAATCTTAACATTTATCGCAAACATCGGAATGTGTGAATATTGTTGTATGGGATTGAATGTGAAATTCTGTACACTTCAAAGCATCGCTATGAAATTGTATACATATTTTTGTCAAGAAGCTGATCGCAGGAAACTGTTTCATACTGTTACAAATCCCGAAAAAAGAACAGTGCATGCATTGGGTTTGAGTAAACAGTCATTTCCTCGATGGGTGCAAGAGCAATAAGCAAACGGTAGGTAGAAAGGCAAATGTAGACAGCTTTAACAAGGATGTCATAAGGCGAGCAATTATAAACATGCTGGATGCCAAAGAAACAGTGACTGCAAGAAAACTTAGGGTTTGGTTGAGAAAGAACAATGATCATAGAGCTATCCAAAACAACTTTGTGGAAAATTATAAGGACATTAGGCTTCACGTTTAGAAAGTACAAGGGAGGTAGAAATATCATTTGCGAGCAACCGCATTTAGGAGCCATGAGAAGCAGATACCTACGTGAAATAAGGGAAATGCGCAAAGAAAATTATGACATAGTGTATTTGAATGAAACCTGGATCAATGCGCACCACACAAGTGAAAAGGAATGGCAATCAGTGGATGGAAAGATAAAGCGATATGTGCCCAGTAGTAAAGGACAGCGTTTGGTCATAGCCCATGCTGGTAGTACTCATAATGGCTTACTACAGAATGCTGGACTCGTGTTCGTATCAAAGCATACAGAGAATAGGGATTATCATAATGAGATAAATGGTAATGTATCTAGCGATTGGCTTGAGAATACAGTGCTTCTATCCCTAGATAGACTGTCTTGTCTAATTATGGAGAATGCATCATATCACAATGTAGTTGCCCAAGAAGACAAATATCTACGGTATCAAGCACAAAAGAAGCGATAAAGATATGGCTCCGAAGGGAAAACATACCATTTCCAGAAACGTGTTTTAAGCTATAATTGTTGTCCCTTGTAAAACAGGCGTAAAAAAAAGCAAGACATATCAAATCGACAAATTGATAGAAGAGCATGGCAATAGATGCTTGAGACTTCCGCCGTACCATTCTCATTTAAACCCTATAGAGCTGGTGTGGGCTAAAATTAAAGGACATGTGGCAGCTGATAATACTACACTCAAATTGTCTGGCGTCAAGATACTAGCCCAGACAGCGCTATTAAAAACTGATAAAAGTTGCTGAAAAAAAAATGTAAGGACCATGTGTTGAAAGAAGAATATGACTATTGGAGAGAGGATGGATTGAATTTTATGCAACTGAGAGCAGTCATTAACCTACTGGAATCGTCCGACACAGATTAAGGTCTGGACAGATCGCAGACATTAATCCACATGCACACCTACTGGAATATTTTGCTCCAACTATTCAGAAGAATTGCAGGCCCTAAACATTACAGCATCGGCACAAACAATACAACTTGTCAATGGCAACAGTTTGTATTCCACAGTGATGAATTTTCAGTTCCGCAAGCCCTCAACGGTGACAAACAACTGGCGTTGAAAAAAAAAAAACAACAACAACAACACTAAACGCATTGAACACCAACAGAAGAGTAATATTGCGGTGGAAACTGACATATTGTGGCATAACAAGAAACGTGAGAGCAAACACGTTGTCAAATTAGGGAACAACATATGTACGTACGAATCAATCTATAACTTCATTGAAAAGAGGACCAACATTTTGGTCGTTAAGAAGAAAGCCCACTACAGAGACACTGACAACTATTTTCATAGTGCAAAACAGGTAATCATGTTCGGTCTCTGAACGGTAAATAGCAGAGTAGACAATCTTTCACGAAGACTCAAAGCGGGTCTGTCACCCATGTGTACGTGTGAACAAACTGCACAATACAGCTAAACAGATCCTTAAAAATTGACACATGATGACTAAATTGCGGTATCATTTCTGGTCACTCCATACGTACATTAACGCACAGCTATCTGGAAACTTTCACGAACTCAATTTAAAAAGATAAATGCATGCTAGTAACATGACTCCTTGTGTACACAGTATTAACTAGCAGCTGAAGAAACAAGAAGGAAATGAAAAAAGGTAAGAAATATACTCCTTCTACTTTCCTGTCAATTTACAAATTATTTACCCCATGCCTCTGTAAATTCTCTGTCTTTACTAATGTTACACATTGCACCTCTCTCGGGAGTCTCCGTGGTGAAGTGGTCAAGCCGTCTGACTCGGGCTCCAAAAGTTGTATGTTCGATTCCGGGTCGAGTCCTTCATTTCACGAGTGCATTTTTTCGGAAACCCCGAGGGTTGTCGCTGGAGCTATGGAGTTCGTGCGACGCTTTCCGCGCTGCGGAAAGAGACTGAACCATATGGGATTTTTTTTTAAAAAGCGGTGCAATGCAGTCGATCCTGTCGACTTTTAAGCGACTTTTTTTTATTATTGCACCCACTCCCTTACCAATCTGGCTCCGCTTTGTACTTGTTGTTACCCGAAATGACGTCCGCTACTATAAATCTAGTTTGTTAGCGTGAATTCACTACATTTTCGCCAAAATATTAAAGAGATGTCGCCGCTTTCGATGATTTAAGTTGCCTTTGGACCTATCAAAGACATATTCTTTAGGTGGGGGTAAATTTAGGACGGCAGGACAACTTTCATAATGATGCAACAGAAAGTTTTCATAACAATTGATCGTGAATAAAGGCATTCATTTTTGAACAGTCTATAGTAATTGATCGTCAGCAAATAGTGGTGTAATTCGCCGTTGGTTCTTCTTCTGTATTCTGTTCTTCATGCGATATTGTTACGGTCTTTGTTTGGCTGGTTTCTTTGCATATGTATGGTCATATAGTTGTGCCAGTGCCTGTGTGTTAATGTTGTTCATGTAGCTGTGCCAGTGCCTGTGTGTTAACATTGTTCATGTAGCTGTGCCAGTGTCTATTTGTAATGTTGTTCATGTAGCTGTGCCAGTGTCTATTTGTAATGTTGTTCATGTAGCTGTGCCAGTGTCTATTTGTAATGTTGTTCATGTAGCTGTGCCAGTGTCTATTTGTAATGTTGTTCATGTAGCTGTGCCAGTGCCTGTGTGTTAATGTTGTTCATGTAGTTGTGTCAGTATCTATTTGTAATGTTGTTCATGTAGCTGTGCCAGTGCCTGTGTGTTAATGTTGTTCATGTAGCTGTGCCAGTATCTTTTTGTAATGTTGTTCATGTAGCTGTGCCAGTGGCTGTGTGTTAATGTTGTTCATGTAGTTGTGTCAGTATCTATTTGTAATGTTGTTCATGTAACTGTGCCAGTGCCTATATGTTAATGTTGTTCAGCTAGTTATATCAGTGTATTTTTGTAATGTTGTTCATATAGTTGTGTCAGTGTCTATGTGTAATTTTGTTCATGTAGCTGTGCCAGTGCCTGTGTGTTAATGTTGTTTATGTAGCTGTGGCGAGATGTCGATCACAGTAGCTATGAACAAGAAATTTCAGCAGCCTGAAAGATTCATTTCGAGAATCACTCAATGTTTAAGATGCTAGAGGGCTGGCCACAGCAGAACAATGTGCCGCAGCAAGAAAGAGATCTGTCGATACTGCACCGAACACCATGGTTACAAGGAATGTCCGCTGTCCAAACAGGACAAGGACTTCCGAGCGCCAAATGACAGCAGAAAGTGTACCAACTGCCTTGGCAAGCATGGAGCAATATGCCTGGGCTGTCCGTACCTCCAAAGACATAGATATGTCTTAAACACCGCCATAACTACAAAGACACCATACAAGGAAGCACTGCGGAGGTGCGAAACCGCAACAGGCATCTCACAAGCAGAAAAATCACAGCTACAAAACCAGATTGACGAGCTGAAGAAGCAAGCCAAGGCACTGCTGACGCCGACTCCGACCAGTGACAACGAACAACTGCTGACGGACATGAAAGAAATCCACCACAGCATCTAACAAGAGATGGAGCGCATTGCCGAGATGAAGAAGGAAAACGAAGAAGTCATAAAAGCCATCAAAACAGAGAGAGAGAGAGAGAGAGAGAGAGAGAGAGAGAGAGAGAGAGAGAGAGAGAGAGAGAGAGAGAGAGAGAGAGAGAGAGAGAGAGAGAGAGAGAGAACTACTGAAAGCCGAAATGGAACAATACCAAAGAAACAAGCAGAAGCCACGCAAAAGACCGTAGAGAAGCCGCAAGCAAAAGCCACGCATAGACCGCAGAGAGGTCGCAAGCAGAAGCCACGCAAAAGACCGCAGAGAAGCCACAAGCTGGAGCCAAGCCAAAGACCAGCGAAAAACTTCAAGATGAAGCCAGCAGCCCATTCTCACTGACGAAAAGGTTCACTGGGAAACCAGTCTTTAACCGGAAATATGACACAAGACTAGTCAAACTAGACGCAAAAACCGATAATCCTGTCAAAGAACGCGAATTACCTCAAAACATAAAAGACTGGACCGGGGAAGACACTGAGAGGAAAACCAGCGCGTACTAACCGGCGATCTCAGAATAAGGCAACAAAAGCAAGCAAACCAAAGGATGAGTCCTTATAAGGACTGCATCCTAGCAAAACAGACGAGCCAGAAGCCAACATTGAACCAAGAAACCGCCAGAGGAGACGGGCATAAAGAATAACCCGCCGACCAACCCCCCCCCCCCCCCCCCCCCCCCCCTCCCAGCTGACGTCACAGACACAAACGCTTATACAACGACTCCGAGTTAGGACTCACTCGTAAGGGCGCACAGACTTTTAAGCTTTTAAGACATTTAAGGATAAAACCCACAAAACCACGGATATCAACTCTAACCAACGCTGAAGAAGCAGGTTGAACGAGACCGAATGTGGAATTTTTGTTTACTAATCAAGTCAAGTCTATAAAATGTGTTTTGATATGTATTTTGGAATGTCTAGAACGAATTAATTTGATTTACATTGATTCATTGCCAACGTTCTTATAAAGGCTCGTTGAAGAAGCATTGACACATTATCACGCAAGATTAAAGCAGACTGTAGAATAAGTACAAACACTGACACGTCCTTGAGTCAACCACCTGTTTAATGTGGACATGTGTAACAGCATACAGTCAATCACGAACGCCTCATGTTCCAGTCTGTATGAGGGTAGATAAACGTCCTATTAATTTATGTGATGAGTGTCTTAAACATTCGTTTAGTCCCAGGCGGGGCTACGATGGTTTCAGTCGCCGCACTTTACTCAAAGGCATGCAACGTCAAGCTTAACAACAGTTCCTACTTACATGGAGGACTAGCCATATTGGGCACACTGAGCCACCAACTTGACTGCCACAAATTAACTCCCTTTGACTAGCATTCATCTTGGATACTCGAACAATACCTTTAGTTTGATGCATTACATCTGGACAAACCTATTGGCATTATTCTTCAAACTTCTTTGCCGTTCTACACGGCTAAATACAATTTTACGTCCGTTCAACTGGATACCTCTGGCCTGACTGCCTTCACAATTCTTCTCCGACGTGACGTCACCTTCCGTCCTGTCATGTAGTATTTCCGAGGTCACAACCTCGGGTACTTTCGTTTTCGCCTTACTTGTGTTTCAGCATTATAACGCTGAGTTCTCTTCAACATTTTGCGTGTCTTATTCTATACTACGCTTTCGTGGCGAATATAACTGTTCTTTGGTTAATACTAATCTAGCCTGCTCTTATCGACAGTTGATACATGGCATTCATATGGAAATAATTGCCTCGGTTTTCGTCGGTTTCGGATTTCACCGATTGTCTTTGGACGGATTGTCCTACATATTAAATTTGTAGTCAGACTTTACAAACACGCGGCATATATATATATATATATATATATATATATATATATATATATATATATATATATATATATATATATATATATATGTGTGTGTGTGTGTGTGTGTGTGTGTGTGTGTGTGTGTGTGTGTATGTGTATTGTGTGTGTGTGTGTTGTGTGGGTGTGATGAGGGAGGGAGAGAGAGAGGGAGGAAGAGAGAGAGAGAGAGAGAGAGAGAGAGAGAGAGAGAGAGAGAGAGAGAGAGAGACCACTGACCTTTATACACAGTGTGAAATATTGCTTTATTTCTAGACAATGGGGTAAGACGTGTTACTATTGACCTTTTTAGCCACTGGGAAAGATAGGCCAACGGTTTCTAATGTCTCACAAGAGCCAAGCCAAAACGCGTAGATAGAAAACACACGGACGTAACTGGAGGACACACGGGCGTAAATAAAAGGACACATAGGCATAGGTAGAGGATACGCAAGTGTAGATAGATGACACACTAGACAATGTTGATAGAGGACACACTAGACAATGTAGATAGAGGACACACTAGACAATGTTGATAGAGGACACACTAGACAATGTTGATAGAGGACACACTAGACAATGTAGATAGAGGACACACTATACAATGTAGATAGAGGACACACTAGACAATGTAGATATGGAAAACGCTTGACAATTTAGATAGAGGAGACACTAGACAATGCAGATATGGAACACACTAGACAATGTAGATAGAGGACACACTAGACAATGTAGATAGAGGACACACTAGACAATGTAGATATGGAACACATTTGACAATGTAGATATGGGACATACCTGACAATGTAGATATGTAACACACTTGACAATGTAGATAGAGGAGACACTAGATAATGTAGATATGGAACACACTTGACAATGTAGACAGAGGAGACACTAGACAATGCAGCTATGGGGACACACTAGACAATGTAGATATGGAAAACACTTGACAATGTAGATAGAGGAGACACTAGACAATGTAGATAGAGGACACACTAGACAATGTAGATATGGAACACACTTGACAATGTAGATATGGGACACACTTGACAATGTAGATATGTAACACACCTGACAATGTAGATATGGGACACACTTGACAATGTAGATAGAGGAGTCTCACGATGTTCTTAATGATAATCGAGTGAGATGGTCGTTGTCTAGGTTACAATGCTCCTTATGTGTCACTACGGAGTGTAAGTTGAGCTAGCCACATTTCTCACACTATAACTCACCCCCACAGTACACATCCGCCAGTCAGTGAACAAGATTGAATACTTTTGCTTCCTTTCACCCCAAACATACTTTGCCAGCTATATTTAGAGTCACCAGCTATATTTAGCGCCGACGGTGATCTCCTCTGTGTTCGGCTGGAGTGCGTGTCAGTGCGTTTCAATTGCCCCACACCATATTGTTGTTTCTTTGGGCTGTAGCAACCGTTTCTGTCTCCCTTCGATCCTCATTTGCATCGGTCCTGCAATCACTTTCCGGTTAGGGTTAGGGTTAGGGTTAGGGGGTAGGGTTAGGATTAGGGTTAGGGGTAGGGCACACACACTAACCCTAACCCTAACCCTAATCCTAATCCTAACCCTACCCCTAACCCTGACCCTAACCGGAAAGTGAAAGAATAGCGCACCACCGCTGCCGCATAGAATTGCGCACCGAGCTACGGCGCAACACACGGAAACCCCCTGAATGTTCGGCAACACAGGGAACCCCTGGATGTGACGTCATACCCTGGGATTCCCTTTTGTTTGGGGTGAAAGAAAGCAAAGTACCCAAGATTGAGTTGGCTCACATAATCTTTTAATGCAGAAGGAACACGGACACACGTAACATATTTCTATATCCAGAAAACAATATAATCCACAGAATATATATATTCTCCTCACAACTTAGTCAGTACACGTCACTTCCTTCTCAAGGCCTTCTTAATCTCCAATTTACAAGACAGTTATCCAGCTACTATTCACGACTGGACTTCACACAATACAACCCACACACTGGGTCTAGGCCTCCACTAACTATTCAACCCACTCTGGGGTTTAGGTCTCAATACACTATGTCTGCTGATAACCGGGCTCAGTCTTTAATCCTTAGTCTCAGAATTCCCATCACTGAAAACCCACAGGGCAGAGTTCTATCACTAACTCCCCTATCATTTACTTTTCAGACCCCGAACTTCCACTTCCTTGGTCCTGACATTCCACTGTCCAAAGCGACCCGACCATCAGTCGGTCCCAGCTTCAACTCTCCTCAAGTCTCCTGACTTCACACAAAACTAAACTGTCTCTCCCCCATCCACCCTGGGGGGGGGGGGGGTCTGCATCCACCCTCACCATTATTTCTCATGGCTGGTTGTTTTTCTCGTAGCCCGGCTACAGGTCACTCACCTCACTGTCAATGACCCAGGCATATGTCATTACCCCCCCCACCCCCTTTAAAAGAAAACATCGTTTTCAAATGTTGGGAGACTAATACTTATCAACTATGTGACCCAGACATATTGCCTTGGTAGCCCTAAGTATGACTCCATCTTACTTTAGCTACCACACTTAATAATACATCAAGTAGTCATAGTAGACTACTATATTACCAACACATCAATTCCACCAAATTTCCATCTTGTGTACCAATGCATGAGCTAATACATGGCATAATAATCCACATAACATAGAAAAGCATTATATTTATGTACCCGCAGGTCTATTAATATCTTCAATAACACACAAACCATGTAACTTTGCTAATAATGGTCCATGAATAAATGTCGAGGCGCTGCATTGCCTCTGTCTTCCATCAACTATCTGGAGAGTTTGTGTACCGACCATATATCAGGTGGTTCTTTTCTTGCATCAACCAACCTCTGATTCCTGTCGATGCTGTGTCTACCCTTCATGTACCCATGCCTCATGTTTCCTATATCTTTAAAACATCTGTTTGCTAATCCTAACCCTGGTTCAGTGATGTCGTTAACACTCTTTTGAACTGCCTTAACTTTGCTATCTGCATATTGTACCGTTACACTGGAGTCTCTGTTTAGTCTGACCTCTTTATTAAATCCTGGCCAATATACCTGGCATCCTGCTCTCTGCTGCTTACGCCTTACTCCTATGTGCCCTGCACATGCCCTATCCTGAGCTGTTCTAGTATATCGGTCTCTATGTGCTAAGGGTACCACTCCTTGCCCACATGCAGTTCCGCCATCTGAAAACCGGCGAGTGAGAGTATTGTTCTTCCTTCCGAAGCACCATCTACCCTTCTTTGATTGCCTATGTCTCACTTTACTACACCCTTGGACACATTTGTCCAGAGTAGTATCTTGTCTCTGGGAGTCCTAAAGCTATGTTTGAGATCCATTCTCACCTGCTCAGCTGTACTATCCATTTCCTCAGTCCCTATGTCTACTTCAAGTGCCTCTTCTTCTTCAGCTATACTCTCTAATTTAGGTTTTCTTTTGGTAACTACCTCGTTACTACTTAAACTATGTTTCTGGTCCCAATAAACTACTTCTTCTTCTGTACAATCTTTAACTCCTGGCACATTTCCTATGATCAGATCCGCCACTGGTGAGTCTAGAACACACGCTGTCACTCTTCCTGTGATATATGGTGTTTTCACTGTTATCACGGCTAATGGGTAGAATTCTACTGTCCCATTAAATGTTATGCACCTGATCTTTTTCCCTGTGTAATCCGAGGGATCTACCAAACTTTTTCTAACTCCGATGGACGTACATCCGGAATCCCTAATTGTTAACGCTGGCCTATCATTAACAAATCCATGATGCATCTTCAAACATCCTCCTGCATGCACTGCTGATCCTGCTTAACTGTGTGACCACACATTAAGACTGGTTCACTGTCTTTATCAAACAGAGGTTTGCATCCACTACAACTCTCCTTGTTAAATGTTTCAATCACTTGGGCTGCATTAGAGTGCTCGGTTTCCCCACCCGTACATTGGTAGCTGACGTGCCCCTTTTTGCCACATTTGAAACAGATGATCTCCTTCCTTACGTTACTCGTTGGCTCACTGGATGGTTGTACATCACACTGTGCTGCCTTGTGTCTCCAGCTCCCACAATTCCAACATCCTGCATAACTATTTGGACGTCTCTGAAAGTTCCCCCTTTTGTATGGATAACGTCCTGCTTTGCCTCGGAAGTTGCCACGGAACCCATTGTCTTGAGGTCCTTGCTGCTCATATCTCTGAGATGAATCCACACTTTTCGATCTTGGCCTAATAACTGGATTCTGGTCCTGTTTCGTATACGCTGCACAGACTATTTCCTCACTCATTTGTCTACCAATATAACTGTTAGGATGTGCAGTCATGTAGTTTTGCCCTAACTGAGACATTGTTTCTATGTCCTTTGGTTTACGTTCTTCAAAGAAAGCAACTAAGTTTGTATTGCATGCAGATACTACCTTGTCTCTTAACATTAAATCCACTAATCTACTAAAATCTTTCCCTACTTCTGCAAGCGCCTTCAAAACGCCTGTTTTGAATCACGTTCATTATGTCTCTCCTCACTTTCTCAGTGCTGAACTTCTTTCAATTTTGCCTCTGCAATCTCCTGCAAATCTTTTCCCTTCAGATCTAATCGTTCCCCTGCTTCGATGTATTCCATTAAAGTAGGCATCTTGTACTTGTGGACACTTAGCTGTCCGTCAGTCAACTATAAATGTAAAGACTCTGCTGCTAGTCCTTGTGTACCTTCCCTAAGTACACCACCACTCACTGTGTACGTAAATTCGTGGTACTAATAATATCACTCTGTACTCACCCAGTCACTCTACAAGCACTAGGTAGTGAGGGGGTATTTGCTTATACTCCCTTATATTTATATATATGACAACTAGTTTCATAAAGTCTCTGGAAATATTGTTACATGTAGTATATATATATATATATATATATATATATATATATATATATATATATATATATATATATATATATATATATATATATACAAACAAACGAATGATAACAATAAGTGATGTCTATAAAACGTTATACGCACAAGCCAAGTACACAGAGATGGTGATCACAAAGAAATAAACCACAGTAACATCCACAAGTTTGTGTGAGACGACCACAGTGCGCGTAATATATATATAAACTGACACAGACCACTAGACAGTAGAAATGACGAAAGATCACAATAATAACATATATCCGAAGAAAACAAATATCATATGTAAATATTAAGGAAAGAAAGAAAAGCACTCTAAATTAACCATATACACAACTCTGACGTCATACACAGCGGCTCTAGATATTGGTTAGGACCCCAATGCCAATGCACAACCACGCTAACTTTTTAGCGTTGTCCATACAAAAATATCGTAAGCACAAGAAAGAACCACGTTTTGTAAAGCCTATCCTGATTTCGATAGAAGGTGCAAAAAATGCCTATCCAACAACTACATGTAATAACATATACATATATAGATACACAAACGATAACGACAGTTAGAACGATGAGAGCAAACAAAATGTCCAAATGGCTGGTCGATAATACTGTACTTATTAACCAGTCGCAAAAGTTATTAATTTGTTAGAAATAGTTTCCAATAATATCCTGGAAATGTCTGTTGGTTAAAGTTAATGTTCCGAAATGTCTACGACGGTAAATCCCAACAGTAAAATGTTCTTTTGATATGTTGTTACTTTCCCTGGACGTGATGACAACACAGTAATAATTCAAACGTCTTGTCTCAACCCAGTCCGTAACGCTATTATACCTTGGTCGCGGAGATGGTCCCTTGTTGTGTCATATATGTAATAGATTCACGTTTAACGACAAGGTTCAACACAAAAAATGACAGCAAATGTCCAACGCTTTAGCTCTGTACAGTCAGTTCTTTTTGGCAACTGTATGCAACCATGCTTGCGGTGATGACATGTAATCCTTCGTTGTAAAAATGTTTGCTCATGACAGAGTAATGATAACAGAGGGATTTCAACAAAGACGAACACAAAGTCTAGTTTTCGTTCAAAACAACTTGTTTTGTTCATTCACGATTCACCTTCACACCACATGAGTCATCTTGTCAACAACAGGCCGTGGAAATTTCCTGAGTATCTTCACTCTATCCACACCCTAACTCACAATGTCACCTCAATTTCTCTTTATCACTGTCAGTGGGAAAAAAAAATCCTCAGTAACTTCTTACTGGTAAACAGCCTTGACTTCTGCCCCAACACGGCTGACTCTTTTAACTCCAAGGAAAATCACACTTTACACCGACCTCACCTCGCTGGCCACTGCTGAGGTTTTATTTTTATTTTTAGTCATTAACCCGCACCAACTCTGGCTGCGGAGGGGGTAGTGTTACTACCCCCGTCGGTCACCCCTCCGGCTAACCCGAAACTATCAAATTCTGTGTATTCTACACATCCATGTACATCTCCCCTTCCCGAGAGTTCACTGTTCTCAGTACTTTACCTGTACTGTCCACTGGCGCCCCGTCTCTTGAACTATAAACACATGCGACTGTCTTCTCCTGGCGTTTCGCCTCGTCTGTTTACGAGTGCTGACTGTCCGGTATCAAATTTACCTGTAGTGACCTTCTCACGAACTGTCTGTTATCTTTGGTGTTCAATCCTGTCTTCGTCACACCCACACACACCTATCAGGATATAGTCCAGCTAGTATCGTAGCGCCGACTTTTCTGTGCCGCTGTTTTGTCGGCTCACCAATTCTCACATAGGCGCACACCTTGTCTTTATACCGTGGATACGTTCCGCAGTCCACCCTCTCTCTCTCTCTCACTCTGGCCTCATGTGAACAGTGTGTCAATTCTCCGACACCTTTGAAACGAAGTCGTCTGCTAGCTTGGGTATTCACTCCCGTCTGTCTGTGTTAATTATCTGGCGCACACAAAAAAGAGTTCCCATTAATATTTTGAAGTAACAATATTCAAATTGTGAAGGGTTTGTTTGTTTATTTTATGGAACGTAGTCACCATATAATAACTCCTCTATAAGCGACGAGCCCACAGATATCTCAATATATCACCGTGGTCCTTGACCGAATGTAGCTGTAAGAAAATCTTTACTAAGCGACGAGCTCCCAGATATCTCACGATGTTCTTAATGATAATCGAGTGAGATGGTCGATGTCTAGGTTACAATGCTTCTTGTGTGTCACTACGGAGTGTAAGTTGAGCTAGCCACCTGTCTCACACTATAACTCACCCCCAGAGTACACATCCACCAGTCAGTGAACAAGATTAAGTTGGCGCACATAATCTTTTAATGCAGAAAGAACACGGACACACGTAACATATTTCTATATCCAGAAAACAAGATAATCCACAGAATATATATATTCTCCTCACAACTTAGTCAGCACACGTCACTTCCTTCTAAAGGCCTTCTTAATATCCAATTTACAAGACAGTTATCCAGCTACTATCCACGGCTGGACCTCACACAATACAACCCACACACTAGTTCTAGGCCTCCACTAACTAGTCAACCCACTCTGGGGTTTAGGCCTCAATACACTATGTCTGCTGATAACCGGGCTCAGTCTTTAATCCTTAGTCTCAGAATTCCCATCACTGAAAACCCACAGGGCAGAGTTCTATCACTAACTCCCCTATCATTCACTTTTCAGATCCCGGACTTCCACTTCCTTCGTCCTGACACTCCACTGTCCAAAGCGACCCGACCCTCAGTCGGTCCCATCTTCAACTCACCTAAAGTCTCCTGACTTCACACAAAACTAAAATGTCTCTCCCCCATCCACCCTGGGGTCTGCATCCACCCTCACCATTATTTGTCATGGCTGGTTGTTTTTCTCGTAGCCCGGCTAAGGTCACTCACCTCACTGTCAATGACCCAGGCATATGTCAAGGAGACACTAGACAATGTAAGTATGGAACACACTTGACTATGTAGATAGAGGACACACTAGACAATGCAGCTATGGGGACACACTAGACAATGTAGATATGGAACACACTTGACAATTTAGATAGAGGAGACACTAGACAATGTAGATATGGAACACGCTTGACAATGTAGATAGGGGACACACTAGACAATGCAGCTATGGGGACACACTAGACAATGTAGTTAGAGGACTCACTAGACAATGCAGCTATGGGACACACTAGACAATGTTGATTTAGGAAACACTAGACAATGTAGAGGGATGACACACTAGATAATGCAGATGACACACTAGTCAATGTAGCTACTTTTCTGTAATACCATAGATTTCTACATCTTGTATTGGCCTCGAGTCAAATTCTGAAACCAAAACAAAAGTTATGACATACAGAAAACTGAATTTCTTTTCTCGCAAGCTAGCTGTATACATTTAAACACACATGTCCTCAATTAACGGTATGGCCATTGGAAGTCCTTTAGGCCACCTTCCAGCGTACTTAGAAGAGACTTGGATATCAAGGACATGGTTTTGTACTGCTGTTGTATAGACGATTTAGTAATGATTATAAACACCGCACAACAAACAAAATCACAAACAAAATGACACCTTATGGGTATTGGACATATTTATCCGACGTCGAGAGGTTGACACCATCCAAAGATCAATCTACCGAAAAAGGAACATGGACGGGCCAATACCTGAACTATGACTTTTGCACCGGTCCAATACAAGCGTGGCCTGGTACGGACACTGTTCAATTGAGCTAGAAATATTGGCTCCATCGACATACTATAGTATGTCCCACAAAGAATGCCTTCATTCACGATCAATTATTTTGAAAACTGTCTGTTGCATCGTTATGAAATTTTTCCAGCCGTCTTATATTTACCCCCACCCAAGGAATATGTCTTTGATAGGTCAAAAGCAACTTAAATCATTGAAAGCGGCAACATTTCTTTTTTATGTTTTTTGGGGAAATATAGTGAATTCACGCTAACAAACTAGTCTTACCACGTTATTTCTGGTAAGGACACAAGTACAATGCGTAGCCAGATTCGTATGGGAGTAGGCGCAATAAAAAAGTAGCTTAAAGTAGCATTGCAGCGGGTTTTTATCCCATATGGTTCAGTCTCTTTCCGCAGGGCGGAAATCGTGGCACAAAGCACGAACTCAGTATCTCCAGCTACGACCCTCTGGAGTTTTCCGAAAGAATGCACTCGTGAAATGAAGGAATCGAACATACTACCCTCGGAACCCAAGTCAGACGGCTTGACCACTTCACCACGGAGACTCCCGAGAGGGGTGCAATGTGTAACATTAGTAAAGACAGAGAATGTACAGAGGTATGGGGTAAATAATGTGTAAATTGACAGGAAAGTAGAAGGAATATATTTCTTACCTTATTTTTCATTTCCTTCTTGTTTGGCTGCTGGTTAATAATTGTACACAAGTATTCATGTTACTAGGATGCATTTAGCTTTTTATATTGAGTTCGTGAAAGCTTCCAAATAGCTGTGCGGTAATGTGCGTATGGAGTGACAAGAAATGATACCGCAATTTAGTCATCATGTTTCCATTTTTAAGGATCTGTTCAGCTGTCTGTGTAGTTTGTTCACACGTACACATGGGTGACAGACCTGCTTTGAGTCTTCGTGAAAGACTGACTACTCTGCTGTTTACCGTTCAGAGACGGAACATGATTACCTGTTTTGCACTATGAAAATAGTTGTCAAGTGTCTCTGTAGTGGGCTTTCTTCTTAACGACCAAGATGTTGGTCCTCTTTTCATTGAAGTTTATAGATTGATTCGTATGCACGTGTGTTGTCCCCTAATTTTACAACGTGTTTGCTCTCACGTTTCGTGTTATGCCAAAATATGTCAGTTTCCACCGCAATATTACTCGCCTGTTGGTATTCAATGCGTTTAGTGTGTGTGTGTGTGTGTGTGTGTGTGTGTGTGTGTGTGTGTGTGTGTGTGTGTGTGTGTGTGTGTGTGTGTGTTCAATACAGTTGTTTGTCACCGCTGAGGGCTTGCGGGATTGAAAATTCATCACTATGGAATACAAACTGTTGCCATTGACATTATGCTGATGCTGTAATGTTTAGAGCTTGCAATTCTTCTGAATAGTTGGAGCGAAATATCCCAGTAAGTGTGTACGTAGATTAAGGAGTGCGATCTGCTCAGACCTTATTCTGTGTCGGACGATTCCAGTAGGTTGATGATTGCCCTCGGTTGCATAAAATTCAATCCATCCTTTCTCCAGTAGTCCTCTTCCTCTTTCAACACATGGTCCTCACATTTTTTTTCAGTAACTTTTATCAATATTTAATAGCGCGGACTGGGTTAGTATCTTGACGTCAGACAATTTGAATGTAATATTGGCAGCTGCCACTTGTCCTTTAATTATAGCCCACACACGTTCTATAGGGTTTAAATGAGAATGATACGGCGGTAGTCTCAAGCACCTATGGCTATGCTCTTCTATCAACTTGTCGATTTGAAATTTCTTGCTTTTTTGCGCCTGTTTTACAAGGGACAACTACTGTAGCTTGAAATATGTTTCTGGAAATGGTATATTTTCCCTTCGGAGCCATATCTTTATTGCTTCCTTTCTGCCCGATGCCGTAGGTATTTGGTCTTCTTGGGTAACAATATTGTGATATGATGCATTGAAAATTATTAGACAAGACGGTCTATCAAGGGATGGAAGTACTGTATTCTCGAGCCAATCTCTAAATACATCACCATTGATCTCATTATGATAATCCCTATTGTCTGTATGCTTTGATACGAACACGAGCCCAGCATTCTGTAGTAAGCCATTATGAGTACTACCAGCATAGGCTATGACCAAACGCTGTCGTTTACTACTGGGCACATAACGCTTTATCTTTCCATCCATTGATTGCCATTCCTTTTCACTTGTGTGGTGCGCATTGATCCACGTCTCATCCAAATACACTATGTCATAATTTTCTTTGCGCATTTCCCTTATTTCATGTAGGTATCTGCTTCTCAAGGCTGCTAAATGTGGTTGCTCGCAAAGAATATTTCTACAGCCCTTGTACTTTCACAAAGTGAAGATAATGTCCTTATAATTTTCCACAAAGTTGTTTTGGATAGCTCTATGTTATTGTTCTTTCTCAACCAAACCCTAAGTTTTCTTACAGTCACTGTTTCTTTGGCATCCAGCATTTTTATAATGCTGGATAATCCTGGATATAAAATCCTTAAATGTTATAATTTTAGGAGACTCCGTGGCGAAGTGGTCAAGCCTTTTGACTCGGGCTCCAAAGATCGTGGGTTCGATTCCGGGCCGTATTCTTCGGTTCACGAGTTAATTTTTTCGGAGACTTCTGTGGGTCGTCGCTAGAGCTGCGGAGTTCGTGCTTTGTGCGATGCTTTCCGCGCTACGGAAAGAGACCGAGCCATATGGGATAGAACCCGGCGCAATGAAGTCGACTTTTAAGAGCATGTTTATAATAGCTCGCCTTATGGCATCTTTGTCAAAGCTGTCTACAATAATCTTTCTACTTACCGTTTTGTTATTGCGTGGTGGTTTAATTTCAGATTCTTGCACCCATCGACTCAAACCCCATGCATATACTGTTCTTTTTTTCGGAATTTGAAATAGTATAAAACAGTTTCCTGCGATCAGCTTCTTGACAAAAATATGTGTACAACTTCATAGCGATTATAAACAAACTTTGAAATCTGCTGTAAAATCTCCAGAACAAAAATTATTTTGTTGGGTGGACATAATGATAAGGTTATATACTAAATCTCATAATTTTCGCTCAGTTGGTTACTGAGATATGGATGTTTATATTGCGGCAAACAAATGTGGACATACTATAGCAGAAGTATTAGACACTCGTAACTAGAGCCTGGAGTCTAATAGATATCTAGCCTGCTGCCTATGTTAAGCCACATTTTCTTTCAGCTGGTAATTTGGTCCTTAGCACGTCGACATTATGTGAATTCGCAGAGGAAATGCTGCGCCTAAAGGGATCTAGTTTGTAGAATATTCTGCGCCTCTACGGTTAGAGATTCCGATACTTAATTTGTAATTAACCGCAAACAAACCGAAAATTTATTTTTAGCACTGACCTAGATCTGGTGGGATCGTCGATTTTCACACTAGGAATACTGATATTGACTTTGTTGTCGGTCGACAAGTGTGTTTGCAGCAAAGTATACTCAAAACCGCATGTCATTGTTTGTCTTCACATCAAAGATGTTCGCAGACAGATGGGACATACACACGTACAAGATAAGACGAGTATCACAAGATATTGCTTTACATTACGATGACAGGAAGGGCCCTTCTGGCCCAGAAACATTTATTGCATCAGCGATCTGTCTAGCAATCCACCACGCACTCAACCGGAAGTATTTCAACACACCCCTACACCCAATGTGGAATCACCCTTAAAGCCATGTGATTTCCCAGGAAGTCCCGGGATTCTTTTTGTTTGCGGTGAATTAAAAATGAAATACGTAGACAGTGGACTGAGTCGCTGCGGAAGTCTGTTGTCCGTAAAGTCACCTTCATCTTCGTCCCGGGACATGCGGGAGTCGAGTGAAATGAACGAGCTGATAAACTGGCTCTCTCTGCATCCCCTGCAGATGGCCAGCCCATGGATCGTGCCGATGTTATTAACGTCCTTAAAGATACTCAAGAACAGAGGACTTTGACGTCAGTGAATCCACATCGCTGTCCAGGATGAAAGACTTGGGAGAAAGAATTGGCACGGCCAGACACGAGAGGTACATCGGGAAAACGAGGTGCCTCGTCAACCAACAAAGAACTGGCACTATTAGCCACCGGACGCTGATGCACAGTCTGGGGGGGGGGGGAGAGAGAGAGGATCTGAGCACCTATGGACCTGTCCGGAGTGCAATGAAGATACCCCAAACTGATAAATGATAACTGATAAAAATGAAATACCGATACTCTTCTGCTTGTTGGGGAGCAGAGGAAATACGAGGGCGAGTCAATACGTAAGTCACACAGTTATGTCATATGGCAGATAAATGTAGTTGGTGTTTTCTACAGGTGTTATTAGGTGACAGCAACATCGAACTTTATTTTCCCGTTCGTCAGGTGTCTCATGTGCATGCACAGCGCATAAACAAAATGTCGACTGTACTTACGGAGTGTATAACCAAAGAGCAACGTGCTGTTATGCATTTTTTTTTGTCGAACAAAAGAACTGCCTGCAAAGGATATTCATAAGGAAATGCTTCCTGTTTATGCTGAGAAATGTTTGTCCCGTAAAGCGGTGCATAGCTGGGTAGAAAAATTTTCTCAAGGACGCTCTAAAATTGTTGTGAAATCCGATCCGGTCGTCTTGTTGAGATTGCACCAGAAGCATCCGTGCAGCGGGTGGAGGAGATGATTAGAGGTGACAGGTTCTGTAGCATCTGCAATAGGGCGCTCACATGGTTCAGCATACAGCATAATGCATGGTCGATTGAAATTTAAGAAAGTGAGCTAAAGATGGGTACCCAGACAATTGAAGGAGGACCACAAAATGAACCGACTTGGTGCCATGTATCAACATGCATAGTTAGGGCAACTATAGTCAACAGAAACACGCAACGAAAGAGTTGAGAAGAGAACAGGGTTAATCTAAATGGCAGCCGTTCGATAACCTGGTACAAAGCGAAATATGTTGAATACGTGAGAATAACTCATTAGTACGGAACAAGGAAAGTGAACTCTAAAGATTAGGAGTTCAACGGATCACGTGGCACGAAGACCGGATCACGAAGTCGTTAACTCGAGACCGGCAGTTAAACCAAGGTTGTCGTGTAAGAAAGACGCACGAAATGATTGCAGCTATTTGAAATCAGCAAAGAAGCCAAGTTAACATTGCTATCAACTGAACAAAGATGTTGGGCGTCGAACTATAATATTACAGCCTGGGTCAAGAAGATGACAGTTCAAAGTGATTCAAGTTTCTTCTGTCGACGGCTTGTGGTGGATATTCCAACAAAGTGGCGAGCGACTGCCGTAAGTTGGTCCATAGTTAACATTTAACATTTCTATTGTAGGAGTGGTCTGAGAAGGCGCTTCTTCCAGACGAAATATATCAGACACAAGATATATATATATATATATATATATATATATATATATATATATATAGTAAGACCAGCTAATTCACCACTAAATCTATGGCTGTGAATGGCTGGCTGGTGAAACTCTATGAATAAGCTTGTTGTTTGCACAAGACGCTAAGTTGTGACTCTCTTTAAAGTCCTACATGTGATATTTTTCGTGTTGGTGTCCAGCATCTCCCACGAGCCAGTACAAAGTAGATGTTTGGCACTCTTGGAAGGCTCTAAAACACGAAAAACAGGACTAAGATAACAACATTGAAGGTTAACTTCGACGCCATGAGCTGTTGGTAAATCAAGATAAAAGGCGTTCATTTCAAGAGATTCAAAGCAACAACTACAAGAGCTGCTTCACACACAACAATTATTATCTAGATGGACAACCTTGGCTATGACCACATTTTGTGTCTTCAGTACTGTGATATGTTATACTGTAAATGTCTAACACTCGAGAGCAGTCATCTGCTGAGTTGAATTAAACTGGACCGTCAAAAGATGCTAAATGCCCATAGTTTCCTAAATTATAAACATTATACGGCCAGAGGAAATTATCTGTCGAAAGAGGCACGAACAAACTTTATTTTAAAAGGGTAACAAATTGGGCACGCAGGCCCTTCTTACATTCGGCCCTTTCGATCCTCATCTTTCATTCATCAAATGTGGATGTTACATTTACATAGGGGAAAAAACATTGTCAAATGGATTTTGTAAGCGTAAACAATGCATATTACATGGGAAGTACATTCACTTGGGGAAAAAAAAAACACATTGTCAAATGAAAGTTGTAAACATAAACAGTGCATATTGCAATGTTGTGAGACACATCCCCCATCCACCCTCACACCCCGCAGCCACCCACACATCCCTCAGACACCCACACATCCCCCAACCACCACACCCCCACCCACCCACACATACCTCCACGCACTCACACAGACTCAGGCAAACATACATGCCGCCACCCATCCACTGATCGCCCACCTACACACATTTACCCACCCACACATAAATCCCCACCCATCCCATAACCGACACGCACACACCCACCCACATATTCTCCACCATAACCCACACACCCGCAACCACCCAGCAAAACACACATCACAAAACGACACACACATACCCCCGTCAACCCACACATCCCGCACCTATCCACACATACATCCCGCACCCTCACAATTTTCCCCACCCACACACACATCAGCCAACCTACACCCACTCACCCACCCAACATCCGCCACCTCTCAACTACACATCCCCCACCTATACACACATCCCCACCGACAAACACATCTCCCCACCTGCCCACACATATCCCCCACCCATAAACACCCAAAAAACACACACCTCTCACCCACGCACACCCCACCACCTACGTATACCCCACCCACACACATCCGCTGCTCACAAACATCTTCCCAGGGGAGACGCCCCATCATCTACAGGGAAGAACAGTAACCTACATCAGTAAACAGACTTTACATTGACATTTGTGATCAATACAGTGATGATGAAATTCCTCTTACAATCAAACTGAATCAGGATATCATAATGGTAGTAGGCAACGAGTCCACGCCGCATCATTTCAGGATCAGGAGACCAAAGTACAAAATTTTCTGGAATCAACTCGCAAGCAGTCTTAATTCCAGGAGAAAGTTACCGGACCACCACAGACAGTCAACATCAACGCCGACCACATAAACAGGCCAATCAAATTGTCTGTTTGTGATTGTTTTCATTGTGTCCAGTTGTTCAGACTTGTTATGTTCGGGCACTTTCCTCCATGGAGTGTTTGTTTACGTCTTAAGTATTAGCGGGTGGTTTGTTGGGTTATCTTTGTGCGTGGATACCATTGAAACATAAAGGTACCTTCTGTTCTAGGAGGCAGCCGAGTTACCTGTGATAATTATTCTACAAATTTGACTGCTGTATAGAACACTTTATTGTTTTGTAATCGTTGTGTATACACGTTGTGTCTATACGTTTTCAGTATATCTTTTCCACAGTGCAAATCAACATTTTCTGCGTTATAGTTAGTAAATATTTCTGAAAGGAGTTATCGTTTGTCCTGTGTTGTAAACTATTATCCACAGTGTGACACCACCACAGCATCACACACCACCACAGCATCACACACCGCATGTTACAAAAGACAGAGGACACCTCCTATCTGATGGGAAACCAGTAACAATAAATAATACATTAATAAATTTCTCATTGAAATTGGACATAATCACAACACCGTGTGTACATTTCCGCAACAAACTTGTGCATACACATATAGATACTTTTGTGTTTAATAAATCAAATAACATACAAACTAACCATGTCACTTCAAGAATTCCTAGTCATGGGCAAGAAATGTGGATTATCAAATCCTGATCTCTTGACATGGGCCGAGAAAAAGGTGAGTGAGTTACAGGCACAGCAGCGAGAAGAAAGAGCAGAAGCCAGAGAAGCAGAAAGAGAAGCTCTAGAGAGGCAAAGAGATAAAGAACTTGCTCAAGAGAAAAAGACTAGAGAGAGAGAGAGAGAGAGAGAGAGAGAGAGAGAGAGAGAGAGAGAGAGAGAGAGAGAGAGAGAGAGTTTGCTCTAGAGAAAGAAAAATTACAACAAGAAAGAGATACATTAGCCTTTGAAAAGGAGAAGCTGGCAGCCGAGAGTCTAATAACAGACAAATAGATAGAGGGGGATTTAAAAGTGAAAACTCTTGAGAAAGATTGGGAGGCTGAAATAGCCCAAGCCACATTAGCAGCGAACATTTTGGACCCCATTAAAACATACCAGGGCATCATCAGGAATTATTCCCAAGGTGATTCAATATCAGCCTGGGCAACAAACTTTGAGGTTCTAATGTATCATTACACGGTGCCGGCCAAAGAGTGGGCAATACTTTTCCATCGACATTTAGCCCTCTAACCTTTAAAGGTCGTAGAGGTCATACCTTAGAACCTCAGAACCAATTATCAATATATTAAAGAACTTGTATTAGCGCATTTTGCGCTGGACCAAGCAGGTTTGCGTACAGAATATAGGCACTGGCAATGAAGGCAAATCAGCCCTTCCTAGATTATGCTTCTGAAACACAATACATTTCTGACAAATGGCTGAAGTCAGCCGGGGTAGGCTCCGACTTCAATAAATTAAGAGACCTCATGTTGAGGGATAAGTTAATTTCATCTGTGCCAGAGGACATGTCAACGTTCCTTATTGAGAAAATGTACATCATTGCCTGAATAGAAGTCCAAAGGGGAGACCTATTTCAATGCCCATAGAGATTAATTGCTGAAGGGGCACAACCTGATTTAGCTATAGGGGTGGCTGCCAAATTATCCAGTCCAAGATACAACAATTCAGCAAATAGAGGTCAACCATATCCTCAGCAGTGGAAAGTTAGAGGGTCGTACTATACATGGAACAACCCACAAAGAGGCCCATATAAGACAAAAATGGGTACATATTTCAATCCCCACATTGCAAAAGATAACGTTTGCAGATGAGGTGACATGAAATACATTGGTCAAATTGGCAGACGCCTTGCTGGCCGTTTTAGATAACACCCCAGATACATTAATCAGGGCGCTGACAAACCTATCCTCAACCATTTTAATTCCTCCTACCATAATTGAGTCGACGTTGTATGTTTCACTGCATTGAAACCTTGCTTCTCCAACAGCTCCGTTAGGCTCAAAATTGAATGCCAGTTAAATCAACAATCTGGGATGCGTCCATCCAGCAGGTATACATACTGTTGTGGACGCCACTGTATAACTGTGCCATCTTCTCCAACTCTTTACACTGTCTATTACTATGCTGACCCCTACCCCAATATGCATACCTAACTGTCTTTACACCCCTATATTTTCATATCAGACTGTTTGCATATTTTTGGCGACGTAAATCCTATCTGGCAACTTAATATTCTCAAACTCTGCAGCCAAAGAGTGCCTTCGCAACTGGCAAATCCACCTTTTCTGCTCTCGCATGGGAACGTAGTAGTGCTTTTTTTGTTTTTTGTTTTTTATATTTCGTTTCTCTATCTATCCATGTTGTCCTGTCCTTGACAAAGATTTTGAGAATCGAAACGTTGGCCGTCCTGTGTGTCGTATTGTACGCATTTGTGTGTCTTTTATTTTATTATTCATTTTATATATTTATTGAGTGCTTCTGATTGTGGATTTTCACCTGTATTTCGGGATACGATGGATCTCCTTGTAAGGTATGTGCAACGTGTTGATGTTTAGTACGTTTCTTCTCGCAGGAGTTAAATATACCTATTTGTTTTCAATTCATATTGTTATATCCTGCTGCAGCCGCTGCTTTTTCTTATATTCTAATGACATCAGTAAGTACATTAGATCCTGTAAACTTTGCCAAAGGACTACAGCGAAAGGTAAACATCCAAATGCAGAGGTACAAGAAATAGATCTGGCGTCCCAACCATTCCATAAAATAGCCGTCGATATTGTGGGACATCTCAACACGACAACGGACCGAGGGAACAGGTTCATCCTAACAATGATAAACATGTGCACTAGATGGCCGTAGCAATCCCTCGAAAATCCATCACCTCTAGCTCCATCGTAGATTCATTTTTGTTCTTGTTCAGTAGGATAGGCTTTCGGAGATGTATACTATCCTATACAAGTAGCTAATTCATTCTGAGGCTACACAAAGCGCCATGTAATTACTAGGTATACCACAGACATTTAGCCCCCCATACCACCCAATGACAAACGGGGTACTTGGAAATTTTAATGGGGTGACAAAGTGAACATTAGCCAAGGTCGCGGTGGAACGACCCAAAGATTGGGACCTGTTATTACCTGCTGTCTTGTTCGCATACCGCGTAGTACCTCAGTCAAGCAAAGGCTTCTCCCCATTCGAACTCGTGTATGGGGCAAATCCAAGAGGCCCATTGTCATTGTGGAATGATTTGCTCACAAACAAAGTACACGACCACTCGAAACGAGACGCGTGCGAGATAGTAACACATCTCAGGGAGAAGATTATTACAGCCTGCCAGTTGATGAAAGTGGCATTACAAAAGGCCGGTGAAAAATACACACAGTATAATAACATAAAGGCCAAGACAATCGTCTTGAAAGAAGAAGAGGAAGTATGGCTTTTACTACCCGATCCCAGAGATTGTCTTATCATATCACGGCAGTGTCCATTTAAAATTACCAAGAAAATCACTGATGTGGACTATCAGGTAAACGTTAAAGGAAAGAAAAAGATTTACCACATCAGCATGCTTAAACCTTGCATTGACCGAAACAGTGACAAACCGACGACAACGGAAGAAATACAACCCAGAGTCGCAGCAGCTTGCTGGGTAATTAATGAACAGCAAAACGATGCTATTAGTAAACAGATACAAACCTCGACAGTTAGTGACATCAGTAGTTGGAAAACTGTCCAAATTAATAAAAAAAAATCTATCAAATCAGGATATACATAAACTAAAAGGGTCTTTGGAAAAATTTAAGGAAATCTTCTCAGACAAACCAGGAAGGACAACGATGATACAACGCAAAATCACAGTATTATCAGACATTCCAGTCAAAGTAAAACCTTACCCGATACCAGTGTATTATTTAGACAACGTCTCTTGGAATTCTGCAGCCACCATAATCTGTGCGTGACCAACTCCTTCTTTGACACGAAACCTCAACACAAGGTGTCATGGAGGCACCCCAGATCAAAGAACTGGCACCAACTCGACCTGGTGCTCACTAAACGCAGCAACCTCCGCAATGTACGGATGACTCGCAGCTATCATGGTGCTGACTGCGACACCGACCATTCACTCGTCTCCAGCAAGGTGAAGATAAAGCCCAAGAGAATCTACAGAAGCCGAACAGAAGGAAGACCACGCATTGACACCAGTGGCACCCAAAATAAAGAGAAGGTCAACAAATTCATGCAGGCTCTAGCGGATACTCTGCCCGGCCCCACAGACGGAGATTCCACCGAGAGATGGAGTCATTTTCGCGACACCATCTACAATACAGCACTATCAACATTTGGCAAGAAGCAAACTAAGTCAACCGACTGGTTTGAAGCACACTCTGAAGAGATGCTCCCAGTCCTGGAGATAAAGAGACATGCATTCTCGATGTATAAATCATCACCTTCAGAGAAAACACTGCAGGCATTGCGAACGGCCAGAAATAGAGTACAACAGATGGCAAGAAGATGTGCGAACAGGTACTGGCTACAGCTCTCTGCTCAAATTCAAACTTGTGCAGACACTGGAAATATAAGAGGAATGTATGAGGGCATCAAGCAAGCTGTCGGTCCATCAAAAAATAAGATGGCCCCTTTACGATCAACTGAGGGGGTAATCATAAAAGATCGAGCGAAACAAATGGATCGCTGGGTAGAACACTACTCAGAGCTATACTCAGTGGATAACACTGTCAGCGAAGAAGCTCTGGAAGCCATCGATCAACAGTCCGCCATGCATGCCTTGGATAACGAACCTTGCCTCACAGAAATCAGCGAAGCACTAGACTCTCTCAAATCCGGCAAGGCACCTGGAAAAGATAGTATTCCACCTGAATTTTAAAATGTAGCAAAGAAACAATCATCCCAGAACTGTATGCAATATTACAGCTCTGCTGGAGAGAAAAATCAATACCACAAGATATGAAAGACGCAAACATCGTTACCCTTTATAAAAACAAAGGCGACAGAAGCGACTGCAACAACTATCGCGGCATTTCCCTTCTCAGCATTACAGGCAAGATTTTTGCCAGAGTAATCCTTAAAAGATTACACATTCTTGCTGAAAGAATCTACCCCGAATCGCAGTGCGGATTTAGACCCAACAGGTCCACCATCGATATGATTTTCTCACTCCGGCAGCTTCAAGAGAAGTGCAGAGAACAGAGGAAGCCATTATATATAGCCTTCATCGACCTCACAAAGGCATTTGACCTCGTGAGCAGAAGCGGCCTTTTTAAGGTCCTTGAAAAGGTTGGATGTCCACCCACCCTTCTTAGTCTCGTGAAATCATTCCACGAAAAACATGCAGGGGACCATTTTATTTGACGGCTCAACATCCCAGTCATTCAGCATCAGCAGCGGAGTAAAGCAGGGCTGCGTGCTTGCCCTACACTCTTTGGTATCTTCTTCGCTGTTCTCTTAAGGCAAGCATTTGGGACTGCCACTGAAGGCATATACCTCCACACAAGATCTGATGGCAAACTTTTTAACCCATCAAGACTCAAGGCAAAGACCAAAATAAGACCAAGATGCGTAAGAGAACTACTTTTTGCAGATGATGCAGCACTGACTACTCATACAGCAGAAGATCTCCAAAGGCTCATAGATCGTTTTGCAGCTGCCTGCAAAGACTTTGGGCTCACCATTAGCCTAAATAAAACACAGGTGATGGAACAAGATGCTGATGCGCCTCCGTCAATCAAAATCTCTAATTATGAATTGAAAGTCGTCCACGATTTTGTGTATCTGGGATCGACAATATCAGATAATCTTTCATTAGAGACAGAAATCGACAGACGCATTGGAAAGGCAGCCACAACATTTTCCAGGCTAGCTAAAAGAGTTTGGGAGAATAATAGACTAACAGAGCGTACAAAAGCTCAAGTATATAAAGCTTGTGTTGTTAGCACACTACTCTACGGGTCTGAATCCTGGACCCTGTACTCAAGACAGGAAAGGAAGTTGAATTCCTTCCACATAAGATGTCTGAGACGTATCCTGGGCATAACATGGAAAGACCACATAACAAACAAACAGGTGCTTGAAAGAGCAGATATTACCACAGTGCACACCCTCCTCAAGCAGAGACGCCTCCGGTGGTTGGGCCACGTATCTCGAATGAAGGACGAACGTATTCCCAAAGATCTCCTTTACGGAGAACTAGCCACAGGAAAGAGGCCAACCGGAAGACCCCAAATGCGATATAGGGATGTGTGTAAACAAGATATGAAAACCATTGGAATAGATCCAGACACGTGGGAGAGAGTTGCAACAGACAGATGCTCCTGGAGAAGAGATGTACGAAACGGACTGGTGCTCTTTGAGCGCAATCAGATCCAAAAAAACTGAGGAGAGACGGCACAGGCTCAAAGAGCAGTCACTTACTGCGGGACTTGCCTCGTCTCACAGATGCGGAAACTGTGACAGAGATTGTCATTCTCGAATTGGACTATACAGTCACCAGCGGTGCTGCCAGGCACCTCCCAAGCGGCACAACTCTATAGTCCTTCAGGACTGAAAGAGGCCTACTACTACTACTACTATTTAGACAAAGTAACCACTGAAATAGCTGAAATGGATAGTGTGGGATAATCAGAAAATCCACATCCAATTATTGTTCCCCTTTCGTAATAGTGAAAAAAAGAAAGATAACACCCTAGGAATTTGCGTTGACTATAGAAAGATCAATGTATTAACCTTGCTAGACGCTGAACCCATGCCAATATAGATGATTTCATTGATGCATGGCAAAATCCAATTTTTTTCTTCTTCCAAAATTGACCTCACAAAGGGATAATGGAAAATCCCAATGGAAAAAGAATCATGCATATTACAGCTTTTGCAACACCATTATGCCTCTATGAATGGACATATATGTCTTTTGGACTCCAGAATGCTCCAAGCACATTCATGAGAATGATGCGCAATTTACTGCAAGACATCAAAAATGTAGCTACGTTTATAGATGACATAAGCATCCATACCACCACCATTAATAACCACACTGAATTCCTGCAATAGGTATTCCATTGAATACAACAACACGGTTTAAAAAGCCAAACCTAGCAAAATTGAGATAGGATACAGTGAAATCCAATTCCCAGGTCATCGAATTTCCAATGGATTTCGGAAAAACGACCCACGTTTGGTCACCAAAATGTTAAACATCAAAGCTCCAAAAACAGGAAAGAAGTCAGGAGTATCTGAAATCGGGGATCTGTAAGAATGGAAGCTAAAATCACTATGGCTGATAGAAGTCACATAGTGAATACGAAGGTAATCGTCGGAAGACAATTACTCCCTTAAATGACACTCCCACAAGCCAAACGAAAAAGCATAGCAACAGTTACAGGAAGCCGAATAATAAGGTACAAATCACCACTCAAAATAATACCAGCATGCTTTGAGAGAAGGAATAATGTGCTGTTATAAGTGCAGGATTACTCGGCAGCATAACATGGATTGCCGGCTTAAATCCCCACCTCATATCGCTCTATCCTTGACAGAAAGGAAGAAATAAGGTTAGCACTTATGACCATCAAGATACGCATGAGCACAAAGATACAATTACACGACTTCCTGAGGTAGAATCACTTACATTAAACGGATTCTCCACCACGTGTCTATATGCCACTGGTTGACAATTCGATGCACTTTTTGCTCCCTCATTAGTGCATCTCATCAGGTTACAGAGGAAACAATGTAGATCCAGGGGCTTCTAAAATGCTCAGTACCTATGTCTTTACCGGTGGCAAAGGTAAACATAATTTCACGTTATGTGACTGGTAAAATTAGAGACGAAGTCCTTGAAGACCACATTTACCTTGTATTTTTGGGATGTCAGTACGCATTACTGTGAGGTCCGGTACGGTCCTGTGACGGACGCAGCCATATCGAACCGTCAGCAAGCTAGGAAATCTCCTGCGTCAAAACACAACAAATCCTCATCCAGAGGATTTAAATCAAGCCCAAGCAGCAGGTGGCACCTTGTCGGTCAGTGTAAAAAAAAGACCAACTGTCTAAATCACATTCACCTTCCCCCTCCCCACATAAAGGTGAATTATACTTGAAGAATGGACGTCTTCATAGACGGGTAGGGAAAGAAGGACAGAGGTATGCGCAACATGATGTGCCTTCATCTCACAGAGCCCAAATTCTAGATATGGGCCATAGTCAACCATTCAGTTGACGCATCGGAATCAGTGCTACCACGCAAAAGATTTCTACACTACTGGCCTGTAATGAATGCGGACATAGTTTGGTATGTTGACTCATGCCTCCCAGTGTCAGATAGTGGCCTCAAAGCACTGGACAGCACTAGCTACATCTGGCTAAATGCCCATCACTGTTACACCATTTGAAACAGTTGCTGTGATATATAGTAGGACCTCTTAACATAACTAAGAGAAGGAACTGCTATATACTTACAGTCGTAGATGCTTGCTCGATGTGGGAGCACAGTTCATAGTCAAGTTAATGGAGGAAGTCTTTAGACTTTTCCAGTGTAGATAGATTCACACTTCTCCATATCACTATGCCTCTTACAGGTCAGTAGAAAGATTTAACGATACCCTTATTACTATCTTGAGAAAATTGGATCATGACACACCTGATACGCATGTACCAGCAGCACTATTAGCTTACCGGGAGGTACCTCATCACTCAACTAGAATTACACCAGCAACCTCTGTTGTTTGGTCGTCCGATAAAGGGACCACTTGAAGCTCAATTTCGCACCGGAATAATGATCACGTAGATGAGACAGTAGTAACTGCGTCCACACATGTGGCAGAATTTAAACAGCGTTTACAATAAGGTTGGAAAATAGCGACAGACAACCTGCGCCAAGCTCGACGTAAAATTGCTCGCTATTACAACAAGAAAGCTAAAGACAGAGAGCTAGAAGTGGGTGAGGAAGTGGTGTTGCTTCTCCCAACAATTCAAAATAAGCTGCAGATTGGTTGGCAAGGACAATTTGAAGTTATCGAGAAAATATCTCGCACTAATTATAAGATTTCCATTAGAGGCAAACAGAAGATTTATCACATAAACCTGTTGAGGAAATACAATTAAAAGCCTCCCAACGAGACAGCTCATTTGATGGCTTTGGCTACAGAACCAAGGGAAACACCGAGGAAGAGATAGAGTAGATCTGAGGATTCAGGAAGTAGGTTTTTATCGATATTTTACCCAGTGCATTGATATGAATATATTTGTACACTATATCGTGTTACGGAAAGTTATATTTTCTGTCTGGTGTATTGAATTGAATTTAGTTGAGATAAGAACCGACATCACTGCACTCAGGACATTCCTATGCGTGCGCCGTCCACATCGTTCAACAGCCAGGGAAGATCATACTACTATCGTTCCAAACTCTACCTGATTAAATTCTCCTTCTCCTGGTCTTCCTTCTCAGTTTTGAGATTCGAAGTAATTATGAAGGACCATCATTCTGAAGTCAGAAGTTCAGAATGCTCTTACCATATGAATTTGCAAGACCCTGGTACAGTCAACATCTAACAGAAATGAACAATGTCTTAGATGATGGAATAGAACAGTCACCAGACTGCTGAACACAATATATTATACTGGGGAAATACCTCCTGAACTCTAAAATTCTATTTTATGCAATCCAGAAGAATCAGGGCTTTGGATGTGATCAACGTCAATCAATTAGTATAATGAGCCACATCACAACGATTTTGCTGAGAATTATCATGCAAAGCGTTAGGACGAAATCAACCCAAATAGAAGAAGAACAATGTGGGTTTGTAGAAAGCAAGGGTACAGTAATGCTGTGTATATGCTGAGAACATTAATTGAATGTTCTATACAAGCAATCAAAGACTTACATCTTTGCTTTATTGACTACACAAAGGTTTTCGATAAAGTAGACATTCAACAAGATGGAGATGCTTGCAAATCTACAAACTGTTGGGAAAGACTTTAGAACTCACAAAAAACATATACTGGAAACAACAAGCCTCCATAAAATTGATAATGAAGTAGGTCAATATCAGCCTATTAAGAGAGGTGTGAGACAGACATGTGTAATGGCAGATTTTTTTCCCTGTATAGTGAAATATATTTTCAGAATGTGACGATATGAAAGGAATCACATAGAGGGACATAACATAAATAACATTAGATTATGCGTGATGCAGTATTGATTACAGACAATGAGCAGGCTCTTGCAACATTTAGTAGATGCGATTGTTGCATACAATGAACACTTTGGTTATAATTAAATTGTAAGAAGACACAGATTATGGTCGTCACTATGAATAAGGAAATATCACAATGTAATATGCAAGTAACGGGAATATTCTTTAAAATGTGAAAACGGTATAATTATCTCGGAACGTCATAACATCTGATGAGAGGTGCCTTGAAGAGATTAGAACAAGAATCGCTATGGTGAAGGCTATGGTGAAGGGCAAAGATGAAAACATACTGACCAATACAAGATGTCTTTCGTAACGAAAAAGAGTGGTGGTGCTACATAGAACCTGTGTTGTTGTATGGATGTCAAGTGAGGACAATGAGTAGAGAAGCTTGAAACATCTGATTGCTGTGGAAATGTGGTTTCTGAGAAATGCAAAGATACCATGGACAGACCAAAAGAAAAAAGGAAAAACACAATGACCAAGTCCTACAAGAACAATGAATCCCGTAAACCGATTAGAGAATTAGAAGTAGACAGTCCAATTTTGTGGTCACTCATGAGAAGAAATAAATGGAGAAACTAATGACAACGAGCAAGATCGATGGAAAGAGAATAAGAGGAGAGCAGAGGAGAAGTAAACCCCGATGGCTTGGCAGGTTGTATGTCGAGACAAGAACACTGACTGATCCACGACTCTGGTGTTCGAGTGAGATGCAAAACATGACCGCCATATGCTTACCGGCATGGCGCATGATTATAACTGATTCATATAAATATTGAGTGTTTGTGTGTGTGTGTGTGTGGCGAGTGTATAGGTTGTGCATGTGTGTGTGTGTGTGTGTGTGTGTGTGTGTTGTTTGAGTGTGTGATTGTGATTATATGTGTGCTGGAGGATGGGGCTAAATAAAAACCCGTGCAGTAAGCTGTTACGAGTTAAGTCAGTCCAACAGGAGCATACGTGTTGGTTTAATGCTAGTTGATCTGGTTACCCGGGTTATTTTGTTTTGCCAATAGTACAATGTCCTAGCACACTATAGAAATAGATTTCTAGTCAGTGCACACGATTTTGTATAGCTATTACTGCCCCTGTTTATTTATTTATGCCCGTCTCCTCTTGGTTCACACTGTATCATTTTTCTGACCTGCTATGGAACCACTATGACGAAAATAATTGATACTCCTCACTTGGGCTCCAGCTTCAGCTTAGACCAACACAGACCCCGCAGGCTTGCACACCGACACTAGATGATTTACAGATGCTCATGAAGGTCGAGTGTATTGTGTGAATGCTGATTGCTCGGACAAAACAGGGACACATTCCTAAATTAGTGTCAGACATCGGGTCTATAATGACTGTGACATTTACAAACTTCAGCAAAACACACACACGCAAACGGAGCGCATTAGATTGTTGCAGTCATGATTGATGAGTTCTAGTAACTAGTCCACCGGAAGATCCATACGCCGACAACTACAACAGCAACAGCCTTCTGTCTCTCAGTTTGTTTAGTGACGCGAGTAAACGCATGGTTACCCACGGCTGTCAAGCAGTGGCAATGGCACCTGTCATAATATTATTTTTCAGTCTGACTGCACACACTCGTGTAACTTTAAGTCTACGACTTTCGCATATAACAATAATGTACACACACGGCGATATATCATATATCTTATAGATTCCACTTACTGTACCGATTCGTGACACGACGGCACAGGACAACGAGGCTCAACAGATACATTGTATTCAGTCTGTGCACTTACATATGTACACACATACACGTACATACTTTGAATAGATACACAAGCGATGTATACACTCAAAATAGACACCATGTGAAACTGAATACAGCGTAACACGCATTAGAAATATTCACAGTATAGATTAGGGATGTTCAATTTGAACCGTTCCAACAGGCTGTATTACACAAAGCATGAAGAAGCGATCTCCCCTGGCGAGGATTTACGGCTTTCGGGTCGTACCACCCCGTACATCTCGTGAGTAACGCCGCTGCGCCGACCGGCTAGCGGTTCGAGCCAAGCTGTGTACGCATTACGTGGGGAATGTGATCCGATCGCTCGAGAAGCACGTGCAAAGTAACTTAATTTAATTTGGCTTTTGTGATCCAGCATGTCTTCCATTGCATGCTCTCTCTTGTTGCTGCTGCGGCTCAAAGTGGTGAGCACATTTACACTGTGTCACCTGTCGACATCCTTCCCATGAAAGAAGCTGAATCACCGCTCTTTGAAGCTTCTTTGGACGGATTTTGGATCAAACTGGCATTTTCTCACAGTCAGAAACAGAACATGTGCATCATGGAGATAAGACGACGTGGCTCTTTTATTCATTGGTCAGTACTTATCACATGGCTATGACCATGATCATATTCACGTACGCATTACGCGCGGTGAGCGGAACGAACGATTCAACATGACGCCCCTTTTACTACAAAACAGATGAAGGTCTTCACTGCTAAACTTAACATGTTTTATAAAAGCAACAGTGAGCATTAACAGTGTTTGTCTGTAAATTAAGGTTTTCAATTAGCTTCTCACAATGTTGCATATACCCAGCCTGCAAAGTCTATACTAGCGAGCGGAGCTCATCTGTTAGCTGAGCGGCGACAGTATATCAACTGTGGTTGGATGACAAGTATCTAACACTACAGTGATCATACCTCTATGGAAATGAATACTGATGCTCGGACATGGTTACACATATGTCAGAAATGCAGCAACACAATTTGTCGAGCTTTCGATCTTCAGTTCAGTTTTGACGAGGCAAGCGGATAGCACCCGTGATGGTCATTAGTTTCTATTTGTGATGGATTTAAATCAACAAGGTAATAGTTGTTGTTCTGTAAACCATAGTACGATTAGGAGCATCTCATCGTGTGTGTGTGTGTGTGTGGTGTGTGTGTATGTGTGTGTGATATTAGCCATTTTATATGACAAGGCAAACACAGTCACTAGCAACGAAATAGAGTGAGCGTAACAGACAGACAGACAGACCGACAGGACAGGCAGACAGCAGGCAGTCAGGCATGCAGCAAACGGGCCAGGTAGGCTCGTAGGTAGGTATGTTCGGTCGGTAGGTATGGAATGCAGGCAGGCGAACAGAACACCTGCTAAATGGCACATGGGCCGGTATCAGATTTCACCTGCAGTTATATCTTAATGTTCACGACAAGGTTATGGTAGCAGCAGTAGGTGAGCGCTTACAAATGCAATCACACACCAACCACATTCTCATGATTACCATATAAGGTTGCTGTGATTGTTTGGCAATGATATGTATGTCTTCCATCATTTTGCATGAATATCTTTATGAAAGAAATAGAGTGTCCTCATGCTCGGTGCACTGTAATGTACACCGAGAAACGTCCGCTTGTATGAAAAATAAGAAATAACGGTGCTGACCGGATAAAATGTGTTCGGACTCACTGTGAACACCACACAGTGGATATTGGCATTTGAAGAATTGCATTTCTAGGCGCATAAAATATCTAAAGGTCCTTGAGGTACTGATGATAGCATCGTGACCTGAAGATTCTACACCTCCCGTAGCTGCCTACGACTACAAGACACCAGTCAGAAGCTTGGTAGGCTGGTGACTATTACAGACAGTTTCGATACAAATTGGCATAAAACAAGATCACACAGCGTATTTTCAGATTTAGTGAGATATACTGCAACAATCATGTACAGTGTGCTTCTTTAGAGACGCATTGTGCCAACTGAAATATTATTTCGTACGTTCCTATTGTATCTGTTACCAAATAAAGATCTTTCGTAGACTCTACAGAACAGACGCGAGTACTAACCAACCAATCCCGGGGTGCTCCTCCAGTCTACGATAATATCTACATCCATAGTCGACGATTAGTAGGAGCTGACATTCAGTCGAGAATCAAGAGTACGAGTGCCTCAACTGGAGCTCGCAATTGTCATATTATGTTAGTAATAATACGTCGCCTAGCCGAGAACACATTCTGTCATTGAAACTGACCAATTCCCCGTTGATGGTGTCGAGCGCGTAGGACTAACCGAGAACAACCGCATCTCTCGTTTGAGGCCTTATTACTGTCAAAATTCACTCATTCTCACATCAACGATTCGAGTTTTCAAGACCCTTTAGCGATTTGCTTACCAGACACTCCGACTTGGCAGTCGAGCATATCAACGACGCGACATCGTCTCCGTCATCCTGGAATGACTACATAGTTAGTGTCGTGTACGACATATTATAGTGTTATTATTCTAGAGTGTTCATCTACATGTATCGTCTCGAACATTATGTTATTCTAGTTGCACAAGCAGATACATTGTCCTCTTCATGATACCTTATACTATTCATTGGAACATGCACATAAATTTATGTATATTATATAGCACTGTAAAAATGTGCCAGCTATGATTACCATATATTTCAAAGTAACATTATACGGCAGTATTACAGTACAAGACGATTAGATTAGCAAAACAAATTCCCGTCTCGACCGAGCCTCCTGTGGCTGAAAATTCTATAAGATTATTTATCTGCTACTCAGAAAGTACTTATATTTTGTGGTAAATTCTTTAGTTACATAATTACGCACCGAAGAAAACATTAACAACATTTTTGATTTAGGGCTAATACAATTCTACTCTGATCCATTTAGCTTCGTTAAATTACATTCTTTTGTTATAGCCACTGTAAACCAGATTCTAAATTTTTTCCTCTCAGTGAGTAGCACAGAGCAATCAAACAATCGTGTACAATCCATATGTACTATGAAACGTAGGCGATTGCAACAGACACAATGAGCGTATTTTGTTTCATGATTATATACTCATTTTTAATGACATTGTGTACTGAGTGAGCAAATTGCATGAAGGATGGAATGAATGCATTAAAATGTAGGAGGTTGAATATCAGTGACGCTTTTTTGTCACACTCTGTTTTCATTGTGTGATTTGTCTCAGGTCTCGATGTAGAAACATGTGGGCGTGTAATGATTTGTTATAGTGGTAACGTTATAAGTACATACAACGATGGGTATATTTTCGAGAATCACAGTTCGGGGACTCATCTTGCTAATTGCGCATAAGTCTTAGTTTGATGAGAGTGATAGAACCTACCTGATGGAACGTGAGAAGATACTAACATGTACAGATTATGAACATACACCTATGTTTATCTAATTTAAACACTACATGAAAATAATAGAACACGCAACATACAACTAATACGAACAGTATAACGTGCACACATTCATTTGAAGCAAGGGAGATCACACTTATACAGGACACAGAGATGATAGGGATTATGAGTACAAGATAGAAAGAACTATCAACACAGTCGGAGCTGGATAGGGATAGATCGACAGACACAGATGCTTGAGAAAGATGTTGAGGTAACGTTTATGGAAGCCAATGGGTGATACATATCCATGATTAGTCTCCGTCAAAATGGACTTATGGTGCGGTGGCAATCAATTTTGATGTCTGAGAGGCTTTGCATTTCCCTGGGTACCAGACTTCGAGAGACGAAGATAACTATGGTCGTACAGTTTCCAGTATGAATGTAGGAGAGTATGGCTACTTGGCAACATATTAGTAATGTTAAACTGATCATAGACCAGTGGGTAGAGACTTCAAGTGTTTCATACCCTTATGATCAGAGTGTTACCTAAATAGAGTGTTTTGACGAAACTCCCCACACACACTGACCCAATAGTTCCGACTATTTTTTTTATATGCGTAGACGACCCTTGGGTCCACCATTTGAATGATTTCGTGACACCATCAGGGAGAGTGGAGGATGTCCGTGTTGGACGTGTAGGTACAGACACTAGAGAGGACAAGGGACAGAATAGTATCAGGACATACATAGATAACGACATCCAGGACCATAGTAACGACATCTATCGTATAGTCGATAGATAGAGACAGAAACATACGTCGGACGATAGAGCGGTCAGTTCGTGCGTTCTTCTCTTCTTCTTACTTCTTGCTCTTCTTCTCTTCGGTCGCATTGAATATGTCTATATACTGCATGCTGTCTGCATTGTATGAACTTTGAACTGTCTTTTTGTCAGTGCACACAGCGATCAATATGGTTTCTCTTCCACTGTCGTCTCAGCTAGGCCAGAGGTTTGCCTAGATTGTTCTATTTTGGCAGATCCTTGGAGTATGTGCGCTGACTGTCTGACTCGCCATCCCAGTGGCACATGGCTGTTTCACCAATCTGAATTTGTATACATGTGGGCTGTGTACGCTATTGTGCGCTCTGTGTCTGAGGCGCAGAATAATGACTTGTTCTGGTCTATCCATAACGTGGTAGTCATACTTGAGCAGGTTTTGGTGGCTTTGCTGGTACTGATTTGATCATTCTTTTCTTTGGTGGTATGTATCCGACATTTTCTCAGGCTGTCTTCTTTGCTCCTTCCTAGCAATTGATCAACGCTGTGTTTATTCCGGGTACTCCATCTGTATGGTGATACGCTTATGCGGACTGCTAAGTTCAGAAAGTAGTGTACCTTAGTAGCTGGCAATTTCCCAGACAGGGAGCGCCTCGCGTACTGATTTTGCATCTGTCATAGCACCACAGGTGTGAGTACGCATTGCTGTACGTTAGTACATATTCTCTGTTAGCTATCTGATGCCGCATCAATTTCAGCATCGGAGTAATGGCAGTACATTCTTTGCGGTACGCTAGCTAGTGTCCCACAGTACTATTTGGGTATTCTATGTGATCACTCCCGCTCCTCCAGTGTGAAGCATATATACTTACACACAGTAGTGCAGCTTTACTAACAGTAGTTCAGACGCATACAGAACGTGTGCGGCGGTGTGTGTAGCCTTCAGTACAGCAAACACATATTATTAAGTAGCACATTTCAGCAGACACCACATACAGTCAAGGAGAACTCCTGTGACTAATTAGAAGGTGATGACAGGGCGAGAGGAACAAATGCATGGAAAAAATGGAAGCAATGAAGAGAAATGAGAATTGACAAAATGTTAATTGAAAAGAATGTTAGTCGAAGAAAATGTTTAATAGAAAAACTGTTTATAGAGAAAAAAACTGTGTACTCACCTCACGTACGGACCTATTAGTATAAATAACGGTGCTGGATGTTACGGTACGGTGAGCACATAGAAAGAGAGGAGGCGGGGTAGAGGCGTGTAAATTGACCACGACGCCATTGTGTTGTGGTCCTGTGGGTATTCTCATCAAGGAAGCTGAGAGTGGCTGTTCTGCGCTGCACACTGTTCTGTTCTTCCTTGTCAAATATTCCTCTCACTTTTGTCTGGATTTGTAATGATAGTCTATGCTCATCTTTCCATGGAGTTCGCTCTGGAATAGTTGTTAGGGGGATATCAACTGTGGGCAGATCGGTGGTTTCTCTGCAGAGTCGTTTGGCCTGGTGGATAAAACTACTTCTTTTCAACCGCCCCATAGCTAGGTGTTCAAATCTGTTCTTCATAGGGTGACCTGGCAAGCTGAGGAACTTTTCTGCTTGTATTAGCGTTTTTCGTATCTCTGCGCTCACTCAGTGCTTGTGTCCTCCCCATCTTCTCCATTTCCACTATAGGGGTTGATCTCATCCCTCCTGTGGTGACTCTAAGTGCTTGATTTTGCACTTTGTCCAGCTCTTGTAGTGTGGTTTTTGATGCCGAACACCACGCAGTTGACCCGTATTCCAGGTGTGGTCGTATGCTCTGTTGATAAACTTTGCTAAGTATTTTCCCACTGGCTCCCCATGTGGTTCCACTTAGCTTTCTCAGGATGGCTATTTTCCTTCTGGCTTTTGCTACTGCTTTGTTGATGTGCTTTCTCCATGTCAGCCTGCCATCAAATGTTACTCCAAGGTATGTTGGTTCTTTATCTTCTCTTAGGGGTGTTCCATTTATCTGGATGGTCCTGCCTTTTGTTTTGGAGAGAGGGTAAATAGGGTGGTGCTGCTCTTGTCAGTGTTTATGCTGACACACCATCTATTTGCCCATGCAACAAATGTAGTCTACAGCTCTTTGTAGTAATCTGGTGGCCACTGGTGCATGTTCATTTGTGCTCCATAGAACCAGGTCATCGGCGTACATTGCCGCTTTAATTCCATGCGGTAGATTAGCAACGAGATCATTGATTGAAGATTAGAAAAAGTGTGGGGGACAAGACTCCGCCCTGGGGAACACCAGTGACGCAGTAGTACTTTCTTAGCTCTTGAGTCGCTCTATCTGTACTCGGAGCTCTTCTGTTGTGCAAGTATGCTTTCACCCATTTGTACATTCTTCCATTGACTTTGCAGTTTCTCAGTTTATTCATCAGACCTTCTTTCCAGACTTTGTCAAAGGCTTTCTTCAAATCTATCCATGCCGCAAGCACCAGCTTCTTCTCTTGGAATGCATCCTCAATTTCTTGAGAGAGGTAGGTTGTCTGATCTTCCGTAGAGTAGCACTGCCTAAAGCCAGCCTGCTGTGGCACAAGGATGTTTTTACTTTCAATGTACCACTGCAGTCTGTGATTGATGATGCGCTCCAGTGTTTTGCAGAGACAGCTGGTGAGGCTAATTGGTCTGTAGCTAGAGGCAATGGAACTATCTTTCCCTGATTTTAGGAGGGGTATCATGATTGCTTCTCTCCAGGCTTGTGGAACACTGCCTAAGGTCCAACTATTATTGAAGATCTGCAACAGCATTTGCTTTGGCCTCTGTTCCTAGGTTCCTGATAATTTCATTGGAGATACCATCAGCTACCTGGTGACTTTCTCATTTTCAGTTTTGATATGGCTAGCTCCAGTTCGCTGATTGTGATGGGTGCCTCCAGAACCTCGATGTACTATTTCCTTCTGTCCTGTATGTTGCCGTTTCTCTCGAATCTCTTGTTGTTTCTCTGGACTAATTTTGATATTGTTATCTTGTGCGAATGAGTCCGCAAAATGGTCAGCTTGCTTGCTTTCTTGTTAAGATGTTTCCATCTTTATGTAGTGCAATTTTTGAGTTTCTCCCTGTGCCCTCATCGTTAAGTTGTTTTTATTAGCTTCTACCAATTTCCTTGTGTCTCTTTCAAAGTTCAGAGACTCTGTTTTTTCCTGCCAGCTTTTCCGTCTAGCCTGCAGCTTGACCCTTTGAAATTTGGCTTTTGCGTGCTGGAATTTATTGTGGTGCTCTTGGCTGGGCGTGGCCTCTACATACTTCCACATCATTATGCAACTGTTCAGTTCACTACTCCAGTAGGGTTTATATTGTTTACGGGTTCCTCTTGTAACTGTTTCTCGCGCTTGCCTGTAGTATGGCATTTCCCAAACTCTTCAACTACTTATTTATGTCTTTCTCGGTGTTCAGGTTTCTAACCAGTATGCTGGTGCGATTCTTGTACATTGCCCAGTCTGCTTTCTTGTAGTTCCACCTTGAGAGGGTGCTGCTTTCACCTTACAAGCTCATTTTCTACAGTTAGAAAGACTGGCCGATGGTCGCTGCCGCCAAGTTGTTTCCCAACAATTCGTGTAATGTTCCACTCCAGGTCTGGTGAATGAAAAGCCAGGTCAGGTGTAGTTGTAGAGTGCCATGATCTCGAGTAGAAAGTATGTGGGTCGGTAAGAGCGGTCATAAGACAGGACATCTACAGGACTGTAGATAGAGTGGAGACAGGACTTAGGTGGGGACACAGACGTGTCATAAACAGGACACCGACCCGACAGGACAGAGTGATAGGAGGGGATATAAGTTCACGGGAAACTGCCCTGAACGGACTAGTCGTCAGTACACTGAATAACCTAACCTAACACGGACGGACTACAGTACTACGTGACTGCTAGGACAGCAGGGGGGTCACGAACGGCACGGGGTCCAAGGACCACGAGTCCAGCCGACCAGCTTGAGAACGTCAGACGGAACTCAGACAGTTTCAGGGGAGGACGTTGTGTTTTTCTGAGCTAGTGAAATAGTGAAATAGCTTTTGTGAGAGTGCTAGGTAGAAGATAGCGAGTGGATGACTTATGTAAATGACTGTGTGCTATGAGCGTATGTAAGGCGGCATTTGTATGTATATATATATATTGAAGTTATCGCCTGTGTGCGAATTGCAACTGTGATCAGGTTCGCCTGAATAAATATCCCGTGTGGAACGAACCATATGCACGACTGACGATTTTCCTTGAGTGCGTATGAAGGAATTAGAATACTTGTGTGCGTGTGAGACGCTGACACACACACACACACTCACGCACGCACACACACACACACACACACACACACACACACACACACACACACACTATATTCCAAAATTAAAGAAAGTGGTTCGTAAGACATGGATGACTGTACAGTTTTTACAACTAACGGAAACAAGAAGACAGAGCAAAATAATCCTGCCAATATGAAGAAATTCAAAGAAAAGTCAGAATATTATGTAAGGAAGCAAAAGGAGCACGGCTCGAGAAAAATTGCATAGCAATTGAAAAAAACAACACAACAGTAAAAATACAGTAAAAAGAGTTAGAGAGAGGGTGTAGTCGTGTCTGGAAGAGGTAGAAATACAGAGATGGCATTAGCTCCAATGAATGCTGTCGCAGCTTGAAATTAGTTTTCATGTTGCCTCTGTTGTTTTTCCATCTGTGTTTATTACTGAATTAGATAGTTGAATTCCCGTCCTATGTTACCAATATAGTTAAATTTCCGTTCGTATGTTACCAATCCTGTTGAACCCGACCAAACAGAATATATGTAATGTGTGTGGAAAGAAAATGGGCACGAGCAAGGTGATCTCTTGAAATATCATGGTTAGAAAAGGCAGAACAGATACCTTTCACAAGCAAAGATTCACAAGGAAACACACTAAAATACAAACTCATTAACACAAACACTGACAAACAAAACACGTCAATGAGATATTGTTAAAAACGAGCATTCAATAACGTACTGATCATGACAAGCACAGATTCGGTCAAGTATTAAGTGAAGAAACTTCTTGTGACTCTGACACTTACTCACAGTGAGACAAAATCACTCATATATAAATACACACTGGTAGTGAGTCAAAATCACACACACAAACCTAGTCAAAACGCTTAGACACTTACACACACATACCTACACACACAGTATTTCACAGAAGAAACGCTATCGAATTTATTGTGCGCATGCAAAGCTTCCTGCTGAAAGTAAAACACAATCGCTTATTATGTAAATAATGCATTATTCATTACTGTGACTGTAACAATGGATGCTGTCCTAGTGCAATTCATTCTCGTGCCCCTTTCATGGCTGGTGATTTTTTTATGATAACAGAAAACGATCTGCTCTAGCTGGCAGGCTGGAAATTGTGAGAGGAAACAACTCTTGAAACACGGCAAGTCAGTGATGAAAATGTTGGCAGGGTAGACATTTCAAAATGAGAGACGCTGGTTTACGGACAGCTATTCGCATATCCTTTTACAGGACATCGCTGTCAACAGCAGCATCTTTCAGCTGTCTGCTGATTTCTTGGCAAGATTACGCTCAGTAGTTTGCCATTGCTTTTACGGACAGCTAGAAAAGTGGATTTTCTATGACAACAAAACATTAGAGCAAAGACCTACTAATAGAGTGGAGATTTTAATGGGGAACATAATTGAACAAAGAAATAGAAGGTAACGTGTTAAATTATGTAGTCTTGCATATATAGCAGTGCTAGAGGGGGAGGGGGGGGGGAGAAACCACTTGATGAGAAAAGGCGATACAGTGAGAATAATTGTTAGTTTTAAACAGAGAGCACTGTTTAAAGACATGTGCACAGACTACTTAATTAAGGAACATTAACAACAATATTTCTGTTTGCATCCAACTAGATAGAAAATGCAGACAAGAAAATCCGGCTGCTGTGGAGGCTGAAGTACAAGCGTTGATTTTCGAGAATTCGCTAGACGGTGATGCGGTCATCTACACAGATGGGTCGGTCGTCCGACATGTGAGAAGCTCATGGGCCTTTACAGCTCGGGCCGGAGGGAGAATTGTGAAGGAGGACTCTGGTGCTTTCACTGAAACCACAAGTAGCCTGACTATGGAAGTCATGGCAGTAAGTAAAGCAATAACATGGCTCGAAGACACAGACATTCACTAGGGCTTGTTTCCTTAGCGACTCAATGAACATGATCAAGAGGATAGAGGAGGGGTCGATCCGAAGAGAATGGTTGCTGCCTCTGGAGCGGTCTCGGCTTGCAAAGATTAGTTTCATCTTCGTGCCAGGGCATGCGGGAGTACAAGGAAATGAGCGGGCTGACAAGCTCGCAGGTGAGGCTACTGTGGAGGGCGGACGCGCCATGGACCAGGCCGACATTCTGAATGCTCTACGAGAAGTAAGACTTTTGCGAGAACCAAGTGATGACTGTGAATCTACAACAATGGCCAGACTGCGAGAGCAGCAAATTAAAAGAAGGGTGGCCAAACAAGAACACTATGCAGGAAGCCAAAGAAGATTGATAAACCAACACAGAACTGGCGTCGTTAGCCGCTACACGTTGCGGGATTTGCTGAGGAGGGGATCCGAGCACTTATGGACTGAATGGTTCGATGTGCAATGAGGATGATCTGTCGACTAACTAACTAACACTATTTATTTCCTGTTTCAAGGATAATTCTAGCACATTACGATCAATAGCGTTTGTATATACTGTGCAGTCGTCTGCAAATAGATAGCAGGACGATGACAGATATAAGGGAAGATCATTTATATAAAGGACAAATAACAGAGGGCCAAGTATAGACCGCTGAGGTACTCCAGTATTAATGGTAATGGCTTGGGATAGAGATTTATTGTGTGATACTACTTGTTTTCTGTCTAATAAGAATGAGTTTATTAATGTCACTATATTAAAGCTTACTTTCATTAAAGAAAGAAAGAAAGAAATATTAAGCTTCTGTTATTACACATAAATACAAGAGCATGTTTTGAGGTTGCTATATAATGTGACCGGTCTCTGTGGCTAAGGGCTTGCGAACGCGGTTTGTATTTGGGTTCGAAACACGGTGGTTCTGGTTTTTTTCGACAAATGTATAGTAGCTGGTCGTTCAGTAAGCAATGGCAAACTACTGAACGTAAAATTTGCCCAGGAATCACGAACAGCGAAAATGCTGGGGTTGACAGCAAGAAGATGGGCACAAGAAATTGCACAGGTACCTTGAGCATGAGTGTGCCTGAGGCAGGCGAGATGGTTAAAGATGGAGATACCCTTTTGGTGGGCAGTGATGAGATTTAAAAAAAAATTGTTTTACATATAATGTGAGGATATAATAATGTGCTATATAATAAGAGGCCGGCTTCCTGGCCTAGAGGTTAGCCACTTTTCTCCATAATCTCGTATACTCTCGTAAGTGACGTGACGACAGTGAGAATCAGCAGTGGTTCGAATCGCGTTAGTAACTTACGGGGTATGTGAGCCGGCCGCTCAGAAAGAAAAGGCAAACTACTGAGCGTAATCTTTCCAAGAAATCAACAATAAGCTGAAAGATGCTGATGTTGACAGCAATGTCCTGTAAAGGATATGCAAACAAACATATAATAAGAGGAGCGTCTGGCCGAATGGCTAGAACGCGAGATTCTCCTTTGGGAGACCCGGGTTCGAATCCTCGGTAAGGTGTGGAGTTTTTTCTGTCAAGGGCAAAAAGACAATCCTAACCTGCACAGTTCGGGGCGACTGCACCAGCATATCGATGAGCATGGGGACACTAAAATTTGATATAACAACAGATGGGAATATTCTTGGCCAAGATGCTAAATTTAAATCTGGTGGAAATTATAATAGCAGATGGAAGATGCAGACAAAATAGGGCAAGCAAACGTTACATTTCAGAAGATTAAAATTATTTATTGCAATTTTTCACTATCATTGAATGTAAGAAAGAAAGTGCTGACATTTTATATAGAACCAATTTTGCTGTATGGCTGCGAATTATGGAAAATTAATGAATAAATTGTTTTCTAGCAGTTGCCTTTGTATTCCATATTCTTCCTGGATAAACAAGAGACAGTCGCGGTAGCGCTTGACCTGGAAGATGCGTATAACAGGGTCAGGTATGATCGGTTGACATACACACTGTTGGACATGGAAGTCTGCCCTTGCCTTGTTAGATGGGTTGCGGCAGTCCTTTATGAGCGTAAGGTTGCACTGCGCATGGGTACCTGGACTTCTGACCCCTGTACTATTACACCTGGGTTGCCGCAGGGATCTGCCTTGTCCCCGGTGTTCTTTAATGTCTACACCAGCAACATCGCAGCTATTGAGACACCAGGTGTGGGTAAAATCTTGACATTTGCAGATGATGTGCTGGTGTACAGACAGGGCAGAGGCAGGGCCAGTTTGGCGAAAGACATACAGGTGGCGGTAAACAAGGTGACGGAGTGGTGCAGGGGACGCAGGGGCCATTTTAAACCCAGACCAGATCGTCAAGGCAGACGTCCCAGGTATTATGTTGAATGGATGTCCTCTTAGTCGAGAGAGTAAACTGAAGTACTTGGGTATCACCTTTAACAGGTGTTTGTCTTTTAAGGATCACGTGGAGGATTTGGTTGTGAAGGCTGGTAGGGTATTTAATGCATTGAGGGTTATGTCAGCAACCGGGGTAGATCAGAGGTTGTTGTACAGGCTCTTTTAGCAGTTAATAATTTCTGTCATTGAGTATGGTTTGGGGCTGCTGACAGTATCAAAGAGCCAGCTTAAAAGGTTGGAGCGGACACAGAATGCTGCCATGCGGTTAATACTGGGGTGCACAAAGGACACACCAATTATCTGCATGAGGCATATCCTGGCGCTTCCTACAGTGACGGATAGACATAGGGTCCTTTAGGCAAATGGTACATGAGAGTTGCCGCAGACAGGGATCACCCGCTGCATGCAGCAATGGATATGATAAAGGGTCATAGACTAAGACGAGGTAGGTCCTGGATGGCACAGGCAGAACTTTCTATAAGTCAGGTGTGTGATCTAGAGACCATCAATCGTGAAAGAGAGTGGGTTGAAGTTCCGGATTACATGACGGACTGGGACAATGTAATAATAACACTGGGTCGTGAGAGCAGAGAATGGGCAGCTGGCCGCACTGAGTTTGAAGTGCAACAGCTAATCCAGAGCAACACACATCAAGGTGACATAGTCATCTACGCCGATGGGTCAGTTGTGAGAAACAGACATAGTGGCTGGGGCTTTATTGCAAAGGCTAATGGGCGAGTCTTGAAAAAGGAGAGCCTGACATATGAGACTACGACCTCCAGCATGAGAATGAAGTTGGAAGCAGTAACAGCGGCATTCCGGTGGCTAGAGGAGACTACTGCAACACACGTTGTGTTCATTACGGATTCAAAGGATATGCTTAGCAAGGTGGAGAAAGGAATGTTTCGTGTGGAATTGCTCTCGTCGCTTCAGAGGTCACAGATTGTGAGAATTGTATGGATATTTTGCCCTGGACATGCGGGTGTACGGGGGAATGAACAGGCTGATAGACTAGCAGGGAATGAACCTCTTGGTGGTATCTTGCCTATGGACAAGAGGGATGTGGTCGTACGCTTGTGGGACCAGGTGGAGAAGGCGGAGGAACAGATTGAGAACCCATATGTGGAAAGAATGAGATTGCGGGGGATCGGCAAGGGTTCTAGAAGAATCTCAAAACTGAGAGGGAAGACCAGGAGAACTTTTAATCAGATAGCGATGGGAACGATTAGTAGTTTGATTCTTCGCTGGCTGTTGAGCGAGGGGACTGAGCACGTATGGGAATGTCCTGAGTGCAGTGATGTCGGTTCTGAACTCAACTCAACTCAACAGACTTCAAGAATGGTCCATAATCTGTATCTGTCTACTCTATCGAAAGCCTTTTCTTGATCTACAAACACAATATTCTGCCGGTTACTATCGCATATAGTGACCAGCGGAATATTGTGTTTGTAGATCGGGAAAAGGCTTTCGATAGAGTAGACAGATACAAATTATGGACCATCCTTGAAGACTATGGGATACAACGGCAACTGCTAGAAAACATCATAGCCATGTACCACTCGAGCCGAAGTGCAGTAAGATATGTTCACAGACAATACAGGAGTGAGGCAGGGATGTGTGCTCTCTCCCCTGCTATTTAATATCTACATGGACAGAATATCAAAAGAAGCAAGTCTTGACACAACAGATTCAGAAAATTTAGAACTCTTTACTCCAGATGAAACATCTGATCCACAGGAAATAAATGAACTTCTATTTGCAGACGATCAGTGCCTGTTTTATAGCGACGAGGGCAAATTGAAAAATCATATTAATAACCTGAGTTCAACATGCAGGAGATACAATATGAGTATAAATACAACCAAAACCGAAGTAATGCGAGTTAGCAGATCGCCGGGCCCACTAAGTATACAGATAAATAGCACAACCCTGAAACAAGTAAAAGAATTCAAATATCTTGGAAGTATGATCACAGAAGATGGCAGATTGGAAAGAGAAATCGAAATCAGATGTCAAAAGCTAGTGCACTTACATATGAACTATCACCCTTACTGAAATATCCAAATACACCCATGTCCGCAAACCGACAGATAATAAACAGCATATTCACACCAACCCTATGCTACCAATCTCAAACCTGGACTGTATCCAAATTACACCTTCGCAAAATCAACAACTGCGAGGAGAGCTGCTAACATAACAATCCGAGACCGAGTAAGAAATGCTATTATCAGACACACTGTTGGATCAACACCTTGTGCCACATTTATTGACAGACAGAAGATCAAGTGGTTTGGCCTTGTCGTTAGAATGCAAAACCAGCAAATACCATCACTGGCCTTACAACAAAGGTCATCTGCGACGAGACCACGAGGACGTCCAAGAAGAAAATGGATTGACGACATCAAAGACATTGTACAACCACACAGAATGACACTATGTGCCGCCCACCGGGCGCTAGAACGCAAATTATTCCTCTGCTTGACGGCAGAAGTGGAAGATGATGATGATGATGATGATGATGATGATGATGATTTTTTTTCCGCGTTTCCATCCTGTCTCAGGATGTTGCGATCAACACCATCATCTTTCGGCTGTATGTTGATTCCTAGGCTAGATTACGCTCATCAGCACGCCACGACTTTCTGAGCCACCGGCTCCATACTCTCGTAAGACACTGGCGCGACTCGAACCCCTTCAGATTCTCGTGTGCTCACGTCAACCACGAGAGTATTCGGGGTTACGGAGAAAACTGCTAACCCCTCAGCCAGGGAGACCGGCGATGATGATGATGATGAATAAATTACAAAGAACATAGAAGCAACAGAGATTTGGTTCCTGGGATGAATGTTGCGAATAACTTGGACTTCCAGGGTAACTAACAATGATAGCCGTGGGAGACTGGTGAAAATAGAACATTATATATATATATATATATATATATATATATATATATATATATATATATATATATATATATATATATATATATATATATATACTAATATAATGAGAAAAACTGCCTTATGTGATGAAAAGAGAGGTATTGGAGAATACCGTGCCGCATTGAAAGATCAGTGGGATATATATAGGCAGGATGTTGCAGAATTTCTCACTTCTTCCTTGCTAATGCTTTCTGTTCAATCTTTGCGACATGCCGGGTCGTTTATTCTTGATGGCTTCTTGCAGCTTGTCTAGTGTTTGAAAGTAATGGGTAATTGTCTGTTTGTGATTGTTTTCATTGTGTCCAGTTGTTCAGACTTGTTATGTTCGGGCACTTTCCTCCATGGAGTGTTTGTTTACGTCTTAAGTATTAGCGGGTGGTTTGTTGGGTTATCTTTGTGCGTGGATACCATTGAAACATAAAGGTACCTTCTGTTCTAGGAGGCAGCCGAGTTACCTGTGATAATTATTCTACAAATTTGACTGCTGTATAGAACACTTTATTGTTTTGTAATCGTTGTGTATACACGTTGTGTCTATACGTTTTCAGTATATCTTTTCCACAGTGCAAATCAACATTTTCTGCGTTATAGTTAGTAAATATTTCTGAAAGGAGTTATCGTTTGTCCTGTGTTGTAAACTATTATCCACAGTGTGACACCACCACAGCATCACACACCACCACAGCATCACACACCGCATGTTACAAAAGACAGAGGACACCTCCTATCTGATGGGAAACCAGTAACAATAAATAATACATTAATAAATTTCTCATTGAAATTGGACATAATCACAACACCGTGTGTACATTTCCGCAACAAACTTGTGCATACACATATAGATACTTTTGTGTTTAATAAATCAAATAACATACAAACTAACCATGTCACTTCAAGAATTCCTAGTCATGGGCAAGAAATGTGGATTATCAAATCCTGATCTCTTGACATGGGCCGAGAAAAAGGTGAGTGAGTTACAGGCACAGCAGCGAGAAGAAAGAGCAGAAGCCAGAGAAGCAGAAAGAGAAGCTCTAGAGAGGCAAAGAGATAAAGAACTTGCTCAAGAGAAAAAGACTAGAGAGAGAGAGAGAGAGAGAGAGAGAGAGAGAGAGAGAGAGAGAGAGAGAGAGAGAGTTTGCTCTAGAGAAAGAAAAATTACAACAAGAAAGAGATACATTAGCCTTTGAAAAGGAGAAGCTGGCAGCCGAGAGTCTAATAACAGACAAATAGATAGAGGGGGATTTAAAAGTGAAAACTCTTGAGAAAGATTGGGAGGCTGAAATAGCCCAAGCCACATTAGCAGCGAACATTTTGGACCCCATTAAAACATACCAGGGCATCATCAGGAATTATTCCCAAGGTGATTCAATATCAGCCTGGGCAACAAACTTTGAGGTTCTAATGTATCATTACACGGTGCCGGCCAAAGAGTGGGCAATACTTTTCCATCGACATTTAGCCCTCTAACCTTTAAAGGTCGTAGAGGTCATACCTTAGAACCTCAGAACCAATTATCAATATATTAAAGAACTTGTATTAGCGCATTTTGCGCTGGACCAAGCAGGTTTGCGTACAGAATATAGGCACTGGCAATGAAGGCAAATCAGCCCTTCCTAGATTATGCTTCTGAAACACAATACATTTCTGACAAATGGCTGAAGTCAGCCGGGGTAGGCTCCGACTTCAATAAATTAAGAGACCTCATGTTGAGGGATAAGTTAATTTCATCTGTGCCAGAGGACATGTCAACGTTCCTTATTGAGAAAATGTACATCATTGCCTGAATAGAAGTCCAAAGGGGAGACCTATTTCAATGCCCATAGAGATTAATTGCTGAAGGGGCACAACCTGATTTAGCTATAGGGGTGGCTGCCAAATTATCCAGTCCAAGATACAACAATTCAGCAAATAGAGGTCAACCATATCCTCAGCAGTGGAAAGTTAGAGGGTCGTACTATACATGGAACAACCCACAAAGAGGCCCATATAAGACAAAAATGGGTACATATTTCAATCCCCACATTGCAAAAGATAACGTTTGCAGATGAGGTGACATGAAATACATTGGTCAAATTGGCAGACGCCTTGCTGGCCGTTTTAGATAACACCCCAGATACATTAATCAGGGCGCTGACAAACCTATCCTCAACCATTTTAATTCCTCCTACCATAATTGAGTCGACGTTGTATGTTTCACTGCATTGAAACCTTGCTTCTCCAACAGCTCCGTTAGGCTCAAAATTGAATGCCAGTTAAATCAACAATCTGGGATGCGTCCATCCAGCAGGTATACATACTGTTGTGGACGCCACTGTATAACTGTGCCATCTTCTCCAACTCTTTACACTGTCTATTACTATGCTGACCCCTACCCCAATATGCATACCTAACTGTCTTTACACCCCTATATTTTCATATCAGACTGTTTGCATATTTTTGGCGACGTAAATCCTATCTGGCAACTTAATATTCTCAAACTCTGCAGCCAAAGAGTGCCTTCGCAACTGGCAAATCCACCTTTTCTGCTCTCGCATGGGAACGTAGTAGTGCTTTTTTTGTTTTTTGTTTTTTATATTTCGTTTCTCTATCTATCCATGTTGTCCTGTCCTTGACAAAGATTTTGAGAATCGAAACGTTGGCCGTCCTGTGTGTCGTATTGTACGCATTTGTGTGTCTTTTATTTTATTATTCATTTTATATATTTATTGAGTGCTTCTGATTGTGGATTTTCACCTGTATTTCGGGATACGATGGATCTCCTTGTAAGGTATGTGCAACGTGTTGATGTTTAGTACGTTTCTTCTCGCAGGAGTTAAATATACCTATTTGTTTTCAATTCATATTGTTATATCCTGCTGCAGCCGCTGCTTTTTCTTATATTCTAATGACATCAGTAAGTACATTAGATCCTGTAAACTTTGCCAAAGGACTACAGCGAAAGGTAAACATCCAAATGCAGAGGTACAAGAAATAGATCTGGCGTCCCAACCATTCCATAAAATAGCCGTCGATATTGTGGGACATCTCAACACGACAACGGACCGAGGGAACAGGTTCATCCTAACAATGATAAACATGTGCACTAGATGGCCGTAGCAATCCCTCGAAAATCCATCACCTCTAGCTCCATCGTAGATTCATTTTTGTTCTTGTTCAGTAGGATAGGCTTTCGGAGATGTATACTATCCTATACAAGTAGCTAATTCATTTCTGAGGCTACACAAAGCGCCATGTAATTACTAGGTATACCACAGACATTTAGCCCCCCATACCACCCAATGACAAACGGGGTACTTGGAAATTTTAATGGGGTGACAAAGTGAACATTAGCCAAGGTCGCGGTGGAACGACCCAAAGATTGGGACCTGTTATTACCTGCTGTCTTGTTCGCATACCGCGTAGTACCTCAGTCAAGCAAAGGCTTCTCCCCATTCGAACTCGTGTATGGGGCAAATCCAAGAGGCCCATTGTCATTGTGGAATGATTTGCTCACAAACAAAGTACACGACCACTCGAAACGAGACGCGTGCGAGATAGTAACACATCTCAGGGAGAAGATTATTACAGCCTGCCAGTTGATGAAAGTGGCATTACAAAAGGCCGGTGAAAAATACACACAGTATAATAACATAAAGGCCAAGACAATCGTCTTGAAAGAAGAAGAGGAAGTATGGCTTTTACTACCCGATCCCAGAGATTGTCTTATCATATCACGGCAGTGTCCATTTAAAATTACCAAGAAAATCACTGATGTGGACTATCAGGTAAACGTTAAAGGAAAGAAAAAGATTTACCACATCAGCATGCTTAAACCTTGCATTGACCGAAACAGTGACAAACCGACGACAACGGAAGAAATACAACCCAGAGTCGCAGCAGCTTGCTGGGTAATTAATGAACAGCAAAACGATGCTATTAGTAAACAGATACAAACCTCGACAGTTAGTGACATCAGTAGTTGGAAAACTGTCCAAATTAATAAAAAAAAATCTATCAAATCAGGATATACATAAACTAAAAGGGTCTTTGGAAAAATTTAAGGAAATCTTCTCAGACAAACCAGGAAGGACAACGATGATACAACGCAAAATCACAGTATTATCAGACATTCCAGTCAAAGTAAAACCTTACCCGATACCAGTGTATTATTTAGACAACGTCTCTTGGAATTCTGCAGCCACCATAATCTGTGCGTGACCAACTCCTTCTTTGACACGAAACCTCAACACAAGGTGTCATGGAGGCACCCCAGATCAAAGAACTGGCACCAACTCGACCTGGTGCTCACTAAACGCAGCAACCTCCGCAATGTACGGATGACTCGCAGCTATCATGGTGCTGACTGCGACACCGACCATTCACTCGTCTCCAGCAAGGTGAAGATAAAGCCCAAGAGAATCTACAGAAGCCGAACAGAAGGAAGACCACGCATTGACACCAGTGGCACCCAAAATAAAGAGAAGGTCAACAAATTCATGCAGGCTCTAGCGGATACTCTGCCCGGCCCCACAGACGGAGATTCCACCGAGAGATGGAGTCATTTTCGCGACACCATCTACAATACAGCACTATCAACATTTGGCAAGAAGCAAACTAAGTCAACCGACTGGTTTGAAGCACACTCTGAAGAGATGCTCCCAGTCCTGGAGATAAAGAGACATGCATTCTCGATGTATAAATCATCACCTTCAGAGAAAACACTGCAGGCATTGCGAACGGCCAGAAATAGAGTACAACAGATGGCAAGAAGATGTGCGAACAGGTACTGGCTACAGCTCTCTGCTCAAATTCAAACTTGTGCAGACACTGGAAATATAAGAGGAATGTATGAGGGCATCAAGCAAGCTGTCGGTCCATCAAAAAATAAGATGGCCCCTTTACGATCAACTGAGGGGGTAATCATAAAAGATCGAGCGAAACAAATGGATCGCTGGGTAGAACACTACTCAGAGCTATACTCAGTGGATAACACTGTCAGCGAAGAAGCTCTGGAAGCCATCGATCAACAGTCCGCCATGCATGCCTTGGATAACGAACCTTGCCTCACAGAAATCAGCGAAGCACTAGACTCTCTCAAATCCGGCAAGGCACCTGGAAAAGATAGTATTCCACCTGAATTTTAAAATGTAGCAAAGAAACAATCATCCCAGAACTGTATGCAATATTACAGCTCTGCTGGAGAGAAAAATCAATACCACAAGATATGAAAGACGCAAACATCGTTACCCTTTATAAAAACAAAGGCGACAGAAGCGACTGCAACAACTATCGCGGCATTTCCCTTCTCAGCATTACAGGCAAGATTTTTGCCAGAGTAATCCTTAAAAGATTACACATTCTTGCTGAAAGAATCTACCCCGAATCGCAGTGCGGATTTAGACCCAACAGGTCCACCATCGATATGATTTTCTCACTCCGGCAGCTTCAAGAGAAGTGCAGAGAACAGAGGAAGCCATTATATATAGCCTTCATCGACCTCACAAAGGCATTTGACCTCGTGAGCAGAAGCGGCCTTTTTAAGGTCCTTGAAAAGGTTGGATGTCCACCCACCCTTCTTAGTCTCGTGAAATCATTCCACGAAAACATGCAGGGGACCATTTTATTTGACGGCTCAACATCCCAGTCATTCAGCATCAGCAGCGGAGTAAAGCAGGGCTGCGTGCTTGCCCCTACACTCTTTGGTATCTTCTTCGCTGTTCTCTTAAGGCAAGCATTTGGGACTGCCACTGAAGGCATATACCTCCACACAAGATCTGATGGCAAACTTTTTAACCCATCAAGACTCAAGGCAAAGACCAAAATAAGACCAAGATGCGTAAGAGAACTACTTTTTGCAGATGATGCAGCACTGACTACTCATACAGCAGAAGATCTCCAAAGGCTCATAGATCGTTTTGCAGCTGCCTGCAAAGACTTTGGGCTCACCATTAGCCTAAATAAAACACAGGTGATGGAACAAGATGCTGATGCGCCTCCGTCAATCAAAATCTCTAATTATGAATTGAAAGTCGTCCACGATTTTGTGTATCTGGGATCGACAATATCAGATAATCTTTCATTAGAGACAGAAATCGACAGACGCATTGGAAAGGCAGCCACAACATTTTCCAGGCTAGCTAAAAGAGTTTGGGAGAATAATAGACTAACAGAGCGTACAAAAGCTCAAGTATATAAAGCTTGTGTTGTTAGCACACTACTCTACGGGTCTGAATCCTGGACCCTGTACTCAAGACAGGAAAGGAAGTTGAATTCCTTCCACATAAGATGTCTGAGACGTATCCTGGGCATAACATGGAAAGACCACATAACAAACAAACAGGTGCTTGAAAGAGCAGATATTACCACAGTGCACACCCTCCTCAAGCAGAGACGCCTCCGGTGGTTGGGCCACGTATCTCGAATGAAGGACGAACGTATTCCCAAAGATCTCCTTTACGGAGAACTAGCCACAGGAAAGAGGCCAACCGGAAGACCCCAAATGCGATATAGGGATGTGTGTAAACAAGATATGAAAACCATTGGAATAGATCCAGACACGTGGGAGAGAGTTGCAACAGACAGATGCTCCTGGAGAAGAGATGTACGAAACGGACTGGTGCTCTTTGAGCGCAATCAGATCCAAAAAAACTGAGGAGAGACGGCACAGGCTCAAAGAGCAGTCACTTACTGCGGGACTTGCCTCGTCTCACAGATGCGGAAACTGTGACAGAGATTGTCATTCTCGAATTGGACTATACAGTCACCAGCGGTGCTGCCAGGCACCTCCCAAGCGGCACAACTCTATAGTCCTTCAGGACTGAAAGAGGCCTACTACTACTACTACTATTTAGACAAAGTAACCACTGAAATAGCTGAAATGGATAGTGTGGGATAATCAGAAAATCCACATCCAATTATTGTTCCCCTTTCGTAATAGTGAAAAAAAGAAAGATAACACCCTAGGAATTTGCGTTGACTATAGAAAGATCAATGTATTAACCTTGCTAGACGCTGAACCCATGCCAAATATAGATGATTTCATTGATGGCATGGCAAAATCCAATTTTTTTCTTCTTCCAAAATTGACCTCACAAAGGGATAATGGAAAATCCCAATGGAAAAAGAATCCATGCATATTACAGCTTTTGCAACACCATTATGCCTCTATGAATGGACATATATGTCTTTTGGACTCCAGAATGCTCCAAGCACATTCATGAGAATGATGCGCAATTTACTGCAAGACATCAAAAATGTAGCTACGTTTATAGATGACATAAGCATCCATACCACCACCATTAATAACCACACTGAATTCCTGCAATAGGTATTCCATTGAATACAACAACACGGTTTAAAAAGCCAAACCTAGCAAAATTGAGATAGGATACAGTGAAATCCAATTCCCAGGTCATCGAATTTCCAATGGATTTCGGAAAAACGACCCACGTTTGGTCACCAAAATGTTAAACATCAAAGCTCCAAAAACAAGGAAAGAAGTCAGGAGTATCTGAAATCGGGGATCTGTAAGAATGGAAGCTAAAATCACTATGGCTGATAGAAGTCACATAGTGAATACGAAGGTAATCGTCGGAAGACAATTACTCCCTTAAATGACACTCCCACAAGCCAAACGAAAAAGCATAGCAACAGTTACAGGAAGCCGAATAATAAGGTACAAATCACCACTCAAAATAAATACCAGCATGCTTTGAGAGAAGGAATAATGTGCTGTTATAAGTGCAGGATTACTCGGCAGCATAACATGGATTGCCGGCTTAAATCCCCACCTCATATCGCTCTATCCTTGACAGAAAGGAAGAAAATAAGGTTAGCACTTATGACCATCAAGATACGCATGAGCACAAAGATACAATTACACGACTTCCTGAGGTAGAATCACTTACATTAAACGGATTCTCCACCACGTGTCTATATGCCACTGGTTGACAATTCGATGCACTTTTTGCTCCCTCATTAGTGCATCTTCATCAGGTTACAGAGGAAACAATGTAGATCCAGGGGCTTCTAAAATGCTCAGTACCTATGTCTTTACCGGTGGCAAAGGTAAACATAATTTCACGTTATGTGACTGGTAAAATTAGAGACGAAGTCCTTGAAGACCACATTTACCTTGTATTTTTGGGATGTCAGTACGCATTACTGTGAGGTCCGGTACGGTCTGTGACGGACGCAGCCATATCGAACCGTCAGCAAGCTAGGAAATCTCCTGCGTCAAAAACACCAACAAATCCTCATCCAGAGGATTTAAATCAAGCCCAAGCAGCAGGTGGCACCTTGTCGGTCAGTGTAAAAAAAAGACCAACTGTCTAAATCACATTCACCTTCCCCCCTCCCCACATAAAGGTGAATTATACTTGAAGAATGGACGTCTTCATAGACGGGTAGGGAAAGAAGGACAGAGGTATGCGCAACATGATGTGCCTTCATCTCACAGAGCCCAAATTCTAGATATGGGCCATAGTCAACCATTCAGTTGACGCATCGGAATCAGTGCTACCACGCAAAAGATTTCTACACTACTGGCCTGTAATGAATGCGGACATAGTTTGGTATGTTGACTCATGCCTCCCAGTGTCAGATAGTGGCCTCAAAGCACTGGACAGCACTAGCTACATCTGGCTAAATGCCCATCACTGTTACACCATTTGAAACAGTTGCTGTGATATATAGTAGGACCTCTTAACATAACTAAGAGAAGGAACTGCTATATACTTACAGTCGTAGATGCTTGCTCGATGTGGGAGCACAGTTCATAGTCAAGTTAATGGAGGAAGTCTTTAGACTTTTCCAGTGTAGATAGATTCACACTTCTCCATATCACTATGCCTCTTACAGGTCAGTAGAAAGATTTAACGATACCCTTATTACTATCTTGAGAAAATTGGATCATGACACACCTGATACGCATGTACCAGCAGCACTATTAGCTTACCGGGAGGTACCTCATCACTCAACTAGAATTACACCAGCAACTCTGTTGTTTGGTCGTCCGATAAAGGGACCACTTGAAGCTCAATTTCGCACCTGGAATAATGATCACGTAGATGAGACAGTAGTAACTGCGTCCACACATGTGGCAGAATTAAAACAGCGTTTACAATAAGGTTGGAAAATAGCGACAGACAACCTGCGCCAAGCTCGACGTAAAATTGCTCGCTATTACAACAAGAAAGCTAAAGACAGAGAGCTAGAAGTGGGTGAGGAAGTGGTGTTGCTTCTCCCAACAATTCAAAATAAGCTGCAGATTGGTTGGCAAGGACAATTTGAAGTTATCGAGAAAATATCTCGCACTAATTATAAGATTTCCATTAGAGGCAAACAGAAGATTTATCACATAAACCTGTTGAGGAAATACAATTAAAAGCCTCCCAACGAGACAGCTCATTTGATGGCTTTGGCTACAGAACCAAGGGAAACACCGAGGAAGAGATAGAGTAGATCTGAGGATTCAGGAAGTAGGTTTTTATCGATATTTTACCCAGTGCATTGATATGAAGATATTTGTACACTATATCGTGTTACGGAAAGTTATATTTTCTGTCTGGTGTATTGAATTGAATTTAGTTGAGATAAGAACCGACATCACTGCACTCAGGACATTCCTATGCGTGCGCCGTCCACTCGTTCAACAGCCAGGGAAGAGTCATACTACTAATCGTTCCAAACTCTACCTGATTAAAATTCTCCTGGTCTTCCTTCTCAGTTTTGAGATTCGAAGTAATTATGAAGGACCATCAATTCTGAAGTCAGAAGTTCAGAATGCTCTTAACCATATGAAATTTGGCAAGACCCTGGGTACAGTCAACATCTAACAGAAATGAACAATGTCTTAGAAGAATATGGAATAGAACAAGTCACCAGACTGCTGAACACAATATATTATACTGGAGAAATACCTCCTGAACTCTAAAATTCTATTTTTATTGCAATCCAGAAGAAATCAGGAGCTTTGGAATGTGATCAACGTCAATCAATTAGTATAATGAGCCACATCACAACGATTTTGCTGAGAATTATCATGCAAAGCGTTAGGACGAAAATACAACCCAAAATAGAAGAAGAACAATGTGGGTTTGTAGAAAGCAAGGGTACAGTAAATGCTGTGTATATGCTGAGAACATTAATTGAATGTTCTATACAAGCAATCAAAGACTTACATCTTTGCTTTATTGACTACACAAAGGTTTTCGATAAAGTAAGACATTTCAACAAGATGGAGATGCTTGCAAATCTACAAACTGTTGGGAAAGACTTTAGACTCACAAAAAACATATACTGGAAACAACAAGCCTCCATAAAAATTGATAATGAAGTAGGTCAATATCAGCCTATTAAGAGAGGTGTGAGACAGACATGTGTAATGGCCCCAGATTTTTTTCCCTGTATAGTGAAAATATTTTCAGAAATGTTGACGATATGAAAGGAATCATCATAGAGGGACATAACATAAATAACATTAGATATGCGGGTGATGCAGTATTGATTACAGACAATGAGCAGGCTCTGCAACATTTAGTAGATGCGATTGTTGCATACAATGAACAACTTTGGTTATAATTAAATTGTAAGAAGACACAGATTATGGTCGTCACTATGAATAAGGAAATATCACAATGTAATATGCAAGTAACTGGGAATATTCTTTAAAATGTGAAACGGTATAATTATCTCGGAACGGTCATAACATCTGATGAGAGGTGCCTTGAAGAGATTAGAACAAGAATCGCTATGGTGAAGGCTATGGTGAAGGGGCAAGATGAAAACATACTGACCAATACAAGATGTCTTTCGTAACGAGAAAAAGAGTGGTGAGGTGCTACATAGAACCTGTGTTGTTGTATGGATGTCAAGTGAGGACAATGAGTAGAGAAGCTTGAAAACATCTGATTGCTGTGGAAATGTGGTTTCTGAGGAAAATGCAAAGAATACCATGGACAGACCAAAAGAAAAAAAAGGAAAAAACACAATGACCAAGTCCTACAAGAAACAAATGAATCCCGTAAACCGATTAGAGAAATTAGAAGTAGACAGTCACAATTTTGTGGTCACTCTATGAGAAGAAATAAATTGGAGAACTAAGTGACAACGAGCAAGATCGATGGAAAGAGAATAAGAGGAGAGCAGAGGAGAAGTAAACACCCGGATGGCTTGGCCAGGTTGTATGGTCGAGACAAGAACACTGAGCTGATCCACGACTCTGGTGTTCGAGTGAGATGGCAAAACATGACCGCCATATGCTTACCGGCATGGCGCATGATTATAACTGATTCATATAAATATTGAGTGTTTGTGTGTGTGTGTGTGTGGCGAGTGTATAGGTTGGTGCATGTGTGTGTGTGTGTGTGTGTGTGTGTGTTGTTTGAGTGTGTGATTGTGATTATATGTGTGCTGGGAGGATGGGGCTAAATTAAAAACCCGTGCAGTAAGCTGTTACGAGTTAAGTCAGTCCAACAGGAGCATACGTGTTGGTTTAATGCTAGGTTGATCTGGTTACCCGGGTTATTTTGTTTTGCCAATAGTACAATGTCTAGCACACTATAGAAATAGATTTCTAGTCAGTGCACACGATTTGTATAGCTATTACTGCCCCCTGTTTATTTATTTATGCCCGTCTCCTCTTGGTTCACACTGTATCATTTGTCTGACCTGCTATGGAAACCACTATTGACGAAAATAATTGATACTCCTCACTTGGGCTCCAGCTTCAGCTTAGACCAACACAAGAACCGCACAGGCTTGCCCACACCGACACTAGATGATATTACAGATGCTCATGAAAGGTCGAGTGTATTGTGTGAATGCTGATTGCTCGGACAAAACAGGGGACACATTCCTAAATTAGTGTCAGACATCGGGTCTATAATGACTGTGACATTTACAAAACTTCAGCAAAACAAAACACACACAAACGGAGCTCATTAGATTGTTGCAGTCATGATTGATGAGTCTGTAAATAGTCACCGGGAAGATCCATACGCCGACAACTAACAACAGCAAACAGCCTTTGTCTCTCCAGTTTGTTTAGTGACGCGAGGTAAAAGCATGGTTACCCAACGGCTGCAAAGCAGTAGCAATGGCAACCTGTAATAATATTATTTTTCAAGTCTACATGCACACACTCTGTGAACTTTAAATCTAAACTTTCCATATAACAATATGTACACACTGCCATATTATCATATCTTATATATTCCACTTAATGTACCGATTCTTGAACACGGCCACAGAGACAAACGAGGCTCAACAGATACATTGTATTAGTCTGTGAAATTACATATGTACACACATACACATACATACTTAATAATACACGCGTGTATACACTCAAAAATATACACCATGAAACTGAAATAAGCGTAAAACGCATTTAGAAATATTTCACAAGTAATATATTAGGGATGTTCATTTGAAACCCGTTCCAAAGGCTGTATTACAAAAGCATGAAAGAAGCCGATCTCCCTGGCGAAGGAATTTACGGCTTTCGCCGTAACCCCGTACATTCTCGTGAGTAACGCAGCTGCGCCCGAACCGGCAGCGGTTCGAGCCAAGCTGGTACCTTACGGGGGAATGTGATCCGATCGCTCAGAAAGCAACCGGCAAAGTAACTTAATTTTTTTGGCTTTTGGTGATCCAGCATGCTTCCATTGCATGCTCTCTCTTTTGCTGCTCGGCTCAAAGTGGTGACACCACTGGTGTCCCCTGGTCGACATCCTTCAAATGAAAGAAGCTGAATCACCGCTCTTTGAACTTCTTTGGACGGATTTTGGATCAAACTGGCCATTTTCTCAACAGTCAGAAACAGAACATGTGCATCATGGGAAGATAAGCACGGGCTCTTTTATTCATTGGTCAGTACTTATCACATGACTATGACATGATCATATTCAACGTACGCAATTACGCGCGGTGCGGCACGAACGGATTTCAAATGAACGCCCCTTTTACTAAAAAACATGAGAGGTCTTCACTGCTAAACTTAAATGTTTTAAAAAGCAACAGTTGAGCATTAAAAAGTTTTGTCTGTAAATTAAAGTTTTCAATTAGCTTCTCACAATGTTGCATATACAGCAGGCTGCAAAAGTCCTATACTATCGGAGAGGAGCTCATTCTGTTAGCTGCGGCGGACAGTATATACACTGTGGTTGGAGACAATTATCTTAACAACTACAGTGCATACCTCTATGAAATGATACTGATGCTCGGACAATTGGGTTACATATGTCGAAATGCAGCAACACAATTTGTCGAAGCTTTCATCTTCAGTTCAGTTTGACGAGGCAACGGATAGCAACAAGGATTGTCATTATTTTCTATTTTGTGATGGATTATAAACAGTTAAATAGTTGTTGTTATGTAAACCAATAGTAATTATGGAGCATCATCGTGTGTGTGTGTGTGTGTGTGTGTGTGTATGTGTGTGTGATATTGGACCATTTTATATGCAAGGCAAACACAGTCACTAGCCAACGAAATAGAGTGAGCCTTAACAGACAGACAGACAGACAGGCAGGCAGGCAGGCAGGCAGGCAGTCAGGCATGCAGACGGGCAGGTAGGCTAGTAGGTAGGTAGTTAGGTAGGTAGGTAGGAAGGCAGGCAGGCGGAACAGAAACCTGCTAATATGGCACACGATCAGTTTCATGCCAGTTATATTATTAATGTTACTGAAGGTTATGGTAGCAGCAGTGTGCGCTTACCAAATGCAATCCACACCAACCACAATTCTCTTGATTACCATATTAATGTTGCTTGTGATTTTTGCAATGATATGTGTTCTTCCATCATTTTTGCATGAATATCTTTATGAAAGAAAGAGTGTCATCATATTGCACTGTAATGTAACACCGAGGAACCTCACTTGTATGAAAAATAAGAAATATAACGGCGACAGGATAAAATTGTTCGGACTCACTGTGAAACCAACAACAGTGGAATTGGCATTTGAAGAAATTGAATTTCTAGGCCATAAAATATCTAAAGGCCACTTGAGTACTGATGATAACATCGTGACCAAGATTCTACACCTCACGATGCCTACGACTAAGAAACAAGTCAGAAGCTTGTTAGGCCTGGTGAACTATTACAACAAGTTCATACAAAATTTGGCACAAATCACCAGCGTATTTTCAGATTTATTGAGATATAATGCAAAAATCAATGTACAGTGTGCTTCTTTAAAGAACGCATTGTGCCAACTGAAATATTATTTCAGTAACATTCCTATTGTACTGTTACCAAATAAAGATCTTTCGTATACTCTCAGAACAGACGCGAGTACTACAACCATCTCGGGTGTGCTCCTCCAGTCCTACGATAATATCTACCATCCAATAGTCTACGTTAGTAGGAAGCTGACTTCAGCAGAATCAAAGTACGGAGTGCCTCAACTGGAGGCCCTCGCAATTGTCTATTATGTTAGTAAATTAAATACGTACCTTGCCGGAACACATTTCGTCATTGAAACTGACAATTCCCCGTTGATGGTGATCGAGAAGGGACAACCGAAGAACAACCGCATCTATCGTTGAGCCCTTATTCTGCAAAATTACTCATTCTCCATCAAACATATTCGAGGTTTCAAGAACACTTTAGCCGATTTGCTTACCAGACACTCAGACTTGGCAGTCGAGCATATCAACGACGCGACATCGTCTCCGTCATCTGGAATGACTACATAGTTATTTAGTGTAGATAATTATAGTGTTATTATTATATAGTTGTTCATATAACATGTATCGTCTCAACTTATTGTTATTCTAGTTGCACAAGCAGATACATTTTCCTCTTCATGTAAATTATAATATTAATTGGAACATGCACATAAATTTATGTATATTATATACACGTAAAAATGTGCAAGCTATTGAGTTACAATATAATTTAAAGTAACATTTAGGCAATTAACAGTAACAAACTATTAGATTAGAAATTACAGGTCTCGAACGAGACTACTGTGCTAAATTCTATTAAGATTATTTTCTGCTACCAGAAAGTACTTATATTTTGTGGTAAATTCTTTAGTTAAATAATTAGCACAGAAGAAAACAGTAACAACATTTTTGATTTAAGGGAGCTAATACAATTCTACTAGATCCATTTAGCTTAGTTAAATTACATTTCTTTTGTTATAACACCTGTTAAACCAAATTATAAATTTTTTCCTCTCAGTATTGCACAGAGCAATCAAACAATCGTGTAAATACATTAATTGTACTATAAAACGTATTGCGATTGCAACATACAATGAGCGTATTTTGTTTCATGATTATAATCATTTTTAATGCATTGTGTAACTGAGTGAGCAAAAATTGCATGAAAGGATGAATGAATGCATTAAAATGAGGAGGTTGAATATCAGTGCGCTTTTTTGCACACATGTTTTCTTGTGGTGATTTGTCTTCGTCCTCGATGTAAAACATGTGGGCGTGTAATGATTTTATAAGTGTTAACGTTATAAGTACATTACAACTATGGGTATATTTTCAAGAATCACAGTTCGGGGACTCATCTTATAAATTGAGCATAAGTCTTAATTTATGAGATGTAGAAACCTACCTGATGAAACTTGAAGATCTAAAATATACAGATTATGAACATACACCTATGTTTCTAATTTAAACATACATGAAAAATAATAGAACACGCAAACAAACATAATACGAACATATAACGTGCACACATTCAATTTGAAGCAAGGGAGATCACACTTATACAAGGGACACAAGAGATTAATAGGGATTATGAGTACAAAGATGAAAGAACTATCAACAAGCGGAAGCTGGATAGGGATAGATCAGCAGACACAGATCTTGAAGAAAGATGTTGAGGTAACATTTTATGGAAGCCATGGGTGATATATCCATGATTAGTCTCCGTCAAAATGGACTTATTGTTGCGGGGCATCAATTTTGGGTGTCTGAGAGGCGTTGCATTTTATGGGTAACCATACTTATAAGACAAGATAACTTTGGGTCGTAACAGTTTCCAGTATTGGAATGTAGGAGAGTAGTGACTCTTGGCAACATATTAAGAATGTTAAACTGATCATAGACCAGTGGGTAGAGACTTCAAAAGTGTTTCATACCCTTATGAATCAGAGTGTTACCTAAATAGAGTGTTTGACGAAACCCCACAACACACTGACCAAATAGTTCCGACTATTTTTTTTATATGCATAGACGACATTGTGTCACACCATTTGAAATGAATTTCGTGACACAATACCCCGGGAGAGTGGGAGGATGTCAGGGTGTTGGGAGTGTAGGTACAGGACATAGAGAGGACAAGGGACAGAATAGTCAGGACTACATAGATAACGACATACAGGACATAGGTAAGGACATCTATAGTATAGTCGATAGATTAGAGACAGGACATAAGTCCGGACATAGAGCGGTCATTCTTCTTCTTCTTCTTCTTCTTCTTCTTCTTCTTCTTCTTTCGTTCGCTTGAAATATGTCTATAACTGCATTGCTGTCTCTTGTATGAATTGAACTGTCTTTTTCAGTTCACACAGCGATCCATATGGTTTATCTTCCACTGTCGTCTCTCTAGGCCAGAAGGTTTGCCTAGATTTGTTATATTTTGGGCAGTCTTGGAGTATGTGCTCTGCTGTCTGACACGCCAATCCACATGTGCACATGGCTGTTTCACCAATCTTGAATTTTGTATACATGTGGTTGTGTAATCTATTGTGCCCTGTTCTGAGGCGCAGAATAATGACTTGTTCTGGTCTATCCATAACGTGGTAGTCATCTTGAGCAGGTTTTGGTGGCTTTCTGACTGATTTGATCATTCTTTTCTTTTGGTGGTATGTATCCGGCACATCAGGCTGTTCTTCTTTGGCTCCTTCCTTAGCCAATTGATCAACTCTGTTTTTTCCGGGTACTCCACTGTATGGTGACCTTATGCTGACTGCTAAGTTCAGAAAGTAGTGTCCTTAGTACTGGCAATTTCCCAGACAGGAGCGCCTCGAGTACTGATTTTGCATCTGTCAATAGCACCACAGGTTGTGTACCATTGCTGGTATTTAGTAATTTCTCTGTTGCTATCTTGATTGCCTCAATTTCAGCATCGTAGTTATGGCAGTACTTTCCTTTCGGTACTCTAGCTGTGTCCCAAGTACTATTTGGGTATTCTATGTACACTCCCGCTCCTCCATTTTGAACAATATATAATTACACAAAGTAGTGCAGCTTTACATAACAGAGTTAAGACACATACAGAACGTTGCGGCGGTTAGCCTTCATCAGCAAACAAACACATTCACAAACACAACATACAGTCAAGGAGAACTCCTGTGACTACATTAGAAGGTGATGACAGGGCGAGAGGAACAAATGCATGGAAAAATGGAAGCAATGAAGAGAAAATGAGAATTGACAAAATGTTAATTGAAAAGAATGTTAGTCGAAGAAAATGTTTAATAGAAAAACTGTTTATAGAGAAAAAAACTGTGTACTCACCTCACGTACGGACCTATTAGTATAAATAACGGTGCTGGATGTTACGGTACAGTGAGCACATAGAAAGAAGGAGGCGGGGTAGGAGGCGTGTAAAATTGACCACGACCCCATTGTGTTGTGGTCCTGTGGGTATTCTTCATCAAGGAAGCTGAGAGTGGCTGTTCTGCGCTGCACACTGTTCTGTTCTTCCTTGTCAAATATTCCTCTCACTTTTGTCTGGATTTGTAATGATAGTCTATGCTCATCTTTCCATGGAGTTCGCTCTGGAATAGTTGTTAGGGGGATATCAACTGTGGGCAGATCGGTGGTTTCTCTGCAGAGTCGTTTGGCCTGGTGGATAAAACTACTTCTTTTCAACCGCCCCATAGCTAGGTGTTCAAATCTGTTCTTCATAGGGTGACCTGGCAAGCTGAGGAACTTTTCTGCTTGTATTAGCGTTTTCGTATCTCTGCGCTCACCCAGTGCTTGTGTCCTCCCCATCTTCTCAATTTCCACTATAGGGGTTGATCTCATCCCTCCTGTGGTGACTCTAAGTGCTTGATTTTGCACTTTGTCCAGCTCTTGTAGTGTGGTTTTTGATGCCGAACACCACGCAGTTGACCCGTATTCCAGGTGTGGTCGTATGCTCTGTTGATAAACTTTGCTAAGTATTTTCCCACTGGCTCCCCATGTGGCTCCACTTAGCTTTCTGAGGATGGCTATTTTCCTTCTGGCTTTTGCTACTGCTTTGTTGATGTGCTTTCTCCATGTCAGCCTGCCATCAAATGTTACTCCAAGGTATGTTGGTTCTTTATCTTCTCTTAGGGGTGTTCCATTTATCTGGATGGTTCCTGCCTTTTGTTTTGGAGAGAGGGTAAATAGGGTGGTGCTGCACTTGTCAGTGTTTATGCTGACACACCATCTATTTGCCCATGCAACAAATGTGTCTACAGCTCTTTGTAGTAATCTGGTGGCCACTGGTGCATGTTCATTTGTGCTCCATAGAACCAGGTCATCGGCGTACATTGCCGCTTTAATTCCATGCGGTAGATTAGCAACGAGATCATTGTTGAAGATTAGAAAAAGTGTGGGGGACAAGACTCCGCCCTGGGGAACACCATGACGCAGTAGTACTTTCTTAGTCTTTAGTCGCTCTATCTGTACACGAGCTCTTCTGTTGTACAAGTATGCTTTCACCCATTTGTACATTCTTCCATTGACTTTGCAGTTTCTCAGTTTATTCATCAGACCTTCTTTCCAGACTTTGTCAAAGGCTTTCTTCAAATCTATCCATGCCGCAAGCACCACCTTCTTCTCTTGGAATGCATCCTCAATTTCTTGAGAAAGGTAGGTTGTCTGATCTTCCGTAGAGTAGCACTGCCTAAAGCCAGCCTGCTGTGGCATAAGGATGTTTTTACTTTCAATGTACCACTGCAGTCTGTGATTGATGATGCGCTCCAGTGTTTTGCAGAGACAGCTGGTGAGGCTAATTGGTTTGTAGCTAGAGGCAATGGAACTATCTTTCCCTGATTTTAGGAGTGGTATCATGATTGCTTCTCTCCAGGCTTGTGGAACACTGCCTAAGGTCCAACTATATTGAAGATCTGCAACAGCATTGCTTTGGCCTCTGTTCCTAGGTTCCTGATAATTTCATTGGAGATACCATCAGCACCTGGTGACTTTCTCATTTTCAGTTTTGATATGGCTAGCTCCAGTTCGCTGATTGTGATGGGTGCCTCCAGAACCTCGTGTACTATTTCCTTCTGTCCTGTATGTTGCCATTTCTCTCGAATCTCTTGTTGTTTCTCTGGACTAATTTTGATATTGTTATCTTGTGCGAATGAGTCCGCAAAATGGTCAGCTGCTTGCTTTCTTGTTAAGATGTTTCCATCTTTATGTAGTGCAATTTTTGAGTTTCTCCCTGTGCCCTCATCGTTAAGTTGTTTTATTAGCTTCTACAATTTCCTTGTGTCTCTTTCAAAGTTCAGAGACTCTGTTTTTTCCTGCCAGCTTTTCCGTCTAGCCTGCAGCTTGACCCTTTGAAATTTGGCTTTTGCGTGCTGGAATTTATTGTGGTGCTCTTGGCTGGGCGTGGCCTCTACATACTTCCACATCATTATGCAACTGTTCAGTTCACTACTCCAGTAGGGTTTATATTGTTTACGGGTTCCTCTTGTTACTGTTTCTCGCGCTGCCTGTAGTATGCATTTCCCAAACTCTTCAACTACTTTATTTATGTCTTTCTCGGTGTTCAGGTTTCTAACCAGTATGCTGGTGCGATTCTTGTACATTGCCCAGTCTGCTTTCTTGTAGTTCCACCTTGAGAGGGTGCTGCTTTCACTTACAAGCTCATTTTCTACAGTTAGAAAGACTGGCCGATGGTCGCTGCCGCCAAGTTGTTTCCCAACAATTCGTGTAATGTTCCACTCCAGGTCTGGTGAATGAAAAGCCAGGTCAGGTGTAGTTGTAGAGTGCCATGATCTCGAGTAGAAAGTATGTGGGTCGGTAAGAGCGGTCATAAGACAGGACATCTACAGGACTGTAGATAGAGTGGAGACAGGACTTAGGTGGGGACACAGACGTGTCATAAACAGGACACCGACCCGACAGGACAGAGTGATAGGAGGGGATATAAGTTCACGGGAAACTGCCCTGAACGGACTAGTCGTCAGTACACTGAATAACCTAACCTAACACGGACGGACTACAGTACTACGTGACTGCTAGGACAGCAGGGGGGTCACGAACGGCACGGGGTCCAAGGACCACGAGTCCAGCCGACCAGCTTGAGAACGTCAGACGGAACTCAGACAGTTTCAGGGGAGGACGTTGTGTTTTTCTGAGCTAGTGAAATAGTGAAATAGCTTTTGTGAGAGTGCTAGGTAGAAGATAGCGAGTGGATGACTTATGTAAATGACTGTGTGCTATGAGCGTATGTAAGGCGGCATTTGTATGTATATATATATATTGAAGTTATCGCCTGTGTGCGAATTGCAACTGTGATCAGGTTCGCCTGAATAAATATCCCGTGTGGAACGAACCATATGCACGACTGACGATTTTCCTTGAGTGCGTATGAAGGAATTAGAATACTTGTGTGCGTGTGAGACGCTGACACACACACACACACTCACGCACGCACACACACACACACACACACACACACACACACACACACACACACACTATATTCCAAAATTAAAGAAAGTGGTTCGTAAGACATGGATGACTGTACAGTTTTTACAACTAACGGAAACAAGAAGACAGAGCAAAAATAATCCTGCCAATATGAAGAAATTCAAAGAAAAGTCAGAATATTATGTAAGGAAGCAAAAGGAGCACGGCTCGAGAAAAATTGCATAGCAATTGAAAAAACAACACAACAGTAAAAATACAGTAAAAAGAGTTAGAGAGAGGGTGTAGTCGTGTCTGGAAGAGGTAGAAATACAGAGATGGCATTAGCTCCAATGAATGCTGTCGCAGCTTGAATTAGTTTTCATGTTGCCTCTGTTGTTTTTCCATCTGTGTTTATTACTGAATTAGATAGTTGAATTCCCGTCCTATGTTACCAATATAGTTAAATTTCCGTTCGTATGTTACCAATCCTGTTGAACCCGACCAAACAGAATATATGTAATGTGTGTGGAAAGAAAATGGGCACGAGCAAGGTGATCTCTTGAAATATCATGGTTAGAAAAGGCAGAACAGATACCTTTCACAAGCAAAGATTCACAAGGAAAACACACTAAAATACAAACTCATTAACACAAACACTGACAAACAAAACACGTCAATGAGATATTGTTAAAAACGAGCATTCAATAACGTACTGATCATGACAAGCACAGATTCGGTCAAGTATTAAGTGAAGAAACTTCTTGTGACTCTGACACTTACTCACAGTGAGACAAAATCACTCATATATAAATACACACTGGTAGTGAGTCAAAATCACACACACAAACCTAGTCAAACGCTTAGACACTTACACACACATACCTACACACACAGTATTTCACAGAAGAAACGCTATCGAATTTATTGTGCGCATGCAAAGCTTCCTGCTGAAAGTAAAACACAATCGCTTATTATGTAAATAATGCATTATTCATTACTGTGACTGTAACAATGGATGCTGTCTAGTGCAATTCATTCTCGTGCCCCTTTCATGGCTGGTGATTTTTTTATGATAACAGAAAACGATCTGCTCTAGCTGGCAGGCTGGAAATTGTGAGAGGAAACAACTCTTGAAACACGGCAAGTCAGTGATGAAAATGTTGGCAGGGTAGACATTTCAAATGAGAGACGCTGGTTTACGGACAGCTATTCGCATATCCTTTTACAGGACATCGCTGTCAACAGCAGCATCTTTCAGCTGTCTGCTGATTTCTTGGCAAGATTACGCTCAGTAGTTTGCCATTGCTTTTACGGACAGCTAGAAAGTGGATTTTCTATGACAACAAAACATTAGAGCAAAGACCTACTAATAGAGTGGAGATTTTAATGGGGAACATAATTGAACAAAGAAATAGAAGGTAACGTGTTAAATTATGTAGTCTTGCATATATAGCAGTGCTAGAGGGGGAGGGGGGGGGAGAAACCACTTGATGAGAAAAGGCGATACAGTGAGAATAATTGTTAGTTTTAACAGAGAGCACTGTTTAAAGACATGTGCACAGACTACTTAATTAAGGAACATTAACAACAATATTTCTGTTTGCATCCAACTAGATAGAAAATGCAGACAAGAAAATCCGGCTGCTGTGGAGGCTGAAGTACAAGCGTTGATTTTCGAGAATTCGCTAGACGGTGATGCGGTCATCTACACAGATGGGTCGGTCGTCCGACATGTGAGAAGCTCATGGGCCTTTACAGCTCGGGCCGGAGGGAGAATTGTGAAGGAGGACTCTGGTGCTTTCACTGAAACCACAAGTAGCCTGACTATGGAAGTCATGGCAGTAAGTAAAGCAATAACATGGCTCGAGACACAGACATTCACTAGGGCTTGTTTCCTTAGCGACTCAATGAACATGATCAAGAGGATAGAGGAGGGGTCGATCCGAAGAGAATGGTTGCTGCCTCTGGAGCGGTCTCGGCTTGCAAAGATTAGTTTCATCTTCGTGCCAGGGCATGCGGGAGTACAAGGAAATGAGCGGGCTGACAAGCTCGCAGGTGAGGCTACTGTGGAGGGCGGACGCGCCATGGACCAGGCCGACATTCTGAATGCTCTACGAGAAGTAAGACTTTTGCGAGAACCAAGTGATGACTGTGAATCTACAACAATGGCCAGACTGCGAGAGCAGCAAATTAAAAGAAGGGTGGCCAAACAAGAACACTATGCAGGAAGCCAAAGAAGATTGATAAACCAACACAGAACTGGCGTCGTTAGCCGCTACACGTTGCGGGATTTGCTGAGGAGGGGATCCGAGCACTTATGGACTGAATGGTTCGATGTGCAATGAGGATGATCTGTCGACTAACTAACTAACACTATTTATTTCCTGTTTCAAGGATAATTCTAGCACATTACGATCAATAGCGTTTGTATATACTGTGCAGTCGTCTGCAAATAGATAGCAGGACGATGACAGATATAAGGGAAGATCATTTATATAAAGGACAAATAACAGAGGGCCAAGTATAGACCGCTGAGGTACTCCAGTATTAATGGTAATGGCTTGGGATAGAGATTTATTGTGTGATACTACTTGTTTTCTGTCTAATAAGAATGAGTTTATTAATGTCACTATATTAAAGCTTACTTTCATTAAAGAAAGAAAGAAAGAAATATTAAGCTTCTGTTATTACACATAAATACAAGAGCATGTTTTGAGGTTGCTATATAATGTGACCGGTCTCTGTGGCTAAGGGCTTGCGAACGCGGTTTGTATTTGGGTTCGAAACACGGTGGTTCTGGTTTTTTCGACAAATGTATAGTAGCTGGTCGTTCAGTAAGCAATGGCAAACTACTGAACGTAAAATTTGCCCAGGAATCACGAACAGCGAAAATGCTGGGGTTGACAGCAAGAAGATGGGCACAAGAAATTGCACAGGTACCTTGAGCATGAGTGTGCCTGAGGCAGGCGAGATGGTTAAAGATGGAGATACCCTTTTGGTGGGCAGTGATGAGATTTAAAAAAAAATTGTTTTACATATAATGTGAGGATATAATAATGTGCTATATAATAAGAGGCCGGCTTCCTGGCCTAGAGGTTAGCCACTTTTCTCCATAATCTCGTATACTCTCGTAAGTGACGTGACGACAGTGAGAATCAGCAGTGGTTCGAATCGCGTTAGTAACTTACGGGGTATGTGAGCCGGCCGCTCAGAAAGAAAAGGCAAACTACTGAGCGTAATCTTTCCAAGAAATCAACAATAAGCTGAAAGATGCTGATGTTGACAGCAATGTCCTGTAAAGGATATGCAAACAAACATATAATAAGAGGAGCGTCTGGCCGAATGGCTAGAACGCGAGATTCTCCTTTGGGAGACCCGGGTTCGAATCCTCGGTAAGGTGTGGAGTTTTTTCTGTCAAGGGCAAAAAGACAATCCTAACCTGCACAGTTCGGGGCGACTGCACCAGCATATCGATGAGCATGGGGACACTAAAATTTGATATAACAACAGATGGGAATATTCTTGGCCAAGATGCTAAATTTAAATCTGGTGGAAATTATAATAGCAGATGGAAGATGCAGACAAAATAGGGCAAGCAAACGTTACATTTCAGAAGATTAAAATTATTTATTGCAATTTTTCACTATCATTGAATGTAAGAAAGAAAGTGCTGACATTTTATATAGAACCAATTTTGCTGTATGGCTGCGAATTATGGAAAATTAATGAATAAATTGTTTTCTAGCAGTTGCCCTTGTATTCCATATTCTTCCTGGATAAACAAGAGACAGTCGCGGTAGCGCTTGACCTGGAAGATGCGTATAACAGGGTCAGGTATGATCGGTTGACATACACACTGTTGGACATGGAAGTCTGCCCTTGCCTTGTTAGATGGGTTGCGGCAGTCCTTTATGAGCGTAAGGTTGCACTGCGCATGGGTACCTGGACTTCTGACCCCTGTACTATTACACCTGGGTTGCCGCAGGGATCTGCCTTGTCCCCGGTGTTCTTTAATGTCTACACCAGCAACATCGCAGCTATTGAGACACCAGGTGTGGGTAAAATCTTGACATTTGCAGATGATGTGCTGGTGTACAGACAGGGCAGAGGCAGGGCCAGTTTGGCGAAAGACATACAGGTGGCGGTAAACAAGGTGACGGAGTGGTGCAGGGACGCAGGGGCCATTTTAAACCCAGACCAGATCGTCAAGGCAGACGTCCCAGGTATTATGTTGAATGGATGTCCTCTTAGTCGAGAGAGTAAACTGAAGTACTTGGGTATCACCTTTAACAGGTGTTTGTCTTTTAAGGATCACGTGGAGGATTTGGTTGTGAAGGCTGGTAGGGTATTTAATGCATTGAGGGTTATGTCAGCAACCGGGGTAGATCAGAGGTTGTTGTACAGGCTCTTTTAGCAGTTAATAATTTCTGTCATTGAGTATGGTTTGGGGCTGCTGACAGTATCAAAGAGCCAGCTTAAAAGGTTGGAGCGGACACAGAATGCTGCCATGCGGTTAATACTGGGGTGCACAAAGGACACACCAATTATCTGCATGAGGCATATCCTGGCGCTTCCTACAGTGACGGATAGACATAGGGTCCTTTAGGCCAAATGGTACATGAGAGTTGCCGCAGACAGGGATCACCCGCTGCATGCAGCAATGGATATGATAAAGGGTCATAGACTAAGACGAGGTAGGTCCTGGATGGCACAGGCAGAACTTTCTATAAGTCAGGTGTGTGATCTAGAGACCATCAATCGTGAAAGAGAGTGGGTTGAAGTTCCGGATTACATGACGGACTGGGACAATGTAATAATAACACTGGGTCGTGAGAGCAGAGAATGGGCAGCTGGCCGCACTGAGTTTGAAGTGCAACAGCTAATCCAGAGCAACACACATCAAGGTGACATAGTCATCTACGCCGATGGGTCAGTTGTGAGAAACAGACATAGTGGCTGGGGCTTTATTGCAAAGGCTAATGGGCGAGTCTTGAAAAAGGAGAGCCTGACATATGAGACTACGACCTCCAGCATGAGAATGAAGTTGGAAGCAGTAACAGCGGCATTCCGGTGGCTAGAGGAGACTACTGCAACACACGTTGTGTTCATTACGGATTCAAAGGATATGCTTAGCAAGGTGGAGAAAGGAATGTTTCGTGTGGAATTGCTCTCGTCGCTTCAGAGGTCACAGATTGTGAGAATTGTATGGATATTTTGCCCTGGACATGCGGGTGTACGGGGGAATGAACAGGCTGATAGACTAGCAGGGAATGAACCTCTTGGTGGTATCTTGCCTATGGACAAGAGGGATGTGGTCGTACGCTTGTGGGACCAGGTGGAGAAGGCGGAGGAACAGATTGAGAACCCATATGTGGAAAGAATGAGATTGCGGGGGATCGGCAAGGGTTCTAGAAGAATCTCAAAACTGAGAGGGAAGACCAGGAGAACTTTTAATCAGATAGCGATGGGAACGATTAGTAGTTTGATTCTTCGCTGGCTGTTGAGCGAGGGGACTGAGCACGTATGGGAATGTCCTGAGTGCAGTGATGTCGGTTCTGAACTCAACTCAACTCAACAGACTTCAAGAATGGTCCATAATCTGTATCTGTCTACTCTATCGAAAGCCTTTTCTTGATCTACAAACACAATATTCTGCCGGTTACTATCGCATATAGTGACCAGCGGAATATTGTGTTTGTAGATCGGGAAAAGGCTTTCGATAGAGTAGACAGATACAAATTATGGACCATCCTTGAAGACTATGGGATACAACGGCAACTGCTAGAAAACATCATAGCCATGTACCACTCGAGCCGAAGTGCAGTAAGATATGTTCACAGACAATACAGGAGTGAGGCAGGGATGTGTGCTCTCTCCCCTGCTATTTAATATCTACATGGACAGAATATCAAAAGAAGCAAGTCTTGACACAACAGATTCAGAAAATTTAGAACTCTTTACTCCAGATGAAACATCTGATCCACAGGAAATAAATGAACTTCTATTTGCAGACGATCAGTGCCTGTTTTATAGCGACGAGGGCAAATTGAAAAATCATATTAATAACCTGAGTTCAACATGCAGGAGATACAATATGAGTATAAATACAACCAAAACCGAAGTAATGCGAGTTAGCAGATCGCCGGGCCCACTAAGTATACAGATAAATAGCACAACCCTGAAACAAGTAAAAGAATTCAAATATCTTGGAAGTATGATCACAGAAGATGGCAGATTGGAAAGAGAAATCGAAATCAGATGTCAAAAGCTAGTGCACTTACATATGAACTATCACCCTTACTGAAATATCCAAATACACCCATGTCCGCAAACCGACAGATAATAAACAGCATATTCACACCAACCCTATGCTACCAATCTCAAACCTGGACTGTATCCAAATTACACCTTCGCAAAATCAACAACTGCGAGGAGAGCTGCTAACATAACAATCCGAGACCGAGTAAGAAATGCTATTATCAGACACACTGTTGGATCAACACCTTGTGCCACATTTATTGACAGACAGAAGATCAAGTGGTTTGGCCTTGTCGTTAGAATGCAAAACCAGCAACTACCATCACTGGCCTTACAACAAAGGTCATCTGCGACGAGACCACGAGGACGTCCAAGAAGAAAATGGATTGACGACATCAAAGACATTGTACAACCACACAGAATGACACTATGTGCCGCCCACCGGGCGCTAGAACGCAAATTATTCCTCTGCTTGACGGCAGAAGTGGAAGATGATGATGATGATGATGATGATGATGATGATGATTTTTTTTCCGCGTTTCCATCCTGTCTCAGGATGTTGCGATCAACACCATCATCTTTCGGCTGTATGTTGATTCCTAGGCTAGATTACGCTCATCAGCACGCCACGACTTTCTGAGCCACCGGCTCCATACTCTCGTAAGACACTGGCGCGACTCGAACCCCTTCAGATTCTCGTGTGCTCACGTCAACCACGAGAGTATTCGGGGTTACGGAGAAAACTGCTAACCCCTCAGCCAGGGAGACCGGCGATGATGATGATGATGAATAAATTACAAAGAACATAGAAGCAACAGAGATTTGGTTCCTGGGATGAATGTTGCGAATAACTTGGACTTCCAGGGTAACTAACAATGATAGCCGTGGGAGACTGGTGAAAATAGAACATTATATATATATATATATATATATATATATATATATATATATATATATATATATATATATATATATATATATATATATATATATATATATATATACTAATATAATGAGAAAAACTGCCTTATGTGATGAAAAGAGAGGTATTGGAGAATACCGTGCCGCATTGAAAGATCAGTGGGATATATATAGGCAGGATGTTGCAGAATTTCTCACTTCTTCCTTGCTAATGCTTTCTGTTCAATCTTTGCGACATGCCGGGTCGTTTATTCTTGATGGCTTCTTGCAGCTTGTCTAGTGTTTGAAAGTAATGGGTAGAGCTTATGTGGACACCAGGCTCTTTAAAGTCGGCCAACAATAGCCCTTCATGGTAAAAAAATGCGCTCAGCATAACCTTACCATCGGAAACCTGTAACTTGATTTATTTTGGCTTTTGGTGATCCAGCATGCTTCCATTGCATGCTCTCTCTTTTGCTGCTCGGCTCAAAGTGGTGACACCATGATTCATCGCCTGCCACTATGCGGAAGAGAAATGCATCACCCTCCACTCTGTAACGCAGCAAGTGGTTCAAACACCATCCCATGCGTTCCTCTTTTTGGTGGTCGGTCAACATCCATGGTACCCACTGTGAACACACCTTCCTATATTGCAGTTTCTTACGAACCGCCTTTTAAATTGTAGAAATTTACACATCAAATTCTTTAGCCAGCGAACGTATGCTTCGACAGCAGTTCATCTGTACTGCTGCATCAATTTTGGCGATGGGTTTTTTTTTTTGTTGTTGCAACAATATGTGCTTGACCCGGCCGTCGAAGATCTGTCGTGGACTGACGTCCTTTCCGAAAAATTCGTGCCGAGTCTGTCACTGTTGTCTACGACACACATTTGTTACTGTACGCTGCCTGGTTTCTTCGATGAATGTCCACTGGTCGACATCTTTCAAATGAAAGAAAGTGAATCACCGCTCTTTGAGCTTCGTTGGAAGGATTTTGGATCAACCAGGTCATTTTCTCAACAGTCAGAAACAGAACCTAGGCATCATGGGACGATAAGCACGTTTTCTTTTATTCATTGGTCAGTACTTATCACATTTGATTATGACATGATCATGTTCAACGTACACAATTACGCGCGGTGCGGCATGAGCTGATTTCAAATGAACGCCCCTTACGCACACACACACACAAACAGACACACACACACACACACACACATTCCATAGGCACCTTGACAGACGATAGTTTGTGCTTTAAAAATTCATAATAACTTTTACCTATGGCGGTAGCGAATGTGACTGATAAGGCCAATTTGCGCTGTAAATGTCCGTTCACAGTGGATGCATGTGAACACGTGGTCATTTACACCATCATGCACCATCTTACGTCTCAAACGCTCGGTGTGTGACTTATCTGCAATAATTTTCTCCTTTGTCTTTATTCCATTTCTGAAGTTTGCCCTCCATGCAACACGTTCAGCGGCGACTTGTTCCCAATGTGCATTATCAATGCCTGTATCATTCATGTCCCGCTTACACACATCTTTGTATCGTAGTAGAGGCCGACCCTCTATTCTACCATCATCCATCCTCCTAAGATGTCCTATCCATCTAAGTCTACGAAGACTGAGCATGGAATAAACTGTCATACAACCTGATCTTTCCAATACTTCAGTATTTGTGGTTTTGTCTTGCCACTTAATACAAAGAATTCTTCGCAGGCACCGCATATGAAAGCTGTTTAAATGTTTCACTTGGTGTGAGTAAGTTGTCCAGGTTTCACTGTCATAAAGAAGAGTACTAAGGACACAGGCTTGATAGACAAGGAATTTTGTTTTGGCAGTAAGCTTCCTGTTCTCCCAGACTCTTTTTCTTAACCTTTTCATTGTTGTTGCTGCCTTACCAATCTGGATGTTGATTTCCTGATCTAGGGATATTTGCTATTTACCACTGATCCTAGATATGTAAAATGGTCTACCATCTCTAGTTCGGCGTCGTCAATAAAGATTGATGGTACCCCATGTGCACCTTGTGACATAATCTGTGTCTTCTTTTTGCTAATTGTTAAACTAAATTCAGAACAAGAATTGGAGAATTGCAATTCTTCCTCAGAGTGGGTCGTAACTGCAGCATCATCTGCAAAAAAGCAACTCTCTGATCAGTACCCTCCTAATTTTGGTCTTGACCTTCAATCTCTGAGCATTGTAAAGGCCGCCATCTGAGCGTGAGTGAATGTATATACCACAATCCTGATCACGAAAGGCATATTTCAGTAGAAGTGAAAAGTATATTCCAAAGAGGGTGGGAGCTAGTACACAACCTTGCTTAACTCCACTCTTGATTTCAAATTCTTCAGAAGTTGCACCATCAAACTTGATTATACCCTTCATGCCTGTGTGGAACGATTCCACAATTGACAGAAGAGTTGGTGGGCAGCCTATCTTCTTTAGTACCTTGAACAGACCCTCACGACTGACCAAATCAAATGCCTTTGTGAGGTCGATGAAGGCAATAAACAGTGGTTGATGCTGTTCACGGCATTTTTCTTGCATTTGTCGCAATGAGAATATCATATAAATGGTATATATATATATATCCATCATGTGCCATGATGATAAGTGTGGGCCGTCATGTTTTGCCATCTCACTCGATCACCAGAGTTGTGGATCTGCTCCGTATTCATGTCTCGACCATGCCACGTGGCCAAGCCATCCAGTTATTTACGTCTCGGTCTTCCCCTTGGTCTCTTCCCTTCGATCTTGCCAGTCGTCACCAAGTTCTCCAAGTCATCTCTGCTGATAACATGCCCAAAAAATTTTGAATGTTTACGTCAAATGACTCTAATCAGTTTACGATCTTCATTTGTTTCTTGAAGGACTTGTTCATTAGTTTGTTCTGGCTGTCCATGGTATTCTTTGCATTTTCCTCAGAATATATATATATATATATATATATATATATATATATATATATATATATATATATATATATATATATATATATATAATCTCACCTCATCATGTTCCTCTTGTACCTTGTGGTGTCGAGGTGAAGTATAACCATCGTGAGAGTGCCCGATTATGGGCTTCATATATCGATATTCCCATGGACTCTGCTATTCCCTCCGTCCAACGTTTACGTGGTCGGCCTCTTCTTCTGTTTCCATCTGGTCTGTACATCATTGCTTGTTGTGGTATGCTGTTGACAGGCAACCTACTTGCATGGCCAAACCATTTGAATTGCTGCTTTCTAATAAAATCTTGTGCTTCTTTAACCCCCACTTTAGTCCTGATTTCTTCATTTCTGATCTTACCTCTTCTTGATACGTTGAGTATTCTTCTCAGGAATTTCATTTCTGTTGTTGTGATTTTTCTTTTCTCTTTTTCTGGCATTGTCCAGGTTTGGCATTGGTAGCATAGAGTTGGTAGGACGATTTTGTTGAAAAGTGCTTTCTTAGTAGTTATTGATACATGTTTGTTCTTTAGTATTGGTGCCATTCGTCCAATAAGTTGAATTGCCTTATTGCACCTATTTTCGATCTCGTCTTCTGATCTGCCATTTGATGATATTATACTTCCTAGGTACTCGAAACTCTTTACTTGTTTCAAGGGATGTTCGTTTAGGTGGATTGTTGTTGTTTGTTCTTCTTTAGTTATAGTCCTTACCTCTGTTTTGCTTGTGCTAATTTTCATGTTATGTTACCTACACATTTCGTTTAGAATATTCATGTGGTCGTGTAATTCAGCTTCTGATTTTGCTATTAGTGGTTGGTCGTCTGCAAACAGGAGTTCTCTAATGGTTAGATTTGCAGATGGTTCTTCTTCTATGTTCTCGTCATGCGTTATTCTTGCTGTCTCTGCTTGGCTGGTTTCTTTACATATGTTGTCTATATATGTTATAAACAAGAGAGGGGACAGGACACAACCTTATGGTGAAGGGTTCTGAGTGTCCTCCATTTGCTCTCACTATGCATTCAGTGTTGTTGTATAAACCTCTACATAGGTATGTACATAGGTATGTGCTCACTCCATATTGTTTAAGGATTTCCCATTTCTTCTTCTTCTTCTTCTTCTTCTTCTTCTTCTTCTTCTTCTTCTTCTTCTTCTTCTTCTTCTTCTTCTTCTTCTTCTTCTTCTTCTTCTTCTTCTTCTTCTTCTTCTTCTTCTTCTTCTTCTTCTTCAGTATTCCGAGCCATTGGGGTTCTTTGCTGCAGATACAAGCCGTCTCCATTAGTCTCTCTGGTGGACCTTCTCTTGCTAGTCATTGATTCCAAGTGCTTGTAGATCTGTATGTATATTATCTCTCCACCGTCTTCTTGGTCTACCTCGGGGTCTACGGTCATTTACTTATTGAGTGTAAGCGAGTTTTGTTTCCCTATTATCTTCCATTCTTTGTATATGCCCCAGTCATTGCAGCTATTAGCCTTCATGATACCAGTGATTAGCGGGGACTTGTTACGATGTTCTCCAATGCCTCTCTTCTCATCATGTGACCGAAGAAAGATGTTTGTCTCTGTCTTATTGTTGTATATAATGTTCTAGTTTCATTAGCCTGTTTCAGGCAGTCATCGTTAGTTACTCTAGCAGTCCAAGGAATTCGCAACATTCATCTCAGGAACCACATCTCTGTTGCTTCTAATTTCTTCTTACTTTGTTCATTTACATTCCAAGATTCACTGCCATACAGCAAAACTGGTTCTACATAGCATTTCAGCACTCTCTTTCTCACATTCAGTGATAGTGACTTATTGCACAAAATACTCTTCAATTTCTGAAATGCGGCTTTTGCCTGCCCTATTCTGCTCCTAATCTCTGTTGTACATCTTCCATCTGATGTTATAATGATGGTTCCAGTAAACATTCTTTATTATTCTTAAATCTTTTCCATCAATGTTGATATCTTCCAACATATTAATCAGTTCATCATGTTTTACTTTATCAAATGCTTTAGTATAATCTATGAAGCACAAATATATGTCTCTCTGTTTCTCTATTGACCTTTCTATTAGTGTCCGTAATGTATAAATTGCATTGTTTGTGCCCTTTCCTTCCACAAATCCATACTGTTCTTCACTAATTTATATATATATATATATATATATATATATATATATATATATATATATATATATATATATATATATATATATATATATATATATATATATAGCCCTAAACATTTTTAAACATTATATTAGCCCTAAACATTGTCTGCTCCATCACTACCTAACCAGCTAGCAGCGGTTGGTGGGTACCCTTAACTGCGGTCGACATACAAACAAAGATAAAACAAGCACAGCTTAAAGAGTAAACCATATTTCCTTAACAATTGGAACTTGGAATGTACGCACCCTACTTGACAGAGACGGCGTGTCGGGTCCAGAGAGACGAACAGCACTGATTGGGAGAGAGCTGGGCAGGTACAACATCGACATTGCAGCCTTGAGCGAGACACGACTTGCAGAAGAAGGCCAAATCTGTGAAATAGGTGCCGGCTACACATTTTTCTGGAGTGGAAGGAAAAGCGAGGAAAGGCGCCAATCCGGTGTGGGATTTGCCATTAAGTCGGCCCTGGTTGGCAAATTACCTGGATTTCCAAAGGCTATAAACGACAGGCTCATGACCATTACGTTGCCCCTGCTGAATGGAAGGAAGCATGCAACCATTGTGAGTGTCTACGCACCAACTATGACCAACAAAGATGATGTCAAGAACAAGTTCTATGAGGACCTACACAACGTATTAACATCTGTTCCCAAAGGAGACAAATTTATACTCCTTGGGGATTTCAATGCCAGAGTAGGCACAGACACCACCTCTTGGAGTGGCATTATTGGAAAGCATGGAGTCGGAAATTGTAACAGCAATGGACTCCTCCTCCTTCAGACATGTGCCGAACATGATCTCCTGATTACGAACACAATTTTACGTCGCCCCATGAGAAATAGGACATCATGGATGCACCCTTGCTCGAAACACTGGCACCTCATTGACTATGTCATCGTCAGGAGGAGTGACAGACAAGACGTTCGAGTGACAAAATCCATGTGTGGTGCCGAATGTTGGACAGACCATCGTCTCATTGTCTCGAAAATAAACATTCACATCAGGCCACCACGGCGTCCTCAAGGGGTGAACATGCAAAAAAAGCTAAATGTCACCCGCCTAAACAGCAAGATAATGTTGAAAATATGCTGGAAGACCGCCTCAAGCCCAATGCTGCAGCTAAGCAGGATACAGAAACAGAATGGAGAGCCCTAAAGGACATAATTTACAACACTGCTATGGAAATCCAGGGCCAGCCCCCCGAAAGCATAAAGACTGGTTTGATGAAAATTCCGAAGACATCAACCAATTGCTGACCGAGAAACATCTTCTCCTCAAGGCACATTTGAATGACCCAAAGTCAACATAAAAAAAAGATGCCTTCAAGAACATTCAGAGAGTAGTGCAGCAGAAACTTCGGCACATGCGGGACTCCTGGCTGAGCAGCAAAGCTGATGAAATTCAGGGCTTTGCTGACAGACATGAAAAACTTCTACGATTCACTGAAAGCGGTCTATGGTCCTACATCACCAGGCATAGTTCCCCTCCTCAGTGCAGATGGTGGAACATTGGTCACCGATAAGAAAAAAATCCTTAAACGCTGGGCAGAGCATTTCAGCAACATCTTAAATGCAACTTCCTTCTTCGATGATGAAACCATCAACTGGCTTCCTCAAGTTCCCACCAATGAGACACTTGATGACCTGCCAACCATAGTGGAAGTAAACAAAGCCATCCAGCAACTATCCAGCGGCAAGGCACCTGATCCTGACTCCACCCCAGCATAGATATACAAGGCAGGTGGGTCGGTCCTAACAGAGCAGCTTCACCAAGTCTTTACAAATATATGGGTGAACGAGACCATGCCACAAGATTTCAAGAACGCGTCAATAGTCCACCTTTACAAACATAAAGGAAACCGCCAATGTGACAGCCACCGAGGCATCTCCTTGCTTTCAATTGCAGGGAAGATACTCGCCAGAATTGTTCTCAATCGCCTCACAGCCCATCTCGATCAAGGTCTTCTTCCTGAGAGTCAATGTGGCTTCAGAAAAGAACGTGGAACTGTTGACATGATTTTCGCTGCAAGGCAGCTGCAAGAGAAATGTCAGGAACAGAACTGCGAAATGTTCTCCACTTTCATTGACCTTACCAAGGCCGTTGATACAGTCAGCAGAGAAGGACTGTAGAAGATTATGGCAAAATATGGCTGTCCACCAAAGTTTGTCCAAATAGTGCGGCTATTTCATGATGGTATGCAGGCAAGAGTACAGGAAAATGGTGAACTGTCTGAACCCTTTCCTGTCACCAATGGAGTGAAGCAAGGATGTGTCCTGGCACCAACACTGTTCAGCCTCAAGTTTTCAGCCATGTTGATGAATGCCTTCAAGAACGACGACATTGGAATAGACATTAACTACCGTATGAATGGAAAGTTATTCAATCTCAGAAGGCTGAAAGCTAAAACCAAAATTAACAGCGACACCGTCAGAGAGCTCCTGTTTGCTGATGATTGCGCTCTATACGCCAACTCAGAGGCGGCCATGCAACATAATGTTTCAGCTTTCTCACATGCCTGTGCCAACTTTGGGCTCAATATCAACTTGGAGAAGACTGTAGTTATGTACCAGCCAGCTCCAGGGAATAATCACACTGTGCCGAATATCAAAGTGAATGATCATAGACTAAGTGTTGTGGACAAATTCACCTATCTTGGCAGCACTGTGTCACAAGCTGCCACAATTGATGACGAAGTGAATGCAAGAATCTCCAAGGCCAGTGTGGCCTTTGGCAGACTGTACAAGAATGTATGGGACAGAACTGGAATAAGCCTGCAAACAAAGCTAAAAGTCTACAAAGCAGTTGTATTATCCACACTGCTATATGCTTGTGAAACCTGGACTGTTTATCAGCGACACGCTAGGAAATTAAACCGCTTCCACACAGTCTGCCTAAGGAAGCTACTGAAGATTAAATGACAAGGCAAGATCCCAGACACTGAAGTCCTAGAAAGAGCGTCCATGCCCAGTATCCACACTCTACTGATGAAGAATCAGATTCGCTGGGCTGGTCACTTGACTCGCATGCCAGATCACAGGCTCCCTAAACGAACTTTTTCAGCGAACTGCGTTGTGGTAAACGCTCCCAAGGTGGCCAGAGGAAACGCTTTAAAGACACTCTGAAAATCTCAATGAATGCTTTTGGAATTCGTCATGAAACCTAGGAGGCTGCAGCCAGAGACCGAAATTCGTGGCGTGCATCATTACGCAAGGGTGCAGTCACTTGTGAGGCAACCAGGACTGCAAGAGCTGTGAAGAAAAGGCAGGACAGAAAAACCACTGCAGGAAATCCTCCTCCAGAAACGTCAAGCATTCTTTGCCCACATTGTCAAAGAACATTTCGAGCCAAAATAGGCCTAATCAGCCATCTTAGAACCCACGGCTCCATACTTTCAACCCCACTGGATGAAATGAATGGTCATCATCATTCTTGATGGACAAACAACAGAACATATTATATATATATATATATATATATATATATATATATATATATATATATATATATATATATATATATATATGTGTGTGTGTGTGTGTGTGTGTGTGTGTTTGTATGTGTGTGTCAGTGAGTGTATGTGTATTAGTTAGTCGACAGATCATCCTCATTGCACATCGAACCATCCAGTCCATAAGTGCTCGGTTCCCCTCCTCAGCAAATCCCGCACCGTGTAGCGGCTTACGACATCAGTTCTGTGTTGATTTATTAATCTTCTTTGGCTTCCTGCGTATTGTTCTTGTTTGGCCACAGCTCTTTTAACTTGCTGTTCTCGCAGCCTGACCTTGGTTGTAGATTCACAATCATCACTTGGTTCTCATAAACAACTTACTTATCGTAGAGCATTCAGAATGTCTGCCTTGTCAATGGCTCGTCAGCCTGCTAATTTCCTTGTACACCCGCATGTCCTGGCACGAAAATGAAATTAATCTTTGCCAGCCGAGACCGCTCCAGAGACAGCAACCACTCTCTTCGGACCAACCCCGTCTGTATCTTCCTGGGCACACTCACTGAGTTAGTAATGACACATGCCCGATTGAATGTCTGTGTCTCAAGTCATGTTATTGCTTTCCTTACTGCCATGACTTCCATGGCCAGTTTACTTGTGGTCAAAGCAAAAGCACCAGACTTCCTTCATAATTCTCCCGCGGGCCTGAGCCGTAAAGGCCCATGTACTTACTCGTCGAATGACTGACCTATCCGTGTGAATGACAGCATCACTCTTTAAAGAATTCTCGAAGACCAGAGCCTGTACTTCCGCCTCCACAACAGCTGGATTTTCTTGTCTGCATTTCCTGTCTGCTGAGGAGGGGATCCGAGCACTTATGGACTGAATGGTTCGATGTGCAATGAGGATGATCTGTCAACTAACTAACTAACTAACTAACAAACTAACTAACTAACTAACTAACTAACTGACTGACTGACTGACTGACTGACTGACTAACTAACTATTTTCTGTCTAGTTGGATGCAAACTGAAAAGGACTACATAACTCTATAGGCACTAGTACCCCTCATATGGTCACCAGTAGGGAAAAGAAAACGGGGAAGACCAAGAGAGACCCTGCGTAGAACCATCATTAGAGAAGGCTCATTCAATGGCCAAGTAAATATCCAAGATCTACAACAGGTAGCAGCGAACCGCCAAGAATGGAGAGACAGGACTTCTGCCCTATGCGCCGCCTTAGGCTCAAGAGGAAAGACTAACTAACTAACTAACTAGTACCCACTCTTAGCCGGGTTCTAAGTCCTCAAGTGGACACACCTTATGAAGAATGTCTTTGGCTTGACCCATCCACGACTTTCCTCTTTATAACCTGCTGCCTTTATATCTTCTTAATTTCTCCATGCAGTGGATGCTGTGTGTTTGCATTGACTCTGAGGTAGGCACGGGCCCGGCAAATTTGTATTCTGTCTGCATGGTGTACCTCTTGTACATCCAAGAATAATACACACAGCTTCGTTCACCGTCTCTTAGCACAGATTTACAGTCAATGGTGGAGTTAGGGTTATTCAAAGAGGACCATGCCACTGCTGCCTTCGTTGGGTTGACCATCGCCCCACCTTCAACACACCAAGTGATTATGCGATTGAGTTTTGTTTGTAGTCCACCGCAACCTGATCACTATCCTTATCCTGACGATACACTAACATGTCGTTGCATACGACAATTTCCTTCCCAGCCCTGTGATTTGCTCACCGGTGATTCTCACAGTGTAGGCGTTGAACAGCACCGGAGATAATGGTGATCCCTGTGTCAGGCCAGGATATATTGTTATTGGTTCAGAAGTCCAGCTGCCACATCTAAAAACTAATTTTCGTTGGAAAAAGGCTACGGCGATCCAACTAAGGAGGAATGGATTTATCTTGAGTTCAAGAAGCTGTACCATTAAAAAATCCAACGGTACAAGATTAATAGCCGCAGCACATGTTTCAATGACTGAGTGTAAACCTTCATAGACGTCATGGGCGAAGACTGCTGCGTTGGTCCAGGTTTATAAGTTTGGACAGTACACCCCCCCCCCCCCCAAGGGTAGGGGGTTAAAAAAAAAACCATGTCTCTCTAGCTGGCTTGATATTTTTCTGGCACTTAACTTCACCAACAGCTTGCCTATTGTGTTGTGCATGGTTATTACCCGATATTCCTGAATTCTTGTGTGGTCTGAATCTTTGCCAGGTTTCGGTAAGGGAATCAGAAAGCTGTGTAACCACCCCTCCTTGATGCTAGCATTCCCTATACTGTTGTTGTACATATCTGCTAGTTCCTCTAACTCATTGTCAGTACACATACTAATGCTCTCATACCTTATAATATCTAGCTCTGGTGGGTTGTTTTTTGTTCGTCGAAGCACAGCCTTGATCTCTTTCACTGTCACCGTGTCTTCATCTGAAATGTTCTGGGCCTGAGGTAACTGTCTTAGCAAAGTTTCGGCCTCTCATGTCTGTCTGATTGCTCTGCTCCAGATAGCGATCAAAAAGGGCTTTATCCTTATTCTCGTCAGTCCTCTGCCAGATGAGGTCAGCACCGTGGAAGTCAGGAATACTCTTATACCCCCTCCTGCTTTTATGTTGTCGCCAGAACAATTTAAGTGACCTGTCTGTGCTTACTCTTTGACATAACTCTGCACAATTTTCACTTTAAAACCACCTTAACCAGTTTGTTTTTTTCTCATTTTTTTTTTTTTGGGGGGGGGGGGGGGGGGGGGGGGGGGTTATTTTTTGTTTCGGGATTTAAGATTTAAATATTGAGCACAATCCACTATTGGCAACGCTGATCGTATTCTGGTATGAACCTAAGGCCTATCCACGCCACTGAGGAAGGACTAGACTCGAGTTTCGCTCTCGTTTGAACTCGTCAGTAGTGCATATCCTTGACCGCACCCGGAAACACACCCCGGATCACTGGCGTGTGAATCGTGTGTGTAACCACGCGGCACACGCTGGGCACGGCCAAATTATGATAACAGAATATTACAACGTCACCCATTGTAGGCTGTAGCTCAAGATTTCCCGATCGCCGCGACTGACGTCAGTCAATCGATGTGGACCCGAACGATCTGGGCTTCTCACTGGCAAGGCACACCAGGCCGCATAAAGTCCAGCGAGCAATAATCAAATTGATTTATTTGGTTGTTTCGGTATTTGAGATTTAAATATCGAGCACAACCCACTACTGGCAATGCTGATCGTATTCTGGTATGAACCTAAGGCATATCCACGTCAATGTGGAAGCACTAGACTCGAATTTCACTCTGGTTTGAACTCGTCAGTAGTGCATATCCTTGACCGCACCCGGAAACAAACCCCGGATCACTGGCGTGTGAATCGTGTGTGTAACCACGCGGCACACGCTGGACACGGCCAAATTATGATAACAGAATATTACAACGTCACCCATCGTAGGCTGTAGCTCAAGATTTGCCCTATCACCGCGACTGACGTCCATCAATAGATGTGGACGCGAACGATCTGGGCTTCTCACTGGCAAGGCACACCAGGCCGCCTATCTCTCCCCCCCCCCTTTTAAATAGCTTACTTTTGTGTGCATCTCTCCTTCTAAGTGCACGCAAAGACAAGGTTGGGCAGCTCTGTTCTTCTTGGCGTTTTGCCATTTCATTGCAGCACCACGCTCATCCACCCAGGCCTTTTCCACCTCAAGATTCCACCAAGGTGGCTGCCCAGCTTTTTGTCCCTGCCATGATGCTTTCTGCGCTTGTCGCGCCTTATTTTACTCACCACATCTTGCACTGTACTGTCATACTGGAAAGTGTTGACCGTTGGCTTGTGCTTCCTCGTTCTGCCTTTCTCCATCAATATGCTGCAAGGGGTGGTCGCTGCCGTGGTACCCTATGACACCCCATCTACAAACTGTAGTGAGTGAAGGAGAAACCAGCGCCAGGTCAATAGCACTTTCCTCATCATCTGGACGACTTGCTGTCATGGTGACACAGTCATTGTTGATACACACCAGGTCAATGGTTTCAAGTGCAGCCTCGAGCTCCTCCTCCTCTCCCCTATGTGTTGGAGGAAATGTTTACCCATGATCTGCCTTTAGCGTTGAAATCGCCACATAAAATAACATTCATCTTGTGACTTAATCTGTCACTTAAGCACTTCCACGTCTGAGAATCCACACTCACTTTACAGGCATAAACATTAACCAACACGAATGGTAGACCGTCTTTATTTGTATGCTTTCACTGTTCCACCTGGATATGTCCAGCTCTTATGCCACTATACTGTCACAAATAAGAATCGCCATTCACAGGTGTCGCCTGTTGTAGAAACATTTGAAGCCGGCAGTATGGAGTGAATTAACACCCAGTCTTGTTACCTGAAGCGGTACAATGTCGTTCCTGTATACCAGTTCGCTGGCACAATTCCAATAAAGAATACGAGTTTTCTTGAGGCCCAGACGGTCACATTTGAATCTAAAACGCCTGGCTCCAGCTCGTCTGCCTACTCTCTTAGGAGAGACATCCGTCTCCCCGTCTTCTTGGTAGGTTGACTGTCCTCAGCACGGGGCACAAACCCTGTTCCGCCATGTTGAAAACCCAAGCACCACACATTTTGTATGTACAACAAATTTGAAAAAAGAAGTACCTGACATCATCAAATGATGTGCTCCATAGCCCATCGTAAATCAGCATGCAGCGAATGGCTGCCATCTGTTGGAGTAATTATTTGCCCTCCAAACAGAATGGTGTTATCAACGGAAGAAATAATTATTTTGGTTGAACAAGTGTTTCGAAATTCTGGTCAATACAGACGGATGGTTGTTCAAAGATTTATTGCAAGATTTCCTGATAAACAGCCTCCTCATCGCATAACGGAAAGAAATGTGTTGAATAAGTTTCTTGCTACGGGAAACTTGGAAGATGCTGCGCGATCTAGTAGGCCTGTTGTGACTGAAGCAAAATGTCTAGATATTCAAGAACTAACAATGATTGCCTGGAAGAGGCTAATGAAACTTTCACATTGTATACTACTATAAGAGAGACACACACCATTCTTTTTCGTCATGAGCTGAGAAGAGAGGCATTAGATAATATTGTGGCAACTAGAAAAATGAGTAGGAAAAAGAGACAAAGGCAGACCAAGAGCAATTATGCTGGATATAGTCGGTATTATAATTAGTGCTTTTAAGAGCATGCCTCTTTCCCATTGCAACATACACATGTGAGACATGGACACTTACTAAACATGTTCAATAGCGCATAAATGTCTTTGAATATAAATGTTATAGACGGATTCTAAAACTATATTGGATACAGTAAAGAACAAATGCATCCACACGACAAGAAATGAATATTGAAGAAGGTTGACTTCTAAATACGATAAAACAAAGACAATTTAAATATTTTAGTCACTTGAAACGATATGAGAGTTTGTAGAGAACAGTCATGGAAGGATATATGCCTGGGAAGAGAAAAAGAGTAAGGCCAAAGAGAATGTGGGTGCGGGATGTGGCAGTTGATCTCCAGATGGATGTATCGGACGTGGGACATCTTGCTTATGATTGAGAAGTTTTCCAGATGATTGTTATGTAAGCGATGTTCTTCAAAGGCCATGCTACTGAATGAATGAATGAATCAGTCGGTACTACTTTAGAATTTAGCGGTAATAAAAGAGCATCAACAATGCCTTCAAATTTTTCTGTTTAGACTAAAGAATAGATAAATAATTGTTGGCAACCATTGAGCATATGGGAAAATATTGACAAACTAATGGACACAGAAGATGATATTGTAACTATAAATTAATATGTTATAGGCATATCGAATTGCAATCCATCAATTAGTAATATCTTCATCAGGTCGATGATGGCCGTCTTTCCTTCGAGGCTCAAGCAGCTGCTAGCCGACATACTAAAATCCGAAAAATTGTCATCCATCTCAACTACCAATAATATTTTCGCCAGAATTGAACTCTTATCATGTTTCTATTACAACTTTACTCTCCGAGGAATGGAATTACCCTTTAAGTATTATATCTGGTTTTTGCGGACATGTGCATTTGTAGAACATAGTTTGAGAACCAGTGAGTTCCTCGTAGCAATGCCGATGAAATAATACAAGATCTGGAAAGCCTGTTTGAGGCACCCAATTATAATCTGCTCGTTATCTCACAGACTGCTTGATGAGAACACGAATAGCACATTAATGCTGTTCAGATGTAATGAGGTTGACAATAAGCATAAGCAGTCAAAAGCCACACATACACATTCAGTCCTGACACAAATACAGACGGAGATCAGGCAAATACACAAACAGTTGAACAGACAACCGAAGACAAACAGGCAATTCGTCATAGAAACATACAGGCGTATTCAGATAGACATACGTTATATATGTGTGTCTGTCTGTCTGGCCAATTCTCATACACGAATATTATCTTAGTATGCAGAGTTGTGACCTTATGTTAGCATAACCACTCACACACACACTAAGGTACTCACAATCTATCTATCATATCTGTCCTATCTATCCCATCTATCCTATCCCATCCATCCTATATATCCATCCTATCTATCCATCTTATCTACTTATCTATCTATCTAACCGTCCTATCTATCCGTCCCATCAATCCGCACCATCAATCCACCCCATCTATCTATCCCATCTATCCATCACATCTATACGTCACATCTATACGACCCATCTATCCGTCCCATCTATCCGTCCTTTCTATCTGTCCTATCTATCTGTCTATCTATCTATCTATCTATCTATCTATCTATCTATCTATCTATCTATCTATCTATCTATCTATCCTATTTATCTATCTATCCTATCTATCTATCCATCCTATCTATTAATCCATCCAATCTATCTATTTATCTATCTATCTATCTATCTATCTATCTATCTATCTATCTATCTATCTATCTATCTATCTATCTATCTATCTATCTATCTATCTATCTATCTATCTATCTATCTATCTATCTAATCTATCTATCTATCTATCTATCTATCTATCTATTTATCTATCTATCTATCTATCTATCTATCTGTCCTATATGTCCGTCCTATTTGACGGTCCTATCCGTCCCATCTATCCATCCCATCTATCCTTCTATCCATCCTGTCTATCCATCCTGTCTATCTCTCTATCTATCCATCTCTCTATCTATCCATCTCTCTATCTATCCATCCATCCACCCACGCATCCATCTGTCTGTCTGTCTGTCTGTCTGTCTGTCTGTCTGTCTGTCTGTCTGTCTAAACTCACAGACTGCAGCCGTGAGAACGTGTTTATGAGTTCTCCTCCGTTTTGTATTATTTTTATTGTTCATCTTCATTCATACGCAATGGATTTGATATGACTGTGATCACAATGATGCCGTTCAACTGTTGAAATTGTTGCTAAATATGTGCAATGTTAGATGTAAATACTAATAATATTGTATTCAATATTATGAATAAATTATTCATGGATCAATCAAGCGTAAGTGATAGCTTCAACTAGCCAATCACATCACTATAACTTAAACAGCGTGTGGGTGCTACAATGTGTTACCTGTGGTGGAAACGTGATAACATGCAATTATGTCTGACAAGGAGGAAATCTCTGTGCTGGAGATATCGGGAGAGAGAGGTCGAAGTGGATTATGATCTGCAGTCACTAGAATCTACACGCTCAACACAGAGAGAGCAGCGAGATGCAAATTAAAGAACTGTTTTGGCGTCTCCTTCACTGTCTATTAAATGTATGAACGACGGTAAATGCATTTAAATTACATTCAATAATACAATACACTACGAGGCATTTCTAATCATATATTACCAGGGCGACCAAATCGAATATAGGAAAGACCGACGTGGTGCACACGTGGACGTAAAAATATAATCTCCGCTACACATGTTACATCTCTATCTTACAAAGCAAAAGCTGTTAGCCCAATGACGAGCTGCCGTCATGTCTGAGTGATACAATTCATTGAAATTCTGCAGACAGTACATAAACTGACAGGTGACTGACTAAACATACCTGCCGATCTCAGCATGCTAGTGTCTGGCGAGACCATAAACCCAACACAGCCTGCAGCTGTAGTCATCACAACATCAGGCCATAGTAACAACATAATCGAACAACCCATGACTCAGCACAACAGCAACACGAACACAACGTCTTCTAACAGACAAGTGTTGTTAGCAATTGAGTACACGATGGAGCTACTGGAAGACAGTATACAACCAAATGAAATCATTTCAAATCAAATAGAGGTTTCACCATCAGTACTATATGAGATTTAAGCTACAAACCAAAACTCGTGCGGTTTTCAGCAGCGCATTGAGGTTGATTTCTAGACGCCACCTCTGAAAGCAGACAAGATCGCCAGGATCACAATGATTATATCAACCTAAAGTCAGAGGTCACTCTCCTGAGAGAAGAAAACGTTTTACTGAAACATACCATGGAGACTTTACAACTTGCGCTCACTACTGATCAGGCATAACATACAGACAGTTTCGAAACAACACATCCATCCCTAGTAGCGCTAACTATACAGCCAATGAAAACACATCAACAAATAGATAAAGTCATTCAACAATACTCAACATATCTCATCGAAGTAAAAGTAAGCAATAGATTTGTACGGCCAGTACGACGAAACATTGCTGACAAACAACGCGCATATTCAAGAAAGATCTGGCAACCTGCAAGAAGACAGTCTACAGATGGATAATTATTAATGGAAGAAACAACGTGCAAGATGTGCCAGAAATAGTGCATACACAGATACTCAACTGACTGCATCCACATTCTAATTGGTGACTCCTTGATGAAAGACATATACAGTGACCGTATGTCCTCATCAGACACCGACATAGCTAAAACAATTCCGTTTCCATAAGAAGGGGTAGGCAGCCTAACAGATAGTACACGTAGAATGGAAACCAAATTATTATCAGTTCTAATTTATGAAAAGTATTAGACTTATTAATTTACACTTTTTCAAATTCAAGAGGTGTTTTTTCTCCTCCATCATACCGCCAAGTTATGGCTCCTAGCGTAGACTGGCTGACATAAACAATAACACCCTAGAAAAATTATGTAATCATTATAATGTACACTTCATTATTTTTAAAATTGTGTATCCCACATGGAAAAAAAACACACATTGGTGTACACAATTCGTAACATCGCAGACAGGCTTGCCAAAGAAACGACTGTACATAGACGAAATCCACACAACCACATTAAGTAGTAATTTGCTGGCTAAAATTATTAAATACCCAGAAAGGGAACAAAGCACGACAAATACGCACACACGACGGACATTGATTACTAATAAACCAGTCTCCCAGGCCAGCCGAAACACCCCCGTTATCCCAGGTAAACGTGTGATGGCGCGTTTCTCCAGAACTCTTGCCACTCAAGATGCACATTTGCCACCAATAATAAATAAATCTCATCTTCCTATCTCCACCTTCACACGGGAAGGTGGTAACTATCAGGATATGTTCTCTTCCCTCCCTTGCAAGGAACCCTAGTTGCAAACATCACACACTTGCGAGACTCTAATACCACCGGTGCACAACAAGCTCATGCCAGCCAATGACAAACTGGCAGAAAACAACAGGTTCCTATCATTGGAGTAAAGAACTTCTATACTTGTTGCAATTTAGTCCAGTCCCACTGTATCAAGCATTTATGATGTCACTACAATACAGTTCCATAAGACAGGATATGTATTAAAAACTGAGCCCTATACGCACTGATATCGGGAAAAAAGCGTCCTCTTTGAACTGTAAGTGCTTACTGTTGAACGTTTTATTTCCCGTCAGGTATACCAAATTTTAAATATAAACATTGACTTGTATAGTCATTTATTCGTTCTTTTGCAGCTGGTTATCGCTGCGAAGTAGCTTGCGAAGTAGTTCTTTCGAGTTCATTAGTTGTTGTATGTTCAGATGCTTAATTTCGTTTTATTCTGTGTTTATACTGTCATTTTGGTCAAATTAGTTCAATCATTCAGGTGCCATCTTCACAATGAAGGCTTGCTGCAATGGATCTCTAACACTATCTGTCTATCGCACTGACGGTACATTCTGTCTGGCTGATGTTCGTCCACTTCGTCATGTTATCTTCCCATTTGTATTATTGTCTACCTTGCTGGCTTGCCCTCAACCTTGCCCTCCAGTGTTGTTTTTATAAGAGTATCATGCCTTTTAACGTGGCCGAAATAATTCACTCGCCTCATCTTTATTTCTTTCATCAACTCTCTCTTCATTCCCAGTTATTCTATAACCTCTTCATTTGTGTTTGTTTTCATGAAATACGACATATTCGTCTGTACATCCACATCTCCTTGGCCTCTGTAAGTTAAAGGTTATAATATTTTCATTTATATATCGAGTTATATTACTGGTCTTTTGAAAGTTAATGGGTGTTTGTTTTTTTTTTTTTTTTTGGTCTTTTTTTTTTTAACTTTTAATTAATTTACACTTAATGCATTTGTCAAATGTCTGAGAAGTGGCAACACTGGCTCACTAAATCGGGAATACGCCTGGGACATTTAAACATTTGCCACTTGTTTGGTAAGCTGCCAGAGTTAACTTTTATTCTTAATCACAATTTTCATTTGTTCGGCCTTAGTAAAAGTAGACTAAATGAAAACATTTCAGATGGGGACATCGCTATTAAACGTTATAAATGTTAAGAAGAGATCCCTGTAGGAATCAAGAGAATGCATGGCAGTCTATGTTTCTAATTTACTAAATGTTCGCCTTGGGCAAGACTTTGAAACTTGCAAAATAGAATATATTCAGTTAGAACTAAAACTTCAAAACCGCACACCCCTGAAAATTGGGTACCTCTATCGAAATCCCAGCGCTGGAAACGTCTGGTACGAAAATATCACTACCATGGTGGATGTGGTTTTCACTACCGGGAAGGAAATCATACTAATCCGAGACTTTAACATTGACACCAACAAATTCAACATAACATGAGAAAATATAATTGCATCATACAACTTCCAACATACAGTAAAACAAGATACTAGAATATCAAAATCATCTTCCACATTTATAGATCACATGTATGTAAGTTGCTTAGACAACATCATAGAATGCACCGTACTCAATTGTGCATTGTGCGATCACTACCAAATTTGCTGCACATGGTCTAAAAAGGGATTTAAAAATCCTAAACATAACATATAAGTATAAAATATAGAAATTACAAAGATTTCAATCAAAACGCATTTAAAGGACTTGCTTAGTTCACCTTTAGACAATGTTTATCAACTTCCCGACCCGGATGGTGCTCTGGAATTCTGGATAAAGACCTTCATTGGTGTGTTTGATAGACATGTGGCTTAAAGACCCAATGCCTATCCGCCATTGTTGGTAGCACCAGGATATGCCTCATGCATATAATTGGTGTGTCTTTTGTGCACCCCATAATCACCCGCACAGCCACATTTTGTATTCGCTTCAACCTTTCAAGCTGGCTATTTTATACTGTCAGGAGCTCCAACCCATACTCAAATACAGACAGTATTAACTGCTGAAAGAGCCTGTAAAGCATTTCTGCTCTACCCCGGTTGCTGCCATCGCCATCAAAGCATTAAGTACCCTACCAGCCTTCATCACCAAATCCTCCACATGATCTTTAAAAGACATACATCTGTCGAAGGTGATACCCAAGTAATTCAAGTTACTCTCTCTCTCTCTCTACTAAGAGGCAGAAGGGAAAATTCTTCACCAAGTGGATAGTTTTAAATATCTAGGGACATTTATAACATCAGATGGAAGATGCATAACAGAGATCAAGAACAGAATAGGGCAAGCAAGGACTGCATGTCAAAAAATGAAGAATATCTTATGCATTAAGTCGCTATATGCTATATAGGTGCTATATAGGACCTGATTTGCTGTATGGCTGTGAATCCTGGAATATAAATGAATAAATTAGGAAGAGATTGGAAGCAACAGAGATGTGGTTCCTTAGACGAATGTTGCGAATTCCTTGGACTGCCAAAGTAATTAACGACGAATGCCTTAAAGAGGCTGGCGAACCTAGTACATAATATACAACAATAAGAAAGAGACAAACAGCTTTTTTTGGTCATGTGATGAGACGAGAGGCACTGGAGAACATCGTGACAACTGAAAAGATCGAGGGGAAGAGAGGCAGAGACAGACAACGAGAAATGATGCTGGATGGATTGCGATTGTGAAATTGAGAATTATCAACGACAGAGTTGATACAGAAAACCAAGGACAGAGATCTGTGGAGAGTCATGAATGCCTACGCCAGTCGGCACGGCATGTTATGATGATGACTAAGAGGATTCAATATAATAAATGGGACATCTGCCTTCACAATCCGGTTATCCAAGAAATACGACATAACAGAAGTCTTGTCTGGGATTATAACCGCCCCTGCGTCCCTGCACCACTCTGTCACCCTATTTATTGCCACCAGTATCCATTAAGTCTGGAGTGATCCTTTCCCGGCTTTGAAAGTGGGACCAGATAGCTGTGCAGCCAATCATGTGATATTTCAGCCCTATTCATGCTTAGGTTGAAAGAAAGAGTCATCTTCTCTAAGTCCCCATCCTGCATGATAATCATATGGGTGTATCTCACCCCGTCCGGGCCTGGCACTGTCTTTTGCCCTCTTCAGTACCCGTCTAATATCCTTCACCTTAACCTCACAGTCCTCCTTCCTAGTGAGCGGTGACAATGCTTCTCTGACCATATCTTTAATAGCTCAATCTTGCTGGTCCGTCTGTTTTAAAAATCATGCAAGATGAGCCTCCTCTTTGTCCTGGTCAGTTGTAATAGGTCGGTTCTTATCATCATAAACGATGCAATGTGTACCAGGAATTGTTTGTCTGTTCATCTACCATTGCAGCTTCCAGAATTTAACCAATGTCACATTCCTCCAACTTCATTTATAAACTGTTCCCACTTCATCCCTGTTGTCTCTGCTGCCTGGAGTTTAAACTCCTGCGCCTTTACTTTGTTCATACCTTTCCGCCTCCTCCAATTCTGCGGCAAGTGGATGTGTTGCTCTCCGCACCCTCCGCCAATTCCTTATGGACACCCTCTTTTCCTTCCATGATGTCTCCACCTTTGGTGTCCACCATGGTGGTTGGGTAAAGAGTATTCTTGTTGGTTTAGAATGTCTCTGTGATCGAAGGCGCCCCACTAATGAAGAGTGGTTACAATTATAACTGAATGCTCTGCGGGCTCTTATTGCCCTGACTGTACTGGACTTAAGTATCAGCACAGGGCAGGGTGGAAGGTCGCTCCCATGATCTCCAAGTGTGACAGAACTTATGGGGTTGGCGTAAGAATTATCACAATGGTATCACATTTCTATCTTCGTCTTAATCAACTCTTATTCTTGCTGACATCTCGGGACTCAGATAATACAACCTATCAAAATGGCATTCACTCAGCTGTTACTTCAACAAGGACCAGGACACTAGTATTCAATATTTTAATTAACTCAATTCAACCAACAACACATACAACACATCAATTCATACAATACATAGGAGCTCAGAATTTTCACTGTAGTTTCGTCATATCTAGGGACTTCAGTGTATCTTTCTGCCTCGTCAGTGGCATACACTTCACCTGGTTGGATGATGATCTTCTAAGGATTCCCCTATGATCACAGACAGGTTCTGCACTAGACAGTTGATTCAGCTCCTAGCTGGACTTCTGGCTTAATTCCTCCAGTTACTACACTGGACACTGGTTAGAACTTCTATCTTGCACTTCCGGTAATTAAGGACAGTTGTATCACCATAGTTTCTCACTATGGCTGTCGTATCGTTCATAAAATAATCAATGTTCTACTTCTTTGAAACTAGAATATTGTTCCTTTGTGGATACGAGTTAGTTAGTTAGTTAGTTAGTTAGTTAGTTAGTTAGTTAGTTAGTTAGTTAGTCGCGGTTCCAACTTCACAGCAACGGGTCGTTCCCATTATGCTCCGTTCCTGTGCCAGTGAATATAACATAAAACGCTCCCCACTGCCCAATGTGAAAAGTGGAAAAGACAGGAGTCTCGACAAACAACAGACAGCACAGATACACTGTGCCTAATGCCGCCGCCAGGATGTCAACACAATAGTCCCCCACGAAACATCCAGTTTATCTCTGATGGAATCGGCAGTCATTTTCCCATCTGGATGTTTCCTAGATGTTCACCCACACAGTCCACGAAAATACAGTTCATCGTCGATGGCAGTGGCAGTCAACCAGAAGCCCAGCAGCCACGCATTTCTGCATAAGGCAAAAAACGGTCAACTCTGGGACATAGCCAGCTGCCACCGCTTCGAACATGCAGTCACGTTCCAAAACACCTCGAGCAGATTCAAAAGCATTTGACACGAAACTCACAGCTCACAGTGTCGCGCCACGCACTAACTCAGTAGCAGGGCAACGGAACCATAGCCTCCTTAGTCGCCTATTACGGCATGCGTAGTAGGCTACAGTGTTGCTATTCTTTGCTTCCCTTATGGGCCCCGGCAACACACGGAAGTTGTGGATACCAATGTGTAACTAAATGACATCAAACAATATTCAGCATGTAGGGTGGAGGTGTTTATAATAATGTTCGTATAATTCCCTTTGCCTCACTGTCACTTTTGAATAGACACGATTCACTGTAACTTTCTCTGCAGAGAAGCAATACAAAGTTAATTTTGACGATTCTTCTCTGATTAGTGTCTATTATCCGCGGTGCTTCATAACCGTTGCACTTTACATAAGATTTCGGGAGCCTCAAGGTTCAAACTCTGGAAGTAATGAATGTTGAGCTTCCCACAGGCGTCGTCGAAGTCGAACTTCGTAGCAATTTATATTTATATTGACTTCAAGGACGTAACCTTCGTGTTGACTGCATACAATTAACCTTCACTAAAGAGACCTGTTGTAACAGAATACAGAACCAACAAAGACTGGGTTTTTATTCAAAGACTGTTTATTTTCTTCACGATGACAACATGGCTTCTTCCCAGTTCTAAGGCGGGATGTTGACTGTCCCCTGACAACCCACTACGTCACGACTTGAGCATCCCCCCCCCATTCTCCTCCGATGCTCAATCGCGCTGTAGCTGTTTCCCACTAGATCCTAATACCCTAATACTCCACTACTGTTACACCTCCCTATGTTTACTAAAGAATTTTCCTTATAAAGGAAAAATCTTTACTCCTAATCCCCTTACTCTATTCCCTCTTTTTCCTTACTTCTCACAGTTCCTCTAATCTTCCCCAAACCAACTCCAACTTAAGTAAATATTCTATTTCTTTAACTCTTTCCCCTGCTATATAGTCAACCCACTTCTTCTTCGTTTCTGGCCCTTCAAACAAACATAACATATTTACATATCCTTAATAACATTTAAATCTCAACTTTATACAATACATCATAACACATCTTCTTAAATACTTCTTTTCCACTTCATAAGCAATCCGCTTACCATTTCAAACGCTGATACCAACTCCCTTTTATCCTCACCAACCCCACTAATTCTCCACTTTCAACTAACCTGAAATCACTTTCACACGATAGGAAGACAAAGAATCGGTGGCCACCGGAATTTAAGAAGAAGTAGAACTCTTTCAAAAAAAACAACACTCACCTAAATCACACACCCCTTTACCCCCCTATGTCATTTGAGACTTTATGTAATAAAGTCTAAAACACTTATATCTCCCACAGTACCACTCATTATGGTAACAGTTTACGCTGCTATCTACAGCATCAAATACCAATCATCAAAAATATTCTTCACTTCCAAGTGTCTATATATTACAGACACTACCTTACCTCAACCTCACATTGTAATGTTAACCACAAAACACATCTCGAGGACACAATTAAAAAGGTCTATTATCCCTTAAGACCTCCTCCAACATTATACACATCACCTCACATAACCTCATCACCTCGCATAACTAATCTTCTCCTATACCTCAGTCAAATATTCTCTCTTAATGTCCATTTCTTATGGGCATATCTACTAAAACCTCCACTTATGCCGTTATCAACAGCAACCTTATACTACTCCTAACTCCTGTCTGTGACTACTTGCAATCGACTTTATCTCAGTCCATATATTACGGACTCTCAAAACACCATGTCATTATGTCTCCTCTATGTTCATTTCTCACTAACACACTTACACCCCCTTTCCTATTGTACTGTTATCTACAGTGTCTAATCAAACATGGATCCAATTCATGTTTACTCTTCGTCTGGGGTAATTTTCTTATTCTTCTATAACCCAGCAATCTCGTGTATATCATGGCTCTTCTGACCCCACGGAAACTATGTTCAAAACTTTCCCCTCATTTACTCTACTGCTGTATTCATTAATCTTTTCTTCTCCCATATGGCCTCCAATCCCATATTTTTCTAATTAATGCTGACTTTAGTGTATCTCTAAACTTTCCCATAACCATCCCCGGTATATGTTTCCACTACTTCGTAACCATATCAACCTCATTATGCTGACTATCACAGCAATCTAATACCCATGAACTTATTCTTCACAAAGAGAATGTGTCTCTATCTTAGCTCTCAGTAGTTTTATTAACTCTTTTCTGAACGAAGGGTCCTAATTAAAGCCCCCTGTATTTTCTTTATTCTAGACAACACCCTGTAAATTAAACATAACTTAATTAACTACTATTTAACATACAAAACAGCGAAATAAAATCACAACAGGATTTCTTACCCCCCCCCCCCCAAATTTTTATAACATCATTTATGTTTCCCCCTCATCTCAATTAAAGGTATGATGATGATGGTGATGATGATGATGATGATGATGATGGTGATGATGATTAAAATAATACAACATACATCCTAATCTATTGTTACCTAATACTACTGGTCTCTTTTACGGACCAGTAGTTTGTATGCACAATTCTAAGAACACAATAATCCTATTCTAAAATAATAACAATCATTTTACAGGACCAAATCAAGCCAAAAAAAACATATTATATATGAGGCATTAAAACTCAGACTCAATAAAACAACTGTCTTCTCGCTAAAGAGAAGGTTTTCAAAAAAAAATATAACTCCCCTCAAATTACTACGTACAGTGGCCCACCAACATTGGCCTCCCGTACGAACATATCTATTTATACAAGTCATTCCAGTATTTCTATGACCGAGAAAACAAAACACTTCACCGCCAAGTATGTATATCTGTTAACTACAGACCATCATAACGCGGAACAATACTTGTTCCCCTCAACCAAAATCACTACTCAACAACTGACCGTTCCTTTTTCTGGAAGTCAACCATTGATTATCTCCCCACACAACATTTTACAAAATTAACTCTTAACACATCCCCATATCTAGAATATCATCTTAAACAAGCTCTGTAAACTACAGGTCGACTCATTTATTCTATTACTAATGTGGCGATTATTCCAATGTCATCTCAATGTACCAGCCGTCATCTATCTACTAACCTGTGGCTCGGCACACCAATTGTTTCCCTTGGCTTTGTACCAAACATCACTACAAGTTCCTAATCATTACTGTTAACTACAGTATCTCCACCATGCTACTCCCATCAAAAGAACTTGTCTATTTACTATAGACCTCTCACCAAAACATCTACTTGCTGTACCAACCACTAATTCCAATTTTAAGTTTCTCGTCTATCCGACGCAATTACGTAACGTATCATTACTTTCTAACATCTCACCACTACTACTCTAAGCTATCTTCCAGTCTTTCCTAGCACTCTTGTATCGTGACGATAATCAAACCGGTCACCCTCCTCGGAACACGTTCTCCAACATTCATTTTACTAACCTTGTTTACCTCCGTATCTTTCACTCTTATTTATCGGAATTCTTTCAGAACTGCAACCCACGCCACTTATAACTGACAGCAGACCTCTCTTTTCTCGTTCCTGTTAAGAATACTAAACATGTTTTATGAAACATCATTCTGAATGTTAACTCCGTTTTCGTCATATAACTTCCATAATTTCCTTCCAACGTCAGATATTCTACGAAAAGACATCACAATTCTCCAATCATTTTCTTTCTATCTCTCGATTTTCGCATACTCTATGTTCCACATTTTATCAACGTCACTTATCAACCACTCTTCTCATATTCATACGGACTATGATACACAACCTCGCTCTCATCTCACGACTACTCTCGCATCGCGACAACCTAACATCTCCATACTATTACTACAAAAAAAAAACACTTTAGACGCCACCTCAACATTCCAGCAATCACTCACCACAACCTAAGCGTATTGATCTCCTCTACACACCTCGACACAAGACATATCAACGCCACTCTTACATTTATCTATGTATTTCACTTAGGCGACGTCACCACACCTCTCTCCTACTTCCTTCATCACGACGAACAGCTGTCTGACTACAGTTATACTCACGTATGAACAACGCACAACCAGACGAATTATTCCAGAGGACTTTCTCAATTCACTGCTTTCTTATATCTCATTTACAGCACTATCAACTATCTCTCAAACAAACTTCATTCCAACAGGTCACTAATCTCGTAACTATCATTCTATACTTCTCCACAAGCACGACGTAACTCGTATTCTTCAAGCATCAACTTCTACATTCGCGTTCTATTTTCGCGTTCAACTGGCTATTTTACACACAGGATACTCAATTCCTCCTCAACCTATATCTCCTCACCAGACACTCTCGATTCACCTGTCAACCATACTATTCTTTCTTCTCAAACCAACAAGCAAAACTATCTCAGACATCACGTCACAGCTCTGAGTCGAACCATTTCTAGTACTAACCTTCATCCTCTACTAATTCTGTGCTGAATCTACTCTATTTTACTTACACCAGTTATACATCACTCAAGCTGATTAACTCTCTATATCTATCCATTCCGGACAAAGGAGTATTTTTACCTAGTTTACTTCTCCCTACATCACAACCAAACACACGATATCCTGTATTACGTAATCCACGTGGAATATCATTTGCCGTACTTCTCTATCCTCAACAACACCATCGCCTACTCTGTACCATGCGATGCTACACCAAAAAATTCATCTGCCTATTTTAGACAGCTCACATATCTATATGCTCAAACCGCAGTTCTTCTCATAAGCCAAAACTATTTCATTTTCCTTCTTCACCCAAGGAATTTTAACCGTTATAGAGTGTGTCCAAGTTAAATATTTCATTGTCTCTCAATACATTAACCCGTCTTTCTCTTATTATGTCATCATCACTATCTGTTGTCAACCTGTTAAAGTACTCAGGTCTTAATTCTCTGAGTTTTCTTATGTTATCTTCTGTTGTCGAGGAGTAAATTCCCGCTATCTGTCTATCACTATTCTTCTTCTTACATGTTTTCTTTCTATTTCCTTTATTTGCGTCGGTCTGCTCACTGTTTCCTATATACCTTACGTAACGTTTGTACTTCCCCATTTCGTCTTCAGATGACACACTGACAATAGTTCCCTCATCAGATTCATTATAGTAGTTCACCGCAGCCACGTCAATTCCATTCCATAGTCGCCTTTAGAACGTCTGAGTTTCTTTCTCTTTCTTGGTCTTCGTCCCTTAACCTTCCCTACTTTCTTGTCATATAAACTGGTATCTATTTCTAAAGAGTCATTAACCAAAACTCTGTCCGTCTGTCTACCAGTAACTACACCGTATGAGGGAACATCACGCTTCGATTCAGGATCTGCTCGTAGTGCAATTCTTTCATTCTCCGAATCATCAGTATTTATATCTGTTTCAGCATCACTATAATATTCGGCGGTAGGAATATCTTCTCCGTAATCTGAACTCTGACAGCTAATATTCCTACACCATTTGGGAATTAGTTTCATGTCTATACCTGAGGAACTTGACACGGCTAGTACCTCTATTAACTATCATACTACTATTCCTTTCTTCAATACTTCTCCTCTTTAGCTTTCTTTCGTTCTTGGTCCTCGTCTGTCTATCTTTCCTAACTTCAACCTTGTCTCCCTTAGTCAAATGAGTTGGTTTTGACTGAGTCTCTATTAAGTCAGTTTGACTTCCCTTTGTTATCTTGCCGGCTGGTTGTACCTGGACCTTTTTCTCTACTGTATCTACCTGAGTCTGTGTACTATTTTCTATCGTATTACCTGCCTGCGTCTGTGTCTCTCGGTTTCTTTTCTTTACTAATACCGACGTCTTCGTTTCCTGTTCAATCCTAATCTTGGCCAGTACTTTAGGAGTCGTTGAATTCTTATCTTTGTGTTCTACTCTGTCCTTCGATCCTGACTTCAAATATTGTCTTTGTCTCTTTTCAAACCAGTCGTTACGTCTTTTTCTAGCGGTTGCACTGTGAGAGGGCCAGTCCCATGATTTCCTTGAAAAGTTTCTCTCACGCCCATTTTTGTATTTATAACTGCTATACCAGTCCGACCTTTCACCATTACGTCTGTTCTCACCGTCTTTTACCCTATAAGCATTTGGCCTTGGTTCGTCATAACCATATTGTCTTTTGTCTTTATTAAGCAATGGCTGTCTCCTGTTATTCTTTCCTACTCCATTACAGTCTACCATAATTCTATAAGGGTCTTGTCTAGTCGTTCTGTTCTTCAATGTTTCCACAAAATTCTCTACTTCCGTAATTGACACCTTTAATTCCCCAACCATGTACTAACACGTTGTAATTCCCCACACAAGAAATTCATATTCACTTCCTTTGAAATATCTATCCACCTGAAACAATATTTTCACTTCTTCTTCTGTATATTCTTTGGTACCTGGAGAAAAAAAAACTTGTCCTGAGTTCAGCTGAAATATGCCTGATTCTCCACTGTGCTGTGCTGAGTCTTCTAAGCTGAAATATTTATACAAGCAACCAATTTCACTTTTGTAATTTACTAACTTAAGAAACACAAATCACTTATTTCTTAAGAACAGTTCAATCAGTTACCAGGTTTATAAATTTCCCTACTTCTGTTTCTCGATCCAAGCACGACGTATTTTCCTAGGCTCGCCGTCAGATTACACTCAACGCTGTAGTAGTTGAAACCAATCGCGCCCCTCAGACAGTTCGTTCGTTCTTCTCAGGTAATCTCTCTTCTTGGGATGCTCAGTACCGTGCTTCAACCCCTGGTTGGGTCCCTTCTGAGATGGAGTACATCATCGACGTCTTGAGATAGTCTGACAGACAACAGCGAGCGGCTCTCGATTGCAGTAGAGCCCCGAGATAGTCTGACTCGTCAACAAAACATTGGGCAATGCATGAAGTAATGCCTTATTTATTTACCTGTCTCGATTGTCTTTTCCCAACGTTCTTTTTTTCTATTTGTTAGCGTTCAGAACGAAACCTATTTAACATTGAGGCTGAACTTGATTGTCTTATTGAAATGTTCTTTCTCACCTGACTCAACGATCAGACGACTGGATTTCTGGATTGCCCTTTAGCCAAAGTTCTGTTTGCTCAAGACCTGATCAAACTGAGCCGACTTTCAGCACACTCCTCGTTCGAGATATTGATTCACTGACTTGAACTTGACATATTCGGCAGAGTAATGACCAAGAGGAGTCGTTATGATGGTGTTTGCAGGCGCTGCCACCCGTTATGGCAAGTTGGGTTGGTTTTCACTCTTCTCTTGACGCCAATTTATTTGTTATCTCAAGTCTTGAAAAAGACTTACAGACAACCGCCCCTGGCCGGGCTTTTGGTCGCTGTATTCACAGATAACTTATACTTATTGGCCATCTTTCCCACTGCGCCTTGTTACGTTCAATGCTGGTTTAAAAGCGCGCCGAAATTGTTTCTGGCGATTTAGACAAACGGAGCAAGGATCATCTTCTCAGTTTTTGGCCTCCGCGATGTTACATAGTATACGGCATGACTTCGCGTTGTTTCTCTGTAGACCGGATTATACCAGGCTCGAATCCTCGGTCGTAGGCTCCAAAATTAGTCCTGTAACAGAGTACAGAACCAACAAAGACTGGGTTTTTATTCAAAGACTGTTTATTTTCTTCACGATGACAACATGGCTTCTTCCCAGTTCTCAGGCGGGATGTTGACTGTCCCCCTGACAACCCACTACGTCACGACTTGAGCATCCCCCCCCCATTCTCCTCCGATGCTCAATCGTGCTGTAGCTGTTTCCCACTAGATCCTAATACCCTAATACTCCACTAACTGTTACACTGTGAATATATATATATATATATATATATATATATATATATATATATATATATATATATATATATATACACACACACACACACACACACACACCTCAGCGTATTATATGCGTCAATTCAGCCTTAACATGACAAAATCATCTCCCCCCTCCTGTATTTTCAGATTTTTAAGTGATAATTGTGTGGTATGTAGGATTTAGCACATGAGAACATCTTCTTAATTTGTCCAGGGAATCCCAGATGGGATGAAGTTACATTCTCACTCACTTCTATAAGGAAAGGTGATCAGGGAAATGTACTACATATACAAGGGGAAAAACAATTCCCTCCTTTTGACAATGGTATCTATGTGTAGGTCTCCCCTTCCGCTCGATCACCTTTTGAATTTGATATAGTGTCAGAGAACATTGATTGTTTACAACATATAGAACAACGACCGTTGAACAAACATAAACAAGTGATTGACGTAAACGTCAAAATTGGGATAACCTTGTTCACCAGGAATTAAATCAAGATCTGAAGTACACATATATGTGTAATGACCACACTGAGTTTTTGGAATATGCATGGGATGAAATGTGATATATGTACACATACCTACGTGATAACCATATTGTCCCAAATAGCAATGCACTTAAAACCAAAAACAACAACCACTATTTGGTTCTCCAATCATTGAAAAATCAACAGGTTCCAAATGTTGCTGTATGTAGCCGGGGCGCAGTGTTGGGGTGAGCGCCCAACATTGCTTAAATACCCCAATGGCTCGTGAATACATAACCTATGCAGCAAAAGTCCAACTCCTGGCTTTCACGTGGCGGAACTGTTTCTACTAACAGTTTCTGGCGCCGAAAAATAACCAGTGTGCTCTAGATGTGTATACACATACATGCATGTGCAGACACGTGTGTGCGTGTGTACACATCTAAACTCGAGTGAGACCACAGTCTGTTCTAGCAAAGGAAAGGTGCTGAAGACGGTGGCAACCAGCCAGGAGGCGCACCACAGAAATCAGGATGCCACGCAATTACGCAAAATGGAATATGTCGACTACTGCTAAATGTTATGGTTCTCCAATCATTGAAAAATCAACAGGTTCCAAATGTTGCTGTATGTAGCCGGGGCGCAGTGTTGGGGTGAGCGCCCAACATTGCTTAAATACCCCAATGGCTCGTGAATACATAACCTATGCAGCAAAAGTCCAACTCCTGGCTTTCACGTGGCGGAACTGTTTCTACTAACAGTTTCTGGCGCCGAAAAATAACCAGTGTGCTCTAGATGTGTATACACATACATGCATGTGCAGACACGTGTGTGCGTGTGTACACATCTAAACTCGAGTGAGACCACAGTCTGTTCTAGCAAAGGAAAGGTGCTGAAGACGGTGGCAACCAGCCAGGAGGCGCACCACAGAAATCAGGATGCCACGCAATTACGCAAAATGGAATATGTCGACTACTGCTAAATGTTATGGTGCCCGCCCTGCTTTGGACCCCCAGGCAGGTGCAGTGCCGGGCCCTATGTTTCGAAAGGGTCCAACCCCAACTACTGGAGGTCCTTCTCAGATATCCTGTGGAGCCAGGGGACAGGAGAATAGAACGGCTGGCCATACTAAACAAAGACTTAAAATAATGCACTGGAATGCGGAGGGAGTCAGCAACAAAAAAAAAATAGAATTAGAAAACATCCTGGACCAAGAAAAAGTAAGCATATGTTGCTTGCAAGAAACTCATCTCAACGAAAATATAGCCTTCAAAATCAGAGGCTACCAGTATTACCGATCTGACCGAAAGGACAGGCGAAATGGTGGGATACTTACCCTTGTAAAAAATAACATCACTGCTTCCTAAATCGAAGTCTACATAGAAGGGGCTGAGTATCAGACACTTAAACTTAAGACATGCTATACAGACCTACATCTGATCAATTACTACTGTCCAAGTGACCGCCCACAGGCACTGGACACACTACCATTAACAGAAAAAATGATTGTGTGTGGCGATTTCAACAGCCACTCGCAGAGTTGGGGCTATGATCACATGGACCAGAGAGGAGAGACTGGAAGACTGGCAGGATGAGAATAGATTCATCTTGGTTAACAAGCCGTCAGACCCACATACTTTCTACTCGAGATCATGGCACACTACAACTACACCTGACCTGGCTTTCCATTCGTCAGACCTGGATTGGAACATTACACGAATTGTTTGGAAACAACTTGGTGGCAGTGACCATCGGCCAGTCTTTCTAACTGTAGAAAATGAGCTTGTAAGTGAAAGCAGCACCCTCTCGAGGTGGAACTACAAGAAAGCAGACTGGGCAATGTACAAGAATCGCACCAGCATACTGGTTAGAAACCTGAACACTGAGAAAGACATAAATAAAGTAGTTGAATAGTTTGGGAAATGCATACTACAGGCAGCGCGAGAAACAGTACCAATAGGAGCCCGTAAACAATATAAACCCTACTGGAGTAGTGAACTGGAACAGTTGCATAATGATGTGGAAGTGTGTAGAAAGCAAGCAGAGGCCACACCCAGCCAAGAGCACATCAATAAATTCCAGCACGCAATAGCCAAATTTCAAAGGGTCAAGCTGCAGGCTAGACGGAAAAGCTGGCAGGAAAAAACAGAGTCTTTGAACTTTGAAAGAGACACAAGGAAATTGTGGAAGCTAATAAAACAACTTAACTATGAGGGCACAGGGAGAAACTCAAAATTGCACTACATAAAGATGGAAACATTAACAAGAAAGCAAGCAGCTGACCATTTTGCGGACTCATTCGCACAAGATAGCAATATCAAAATTAGTCATGAGAAACAACAAGAGATTCGAGAGAAACGGCAACATACAGGACAAAAGGAAATTGTACATGAGGTTCTGGAGGCACCCATCACAATCAGCGAACTGGAGCTAGCCATATCAAAACTGAAAATGAGAAAGTCACCAGGAGCTGATGGTATCTCCAATTAAATGATCAGGAACCTAGGAACAGAGGCCAAAGCAAAGCTGTTGCAGATCTTCAATAACAGTTGGACCTTAGGCAGTGTTCCACAAGCCTGGAGAGAAGCAATCATGATACCCCTGCTAAAATCAGGGAAAGATAGTTCTATTGCCTCTGGCTACAGACCAATTACCCTCACCAGATGTCTCTGTAAAACACTGGAGCGCATCATCAATCACAGACTGCAGTGGTACATTGAAAATAAAAACATCCTTGTGCCACAGCAGGCTGGCTTTAGGCTGTGCTATTCTACGGAAGATCAGACAACCTACCTCTCTCAAGAAATTGAGGATGCATTCCAAGAGAAGAAGCTGGTGCTTGCGGCATGGATAGATTTGAAGAAAGCCTTTGACAAAGTCTGGAAAGAAGGTCTGATGAATAAACTGAGAAACCGCAAAGTCAATGGAAGAATGTACAAATGGGTGAAAGCATACTTGGACAACGGAAGAGCCCGAGTACAGATAGACGGACTAAAGAGCAAGAAAGTACTACTGCGTCACGGTGTTCCCCAGGGTGGAGTCTTGTCCCCCACACTTTTTCTAATCTTCATCAATGATCTCGTTGCTAATCTACCGCATGGAATTAAAGCGGCAATGTGCGCCGATGACCTGGTTCTATGGAGCACAAATGAACATGCATCAGTGGCCACCAAATTGCTACAAAGAGCTGTAGATACATTTGTTGCATGGGCAAATAGATGGTGTGTCAGCATAAACACTGCCAAGTGCAGCACCACCCTATTTACCCTTTTCTCCAAAACAAAAGGCAGAGGCCATCCAGATAAATTGAACACCCCTAAGAGAAGATAAAGAACCAACATACCTTGGAGTAACATTTGATGGCAGGCTGACTTGGAGAAAGCACATCAACAAAGCAGTAGCAAAAGCCAGAAGAAAAATAGCCATCCTGAGAAAGCTAAGTGGAACCACATGGGGAGCCAGTGGGAAAATACTTAGCAAAGTTTATCAACAGAGCATACGACCACACCTGGAATACGGGTCAACTGCGTGGTGTCGGCATCAAAAACCACACTACAAGAGCTGGACAAAATGCAAAATCAAGCACTTAGAGTCACCACAGGAGGGATGAGATCAACCCCTATAGTGGAAATTGAGAAGATGGGGAGGACACTAGCACTGAGTGAGCGCAGAGATACGAAAACGCTAATATAAGCAGAAAAGTTCCTCAGCTTGCCAGGCCACTCTATGAAGAACAGATTTGAAAACCTAGCTATGGGGCGGTTGAAAAGAAGTAGTTTTATCCACCAGGCCAAACGGCTCTGCAGAGAAACCACCGATCTGCCCACAGTTGGTATCCCCTTAACAACTATTCCAGAGCGAACTCCATGGAAAGATGAGCATAGACTATCATTACAAATCCAGACAAAAGTGAGAGGAATATTTGACAAGGACGAACAGAACAGTGTGCAGCGCTGAACTGCCACTCTCAGCTTCCTTGATGAAGAATACCCACAGGACCTCTGGATCCGAGTCTACACAGATGGGTCAGCACAAAATGCTGTTCGAAATGGAGGAGCGGGAGTGTACATAGAATACCCAAATAATACTAGGGAGACAGCTAGAGTACTGACAGGAAAGTACTGCCATAACTACGGTGCTGAAATTGAGGCAATCAAGATAGCAACAGAGAAATTACTAAATACCAGCAATGGTACACAACCTGTGGTGCTACTGACAGATGCAAAATCAGTACTCGAGGCGCTCCTGTCTGGGAAATTGCCAGTACTAAGGACACTACTTTCTGAATTTAGCAGTCACAGCAGCATAAGGTCACCATACAGTGGATACCATCCCACTGTGGAGTACCCGAAAATGACAGAGCTGATCAATTGGCTAAGGAAGGAGCCAAAGAAGAACAGCCTGATGTGCCCGTTACATACCACCAAAAGAAAAGAATGATCAAATCAGTCAGAAAGCCACCAAAACCTGCTCAAGATGACTACCACGTTATGGACAGATGAGAACAAGTCATTATTCTGCGCCTCAGAACAGCACACAATAGATTACGCAACCACATGTATACAAAATTCAAGATTGGTGAAACAGCCATGTACACATATGGATTGGCGTCGCAGACAGCAGAGCACATACTCCAAGACTGCCCAAAATATAACATATCTAGGCAAACCTTGTGGCCTAGAGAGACGAGAGTGGAAGATAAACTCTATGGACCGCTGTTTGAACTGAAAAAGACAGTTCAGTTCATACAAGAGACAACATTGCAGTTATACACATATTTCAAGCGAACGAAAGAAGAAGAAGAAGAAGAAGAAGAAGAAGAAGAAGAAGAAGAAGAAGAAGAAGAAGAAGAAGAAGAAGAAGAAGAAGAAGAAGAAGAAGAAGAAGAAGAAGAAGAAGAAGAAGAAGAAGAAGAAAAATCAACAGATTTATAAACCAATGACATATATCCAGAAAACAAAATAATAATACAAATCCATAACACAATAACTAGACTAATTACTTAGTCGTATTCTTTCTTTTTCTTTTCTGTTATGCTGTTAAGTATTCCTCTCCAATGCAAGGCAGATTAAATTCCCATTATCCAGGAATTGATTGATAATGCATTCAGTTGTGACCTACCCATCTAATATCAACCGTAAATTGGCTTGTGAATATCTTGTAATCCCTACTAACCAGGAATTGAAACACATACATAATCCCCATTATTCAGGAGTCCGATCAAGAACACTCTTTGCACGAGGGCTCCGTGTCCTAGTGAAGTTGAGGTTTGAGTCAGTCAAACTTTCAGGATATTCTCTTCAGTCTGGGCAGAAAGCACTTCCCTACATCATTGATTCCAATGAAAAAAATGACGACCGTCCAGCGTCTCTGCTTGTTATTGGCAGAATCTCAAATATTTATCCACCGGGTTTTTACACACACCCAATCTCAGGTACATAGGCAATCAGACCGACCTGTGACCCGCAAAGAGCTATCCTTTAATATCCATTCCATTTCATTGGTATCATCTGGGACTATGTCCAGAACTGATCTGCTCAGGAATGTAACAGAAGAGGAAATTCCAGTACACAAACTGGGAGTCGCAGACAGCCGGAGAATCCCTTCCGCTGCATGTGTATAAACATTGACTCCTCTAGCTTCTTTCTTATAGTGTCTTCCCGATGGTGATCTAGGACCTGGTCTTGCCGGCATATGACTTGTGTCGAAGGGTAATACTTTTGTTTGTATTTAAAACTGGAAATCCAACAGGCAGTTGGAGGGTTCTCACTTCTGGTAGTTTTATTCAAACTTGGACTGTCCCTTCGTTTCTTTGACCATTCTAGTTGATATTGAAGCAGGCGGAACCTTCCTAAGATAATTGGGAACACCGTCATGGTGTATCCCGACATAAGTCAGAACTCATCAACGTCGTTGGTAAATCCTCTTCGTACGTGTCTTTTGCTGACAAAGGCAGCTAATAAATGCGGCTGTCAACTTTTTGTTTTATAGGTCAAGACTGTTGGTATAAGTCATTATTTCATGTATCACTTATAACGGGCTTTTGACCCAGGTTCCCGTTCAGTGATAACGTCCGAACCACCACCTGCCCCTCCAGAACTGGTAATGACAAAATAACACGTAGTGTTATTTAAAGAAGTAGAGAAAGTAGTGTTTTCCCCGTCCATATTCGCTTATTGTAGAGTTATTCTAACTCCAAAAGTGAGTGAGGTATCACTCACTCAATATTCCTTGCCGAGATTTCTACAGGGATTTTCTGATGAGTTAGAGACATCCTAACCATTCAGACATCTGAGAATACACCTGTCCTACCGTGAAAAGAATCCATGAGCATTAGGCCAAAGGCCAACGACCATACCAGTCAACATTCTCTTCTTGATGTCTGTACACAAGAGCTTCTTTCATCATCATCATCATGTCTCCACTGGGGTAACATTAAATGTATATTCCAGCAGTAAAAGTAACAATCACGAACGGAATACATAAATCTCATAACAGAGAAAACATGTGAATCCTTCACATAATAATAAGAATATTATTAATAATGCTAGGGCCATTCTTGGGATTTCCTCCCATTCTTCAAACCATAAGACCGGAACAGATGGTCCTCTCCCCTCCTGTCTATAGGCGCATGGGGTTAATGAACGCTGTTATACAACTCACCAATTGCTGCTAGTATAAGAAGGGTCCTGTTTTTCAGAAATAACGTCTGCAACTTGGCCAGTCTTCTTAACGTTGTTGGCTTATTCCTGAACATAAATATTCGCCCAGGCACAGACAACAATGATGGTCGTCACTGGGAAGAATGAAATACCACAATGTGAAATACGAGTAAATGGGCATATTTTTAAGCAAGTTAATCGGACAGTTATTTCGGAACAGTCATAACATCTGATGGGAGATGTCTTGAAGAGATTAGAACAAGAATTGCCATTGCGAAGGTAGCCTTTAGCAAGATGAAAAATATACTGACCAATAAAAAGATATCAAATGAAACGAGAAAAAGAGTGTTGAAGTGCTACATAGAACCTGTACTTTTGTATGAAAGTACGCACTCCGTTGCTTCGGTGATAAATCTTTTTATTTTCCATGATTGGTTTGATTGACAGGCAGGAAATAACTGGTCACCCTAGTAGAGCCTGCCTGCTAGGGAAGTGGCAGGGGATTTCCCTCAGTAGTCCATACACCTGGCACCACCCCGCCCGCACACCAGACGTTCCACGATTACGACCAGCTCACTCGTGGCCATTCAGTCCTCGGCACGTCAGTCCACATGAAACTTGGGAGTTTATAATTGGAGTTTTCCATCTCCTAGATGGACCATTGTAATAGCTAACGGGCTCCATCTACCCGGGGACAAGAGGTTCTAGCGCCTCCACCTTCTTGACAAACACATTAGATCAATGTATAAGGAGAACAACAAACAATTAACACACCATATATATAGCAAATATAAAGTACTTCATAATACATTACATTGGCACCTTTCCGTCTTGACAGACGATAGTTTGGTACATTGTGCTTCAAAAAGGCTTAATAACTACGATCCATGGCGGTGGCGAGTGTGGCTGGTAAGGCCAATTCTTGCTGCAAATGTTTGCCCACAGTAGGTGCATGTGAAAACATGGTCACTTCCACCATTTTGCACCATCTTACGTCTCTCACACTCTGTGTGTGCTTTATCTGCAATCATTTTCTCCTTTGTCCTTATTCCATTTCTGATAGTTGCCCTCCATGCAACACGTTCAGCGGCGTCGTGCTCCCAATGTGCATTATCAATGCCTGTATCAATCATGTCCCGCTTACACACATCTTTGTATCGTAGTAGAGGCCGACCCTGAGATCTTCTACCCGTCTGTAATTCACCAAAAAAGATGTCCTTTGGTATTCTACCATCATCCATCCTCCTAACGTGTCCTATCCATCTAAGTCTACGAAGACTGAGCATGGAATACACCGTCACACAACCTGATCTTTCCAATACTTCAGTATTTGTGATTTTGTTTTGCCACTTAATACCAAGTATTCTTCGCAGACACCGCATATGAAAGCTGTTTAAACGTTTCTCTTGGCGTGAGTAAGTTGTCCAGGTTTCACTGCCATAAAGAAGAGTACTAAGGACACAGGCTTGGTAGACGAGGACTTTTGTTTTGGCAGTAAGCTTCCTGTTCTCCCAGACTCTTTTTGCTAACATGTTCATTGTTGTTGCTGCCTTGCCAAACCTGATGTTGATTTCCTGATCGAGGGATAATTTGCTATTTACCTCTGACCCTATAATCCTGATGTTGATTTCCTGATCGAGGGATAATTTGCTATTTACCTCTGACCCTAGATATGTAAAATGGTCTACTATCTCCAGTTCGGCGTCGTCAATAAAGATTGATGGTACACCATGTGCACATTGTGACATAATCTGTGTCTTCTTTTTGTTAATTGTTAAACCAAATTCAGAACAAGCATTGGAGAATGCAGATAGTAGATGTTGTAATTCTTCCTCAGAGTGGGTCGTAATCGCAGCATCATCCGCAAAAAGCAACTCTCTGATTAGTACCCTGCTAATTTTGGTCTTGGCCTTCAATCTCTGAGCATTATAGAGGCCACCATCTGAGCGTGAGTGAATGTATATACCGTCATCCTGATCACGAAAGGCATATTTCAGTAGAAGTGAAAAGTATATCCCAAAGAGGGTGGGAGCTAGTACACAACCTTGCTTAACTCCACTCTTGATTTCAAACTCTTCTGAAGTTGAGCCATCAAACTTGATTATATCCTTCATGCCTGTGTGGAACGATTCCACAATGGACAGAAGAGTTGGTGGGCTTTAGTGCTTTGAACAGACCCTCACGACTGACCAAATCGAATGCCTTTGTGAGGTCAATGAAGGCAATAAACAGTGGCTGATTTTGTTCCCGGCATTTTTCTTGCATCTGTCGCAATGAGAATATCATATCAATGGTAGACCGGTTCTGACGGAAGCCGCACTGTGATTCAGGGTAGACTTGATCTCCCAGGACTTGAAGTCTGCGCAGGACAATACTGGCAAATACTTTCCCAACAATACACAGAAGTGAGATACCCCTTTAGTTGTTACAGTCGCTCCGATCTCCCTTGTTCTTGTACAGCGTTATGATGTTTGAATCTTTGAAATCCTGTGGGACTTGTCCTTCTCGCCAGCATAGCTCTATTAGCTGGTGGATCTGTAGAGCGAGAGTGTCTTGCCCACTCCTGCTTACCTCTATTGGAATCCCATCCTTACCTGGAGCCTTGCCAGATGCAAGCTCATTTATAGCACACTTAACTTCTGTTATAGTGGGAAGTTGTCCAGGTGGTCAAGAGTTGGCAGGGCCTCTATGGCGTTGAGGGCATCATCCGCTAGCTTGGTCTCACTTGAATAAAGCTCTAAATAGTGCTCGACCCATCTATCCATCTGCTGTTTCTTATCAGTGATGATTTCTCCAGTCAAGGTTTCCAGCGGTGAACTTCTTTTGATCATTGGACCACAGGCTTTCTTTATCCCTTCATACATGCTTCTGATGTTTCCCTTATCACTTGCGATTTGAATGGACTCACATAACTTGATCCAATAGTCATTCGCACACTGCCTGGCAGCCTTTTGTACATCCTTCCTCGCATTGCTTCAGCTCACTCAGAGTGTTACGCGTTGGTCTTTCCTTGTTTCTTAAGAGAGCTATCTTCTTTTTATCAATCAAGGGCTGCAGTATCTGGCTGTTTGCCGCAAACCAGTCCTGCCTCTTATGATCCACAGTGCCGTAAACCCCTACCGCTGTTTTATAAATAGTTTCCTTAAGTTTACTCCATTTATCATTTACTATACAATTTTCTGATGTATCATTGAAAGCGTCTTCAAGTTGCTGTTGAAATTCAAAGCATTTTCCAGGATCGTGAGTGTTAGTAATATTAATCCTGGGGCCAGACTTGTGTTTAGCTGTGTAGATTCTCTTTGGTCTCAGTCTAACCCTTGCAACAACCAAAGAATGATCTGTATCACAGTCAGCACTGTGGTAACTTCGAGTTAATGATGTATGGTTCAGATGTTGTCTCCGTGTGATAATGAAGTCCAGCTGATGCCAATGGCTGGATCTTGGATGTTTCCATGTGACCTTATGCATCTCTTTTGTTTTAAAAAAGGAGTTTGTAATACATAGGTCATTTCTAGTGCAATGCTCCAGCAGCCTTTGCCCATTACCATTCATGCGACCGATGTTGTATTTTCCAAGGCACACTGGCCATGAACTCGAGTCCTTGCCCACACGAGCATTGAAATCACCGAGCATATAAATGTAGTCGGATTTTGGAACTGCCTTGATCGCAGAGTCTAGCTGCTCATAGAACGTATCCTTCACATCATCAGAGGAAGCGAGTGTCGGTGCATATGCAGTGAGAATGGTGGCAAATCCACAAGAGGTTGCCAAGCGCAGTGATAATAATCTTTCATTACCTCCAGCTGGGATATCAATCATTCCCAGTAGCGAATTCTTCACTGCAAAGCCCACACCATGTTGCCTTTTTTCTGCCTGCCCTCTTCCCTTCCAAAAAAAGGTGTAATTGTTTTCCCTGAGTGACCCTTTCTCAGCGAGGCGAGTCTCATGCAGGCCAGCAATATCAATGTTAAGACGATTGAGTTCAGCATCAATCACAGCCGTTTTTCTCCCATCGTCAATATTTGTCAAGTCAGTGGAAAATCCTGGACACATGGTTCTCACGTTCCAGGTTGCAAGCCGTAGCTTGAGGTTTCTATTCTTTTTATTAGTACCTGGTGCATTGGTTTTACAGCCTGCGATTCAGATTGTGTCCTAGCCCCAAGCACCCATTGAAGCAGGCAGGCTGTGGCGGATTAGCACCCAATTGGCTGGGGGCTGCCCAGCTTGAGGCGGGCGGTAGCTGATCAGTGACACCTGTAGGTGTCTTCCACCGTCAGAGGCAACGCGTGTCGCCCCATGTCTACGCCAACTGACAAGGACTTATAACCCGTAACAGTTGCCTCTCGCTTTGATTCCGAGACCAGTTAAGACCAGAGATGGAGTTATTGCCTCTCCATAGCACAAAGCCTGGGCTAAAATAAAGAAACCATGTGTTGCCCATGCAGCATGATCCCTCTCTCGGCCTGCCTAGGTCATTCCAGAGGAAAGTTGACACCTATAATCTGGAACAAGACAAGCTGCAGAAGCTGCCGGATCAGCAAAGCAATGCTCTAACTGTCCGCCTGTCGGAGCTTCGATCCTAGACCAGCTGCCAACCAAGGCTTAGGGCCTGGTCTGCCCTGCCATGACTTATTTTGTCTTTGGGTTGCATTTCCTCGCACCAGGATAAGGCTAGTACCCTCCCAATTGCGCTCTTCCGCCCGAAGCCGTTGGCACAATGTGGGGTGTCGGGTTTGGTAAGCGCCGCCCAACATTCGGGTAGTACAAGCAGGTAGTACCGTCTACTGTCATACGGTAGCTCAGTCATATATGACTAAGACCTGAATCTCTTCATAATACAAGACACATCTAAAGTCACTGCACAGACCTGTGTTAGTGCATGGAGAAAGCCCCGATGGTATCTTCGGTGTTGCTTTTCTGTGAAAACCACAAATAACTGTTTCCCATCATATTTGAACATGTTGAAATACCGCGTTCCCTACAATGTACACCACTGCGCTAGGTCAGCGATCTCCTGAGCAGCAGAAGACGAGGTCACACAAAGTCTCCTGGAAGTTCCTTGTAACTGTGAATCACAGCTGACGCAACACTTTCTACACCTTTGTTGTCTTAAGTCTTAGTAGCAACTGCATCAGTTCTTCCATGGCTATAAGCTTGCACCTCACAAAAGTGGAGTACGCGATCGTACCACCCATAGTTAAGACCTCGTGTCTGACTTAGCGGACTATTCACAGCATTGTCTGACATAAGGGGAATATAATCGACTTTCGGGCGATTCTTTGGATCCGTGTACATATCCAGAAGTTTATCATTGGCACTGAAGGTAGTTAGTCTAAACCCACCCAAGAATTGCATTTCAAATTCAAATTTGTATATGACCGCTCTGTGCAGCACACATGGAGCAGTAAATGGCAGCCTCCACCGCGGCGCAGGAAATTTGGACACGTATGGCTGTGTGGTCATTAATCCCTTAGTCTACGTCCACCGCCATGAGGAAGCGACAACACGTTGCGTAGTAATCTTATATCAGCACTGTACAATGCTTTAAGGATATATATATATATATATATATATATATATATATATATATATATATATATATATATATATATATATATATATACTAGTTGACCCGGCCCGGCTTCGCCCAGACTCTGGTGGGGAGCATCTCATTTAATTCATATAAGTAGTCATATAAGTTCTCGTTCCCGTTACCGACTATCTGTCTGTCTGTCTGTCTGTCTGTCTGTCTGTCTGTCTGTCTGTCTTTCTGTCTGTCTGTCTGTCTGTCTGTCTGACCCGGCCCGTCTTCGCCCAGACCCTGATGGGGAGCATCTCATTTAATTCATATAAGTAGTCATATAAGTTCCCGTTCCGACTATCTATCTGTCTGTCTGTCTGACCCGGCCCGGCATCGCCCAACTCCTGGTGGGGAGCATCTCATTTAATTCATATAAGTAGTCATATAAGTTCCCGTTCCCGACTGTCTGTCTGTCTGTCTGTCTGTCTGTCTGTCTGTCTGTCTGTCTGTCTGTCTGTCTGTCTGTCTGTCTGTCTGTCTGTCTGTCTGTCTGTATGTCTGTCTATCTATCTGTCTGTCTGTCTGACCCGGCCCAGCCCATGGTGGAGAGCATCTCATTTAAATTATATAAGAAGTCATATAAGATCCCGTTCCCGACTATCTGTCTGACTGTCTGTCTGTCTTGGGTAAATGTAGGAGGGAGGAGGAAGAGGGAGGTGGAGGAGGGAAGAGGAGGGAGGAGGAGGGAGGAGACAGGAGGAGTAGGGAGGAATAGGAGGGAGGAGGAGGAGGAGGGAGGAGTAGGGAGGAGGAAGAGGGAGGAGGCGGAGAGGGAGGAGGAGGAAGGAGGAGGGGGAGGAGTGAGGAGGAGGGAGGAAGAAGGAGGAGGAGGGAGGAGGAGTGATGAGGAGGAGGGAGGAGGAGGAGGGAGGAGGAGAGAGGAGGAGGAGAGAGGAGGAGGAGGGAGGAGGAGGGATGAGGAGGAGGGAGGATGAGGAAGAGGGAGGAGGAGGAATGTGAAGGGAGGAGGAGAGAGGAGGTAGAGGGAGGAGGAGGAGGGAGGAGGAGGAGTGAGGAGGAGGAAAGGGAGGAGGAGGAAGGAGGAGGGGGAGGAGGGAGGAGGAGGAGGGAGGAAGAAGGAGGAGGAGGGAGAAGGAGGGATGAGGAGGAGGAGGGAGGAGGAGGAGGAGGGAGGAGGAGGAATGTGAAGATAGGAGGAGGTATAGGGAGGAGGAGGAGGGAGGAGGAGAAGGGATGAGGAGGAGGGAGGAGGAGGAAGAGGGAGGAGGAGGAATGTGAAGGGAGGAGGAGGGAGGAGGTAGAGGGAGGAGGAGGAGGGAGGAGGAGGAGTGAGGAGGAGGAGATGGAGGAGGAGGGAGGAGGAGGGAGGAGGAGGAGGGAGGAAGAAGGAGGAGGAGGGAGAAGGAGGGATGAGGAGAAGAGAGGAGGAGGAAGAGGGAGGAGGAGGAATGTGAAGGGAGGAGGAGGGATAGGGAGGAGGGGAGGGGAAGAGGAAGAGGGTAGGAGGAAGAGTGGAGAGGAGGAGGGAGGAGGTAGAGGGAGGAGGAGGAGGGAGGAAAAGGGAGGAGGGAGGAGGAGGGAGAGGGAGGAAGAGGGAGGAGGAGGAAGAGGAAGGAGGAGGAAGAGGAAGGAGGAGGAAGAGGGAGGAGGATGGAGGAGGGAGAGGGAGGAGGGGGAGAGGGAGGAGGGGAAGAGGAAGAGGGTAGGAGGAGGAGGGGAGAGGATGAGAAGAAGGGAGAAGGAGGGAGGAGGAGAAGGAGGAGGAGGGAGGAGGAGGGGAGAGGAGGAGGGAGGAGGCAGAAGAAGGAAGGAGGAGGAGGAAGGAGGGAGAGGAAGGAGGGAGAATGAGGAGGGGAGGAAGGAAAGGGAGGTGGAAGAGGAGGAGGAGGGAGGAGGAAAGAGATAGGGGGATGAGGAGGGGGAGGGAGGAGGAGGAGGAAGGAAAGGGAGGAGGAAGAGGAGGAGAAGGGAGGAGGAGGGTGGAGCGAGGAGGAGGAGGTAGAGGGAGGAGGAGGGAGGAGGTAGGAGGAGGAAGAGGGAAGAGGGAGAAGAAGGGAGAAGGAGGAGGGAGGATAATGAGGGAGAAGGAGGCAGGAGGAGGAGGAGGGAGGCAGGAGGAGGAGGGATGAGGAGGGAGAGGGAGGAGGAGGGAAGATGAGGGAGGAGGGGGGAGGAGGCGGAGGGAGTAGGAGGGAGGAGGATGGAGGAGGAGGGAAGAGGAAGAGGGAGAAGGAAGAGGGAGAAGGTGGAGGGAGGAGGGAGAGGGATGAGAGGGAGGAGGAAGAGGAGAAGGGTGGAGGGAGGAGGTAGAGGGAGGAGAAGAGAGGAGGAGAGAGTTCGCCATTCCGAATTCATACTCGTCTAGTTCTTCCCTTCTACACGACTGTAGATAACTTCCTTACACATAAAAAGATGAATTGTTATTGATATTGCCGTGGCATGGAGGAATATCAGCAGCAGAGTTGATCCAAAAAACCAAAGACTGAGATCTACGGAGAGCCATGAACGCCTACGCCAGCCGGCACGGCACCCGATGATGATGATTGCCGTGTGACGATTCTGTGTAGTCACGTCATTTTCTTCCCTTTCCCTAGCGTTTTGGTTCGGGGATTCTTTCATCATCATCATCATATATTTACGTACGTATTTCGGGAGGGGGAGGAGGGAGGAGGAGGAAGAAGAAAAAAAAACTATGACAGTTGACAGCTCTGGAATGAAAGGAAGGCGTGTAGAAAATTTCATCTCAATCGGATGGGCCGTTCGCGAACAAATAAAGGACATACATATTTACATACATACATATATATATACATACACTTTGTTTTATAGATATAGATATATATACCTCTAACGACCCACAGGAAACACACGTCAACTGCCATAGCTCTCTCAGTGGTGAAATTGTTCATGTATGATGCCACTGTGTTGACATCCACAAGGAATACAGTCGTATTTCTACATATGTTCCCTGAGTTATCCCGTGCTACTATGAAACGCGCAAACGGACTGATGTGTTTCAAAGCATCCCAAACCATATTGTTCTGCATGGATGTGACAGATTCAGTGTAAGAGATGTATCTTGTAAATCATGATGGCCTGTGACATCATTCTGTGATCGCCTCATCCATAAACTGACACCCAGGACCAAAGAAACCCGCCTCACATGAGACACCAAAAGAGCAGCTTTCATCCTCAGGGTTTCATATGTCCTTATAACAATGTCAGTGTAACATACATCTTTGTCCAAACAATCCATTTGTACAATCTTGGCGTGTCGCTATTAAAAACAGAACTGTCACTGTGTACTTCACACACTGAGCTCTGTAGTTCTGACACAACGACATGTCAATGTAATCCTGTTGTAGAATTGTGGGCAGACACCATGGATATAATTTGAAGGCTAGTTCCTTTCTTTGCTGCGTCTTCGTCCCTCACATGAAAGTCAGTTGAGTGGATTGCCCATGGTATCTAACGGATTCCAAGGTCCCACCAGCGATAGACAGCCATGATGTTCACCAAGTCACGCCTCCATTTGTTCGCTTTCTTGCAACATTTCTTTGTGACAAACCAGGTAATGTTGTCATTAGTTCTGCTGATAATTTTGGCATAAGTGTAGTCAATGACTGGGCACTAGTAGAAACATAATGTGACAGCGTTTTGAGAAAAGGACTGCTGCTAAAATATATGTGTTGAAAGTTCACTGGGACAGCATCACCTGGTGTCTCCTTAACATCTTCTACCAGAGTTCCCAGTTGCATAGAATAGAAAGTTGATTCTTCATGAGTTGCAGGTACGCATGACTTTCTCTGTCAATATCTGATTCTTCTTCTTATGAAGATACTCTCAACATTTTGAAGTCTAATGTCCTGTGTTCTCAATAGATGTGTGGAACGGTCGGTATTGATAGTGTTGTTTGATAACCAGACAAAGAGTTCAAACTCTAAATTCACACAGATCACTTCAACTTCACATCGATAACATGCCAGTAGAAAGTGTAATAGAGCACAAAACATTAGGCCTCATCATTTACACAATCCTAACCTTTAATTCCGGTTAGCGAAGTAGGGGTATCCCATATCAAAGGAGATGTAAGACGCCTCCTTTCCTCCGTTAGTCTACGGGACATCCTTGGGCAAGGTGGAGTACCCGTTTAGCCCCCCAATCAGGTTTACGTGAAGCCATGGAAGCAGGTGGTGGATGGAGTGTGAGAGCAGCCGACAGATTGTTGTTGGTTATGGTCTGCATCTGCGGCGATAGGCAGATGATCTCATCAGTAGAGACAATGGCTTTGGCCACCGACTAGTACAGTCACTGCCCAGAAGGAAAGCAATGACAAACTACCTTCTGCAAAATTTGCCAAGAAACCATAATAACTATGAAAGAAAACATAATAAGAAAGAGATCTGGTGGCGAGATCCCCAGGCCAGACAGATAAGATAACACTGGGGAAGAGTGTGACACAGGGACCAGTACTAGTAATCGTGATGACGGAGTTAATCCTGATTGTTACCAAGGAAATCCCCTGTGTCAAACTAAGAAACAGAGTGAGAATAGGAACGTGGAATGTGAGAATTCTGTATGAGGGGAAGCTTAATGTAATATGTGATGAGATTGAGAGGTTAAATATTCAAATTTTTGGAATTAGTGAACATCGCTGGAGAGGCAAGGGACATTTTACAACTGGGAGTCTTTTAATTTATTCTGGTAGAGACGTCGGAGGCCAGAGTGGAGTGGCATTTTGTTTATATAAAACAACTGCAAAAGCTTAATGGGATAGTTAGTGTTAGAATCCTCACTATTAGACTTAAAGGCCGTCCAATAAACACAACTCTCATACAGATATATGCACCTACTTCAACAGCAGAGGAGGAAGAAACTGAAGATTTTTACAACACACTGCAAGACACATTAAATAAGATTGGTCATAATGATAGAGAAATAATAATGGGAGATTTTAATGCAAAAGTAGGTAGGTACAGAAAGAGCTGATAGAGACACGTTTTATGAAAATTTGGATTGAGAATTATAAATGATGCAGGTGACAAATTAATTGAATTTTGCACAGAAAATGAGTTAACGATAGCCAACACACTTTTTAAACAACACCCAAGAAGACTCTTCACATGGAAGTCCCCGGACAGTATTACCAAAAATCAGATAGATTATATTTTAATACAAACAAGATGGAGATCAAACATAATATCTGCAAAAACCCTACGAAGTGCAGACTGTGATACAGATCATCGGTTATTAGAAGCAGATCTGAAATTAAAACTCAAAAAGCTTACCCGAGGACCAATGCCACTTCGTTTTGATCTCACAAACATACCAGATGCATACACTGTAGAAGTTAGGAATCGTTTTGGGGTCTTGATGTCTGTACAAGAGGAAATGACACCTGGTGAACTGGCAGTACAAGCTAGAGATATCTTGATAACTGCAGCCAAAGATTTAATTCCGACCAAGAAAAAGCAACTTAAGCCATGGATTACATCAGACACATTATAATTAATAAAACAATGTAGTCAACTGAAACAGAAAAGATGAGAAACATATAAAAGCAGGATGAAGTATAAATCTTTAACTCGAGAAATAAGAAAGAATACACGAAAGGACAAACCCCAATATATACAAGATTGCTGTACCAGAACAGGGCAATATCATAAGAGTGGAAGAGATTACGAAATGTTCAAAGCAATGAAGTTATTGACAAGAATTGTTCAACATCAACTGAATGTTATCTGTGACAAGATGGTGGGGGCGTCAGCGGAGAGAGCAAACTGGGGTATCTGGGAATCGCATTTGACAGGAGTCTGTCCTTCGGGGACCATGTGGGGACGGTTGTGACGGGATCTCAAAAGGGACTCAGTGCACTTGAAGTTGTGGCTGCAATGGACACAGAGCAGAGAATGCTCTTCACACTATACCGGCGCTTGATCCTCTCGGTGATTGATTATGGACTGGGACTGCTCGCTGTCTCAAAGAGTCAGCTGGTGAAGTTGGAGCGCATGCAGAGTGAAGCTGTGCGGGTCGTTCTGGGGTGCGCCAGAGACACTCCAGTGGTGTGTGTGCGTTACATCCTTGGTCTGCCTACTGTTGCTGGTAGGCACAAGGTGATGCAAGCGAAGGCATACCTCAGAGTGGCTGCGGACACGGGTCGCCCGTTGCGTGGGGCGCTGGGCGTGGTTAGGGGTCAGAGACTGATAAGAGGGAAATCATGGATGGCTCAGGCGGAGGATACGATCGGACGGGTGTGCCCCTTGGAGAGCATTGGGCGAGGGGGGGGGGGGGGAGTTGGTCAGAGTGCCAGCCGTGCAGTCAGACTTGTGCAGAGTTATAATCACATTGAGCCGGGAGTGCAGGGGGTGGCCAGCGGGGGCCACGGAGGTGGAGATTCAGCAATTAATTCAGGAAAATTCTCGCCCGGGTGATGTGATTATCTACACAGATGGGTCGGTGTTGAGAGGTGGGAGGGGTGCTTGGGGGTTCTTGGCAGGGGCTGATGGTCGGCGTTTGGTGCGGGGGAGCCTGGCGTGTGATGACACTGCATCTGGCTTGGGAATGGAGGTGGAGGCGGTCGGTGCAGCTTTCCGCTGGATAGAAAACACGATACATACACATATTGTGATTGTAACTGACTCAGAAAGCATGCTGAGAAGGGTGAGAACAGGCAGGCTTCGTGCGGAGTGGCTTGCTTCGCTTCGGGGGTCACGGGTAGCGGGCATCACCTGGATCTTTTCTCCTCGGCATGCCGGTGTGCTGGGGGGGGGGGGGGGGAATGAACAGGCGGACAGATTGGCTGGCTCGGCAGAACTTGGAGTATTGATGCATGACAAGGCAGATGTGGTTGAGGCCTTGTGGGAGCACGTGTACGCCTCGGAGGAGCAAATGGATCACCATAGTCTGGTTAGAATGAGGCAGCGAGGAGTGACGAGAGGATCTGGCCGACGCTCGACGCTCAGAGAAAAGGCGAGACGGACATATAATCAGAGTGCTATTGGAACTATTAGTGTTGGAACTCTTCGCTGGTTGCTGAGGATGGAGACGGAGCGCTTATGGGAATGTCCCGAATGCTGTGATGTCGGTTCCTAGATCAATCAATCAATCAATCTGTGACAAGATGGGAAATACCTTAACAGAATCTAAACAAATTCTAGAAAGATGCCAGGAGTACTGCGGTTGAATATATGATATGAGTGACAGTAAGGATTTGAATGAGATACATGAGCCAATGCCAGCACGGACAGAATCTGAACCCTAATTAGATGAAATTGCATGGACAATAAAGAACCTGAAGAATGGTAAATCACATGGGTGTGATGAGATACCAGCTGAACTAATTAAAGCGGGAGAAGAAGAAAGCATACACATCTATCACACATTATGTAGAAAGATATGGAAATATGGTATTTGGCCAAAAGATTGGAAGAGAACTATCTTCATTCCAATACCAAAACAGGGCAACATGAAATTATGCACCAACTATAGAACTGTTGCCCTGATCAGTCAATCAATCAATCAATCATGCCGGAAAGCGTGGGCGGTCATGACTCGCCATTTCACTCGATCACCAGTGTCGTGGATCAGCTCAGTGTTCCTGTCTCGTCCATGCCATGTGGCCAAGCCATCCAGGTATTTTCCTCTCGGTCTTCCTCTTGGTCTGTTCCCCTCGATCTTGCCAGTTGTCACTAAGTTCTCCAACCCATTTCTTCTCATAACATGTCCAAAAAATTTTGACTGTCTACGTCTAATTTCTCTAATCAGTCTACGATGTTCATTTGTCTCCTGTAGTACTTGGTCATTGGTTTTTCTGTCTGTCCATGGTATTCTTTGCATTTTCCTCAGAAACCACATATCTGCAGCCATCAGATGCTTTTCAGCTTGACTGCTCATTGTCCAAGTTTCACATCCATACAAAAGAACAGGCTCTATGTATCCCCTCAACACTCTTTTTCTCGTTTCAATTGACATCTTTTTATTGGTCAGAATGTTTTTCATCTTGCTCCATCTTGCTTCTCTTTCGCCATGGCGATTCTTGTTCTAATCTCTTCAAGGCATCTCCCATCAGATGTTATAACTGTTCCAAGATAATTGTACCGATTCACTTGTTGAAGAATATTTCCATTTACTGATCAGTCATGCAAGTAAAATTCTACTAAAAATCACAATGGGAAGACTTCGTAAGATAATGGAAGAAAAAATTAATGTGGTTCAAGCTGGATTTAGACAAGGAAGAGGAACAAGAGATCACATTCTCAACGTGTGTTTAATAATAGAGAAGTGCAGAGAAATTAATGTAAACTTATTCTCATGTTTTGTGGATTATTCAAAAGCATTTGACTGTGTACAACAGTGTTTCTCGCGGGGTGGGGGGGGGGGGGGGGGGGGGGGGCCCGCAATCGATTTTTCGATTGTTATGTGGGGGGGGGGGTGGGGGCAATTTGAAAATGGACTCATCCAGAGTTTAAGTTAACCGTATATGGCGACTCTCAGTCGCTACTCGAGCTGGGTAAACGTCCAGTATAAGTAACTTCTGTCCGCCATGTTAGTAGCCGTCATTTCATTGTTAGACTTTAAAAAGTCGCTTAAAAGTCGACAGGGTTGACTTCATTGCACCGGCTTTTATCCCATATGGCTCAGTCTCTTTCCGCAGCGCGGAAAGCGTGGCACAAAGCACGAACTCCGTAGCGCTAGAGACGGCCCACGGGAATCTCCGAAAAATTTAACTCGTGAACCGAAGGACGCGGCCCGGAATAGAACCCACAACCTTCGAAGCCCGAGTCAAACGGCTTGACCATTTCGCCACAGAGATTCCTTCATTGTTTGACGTTAGAGTTGAGCTACTGATTATACTGGGCCGGCACTAAGCATTTCGCGCTATTTGTTCTGAATGGCGCGAAATCCTTAGTGCTGGGATCTCAGTTTCTGCAGTGTTTAGCAGTAACGCTCAGTATTCACCGTTGGTGTTAATTTGAAATAAGCGTCCGCTAAATTGTTATAAAAGTCTTATTATTTATAAAAATATATACATTGTATAAGTATAAGTGATATATAAATGGTATGTAAATTCAATTGGTAATTTGTATTAATTTCAGTTGTAGAAGCATCATTTTCCAGAAAAAAATTTGTCACATAAAAAAGTATGCTTTTTTTTTTTGCGGTGGGGTGATTGTGCCAAACATATTTAACTATGCATTGTTAGTCTACGTTTACTCCAGTTCATGTTATTTTTATTTTAGTTTTTAACTGATCTTATATTTATTTATTTCAGCCCATGGTGAAATGAGTGGTGCAAGCAAGAAAAAAACAATCATCTGTATTCGGAGGAATATTTAAAATTTGGTTTCATACCCGCTGTCCACGATGAGCGGTCACCTTTTTGTCTTTTATGCTAACAATGCTTGACCAACGAATCAATGAAACGAGATCATCTTAAGGCACATTTGAAGGCAAACATAATCATCATCATCATTATCATCAAGTGCCCTGCCAGCTGACGTAATTTACGTCCCCAAGTCAAGGACGATATGACATTTTCATCCAACTGTCCAGTGTAGGGGTTGAACCCCTTACCTTGGCCTCAGCACACAGGATGTTTAAGAACACGCGTTCTTATAATTCGGCCATGCTGACCTACTTATGTATGAATGAAATAATGTATGAAATAGAGTGATAGAAGGGCAGAATGTTAGACGGGTCTCCGTGCCCAAATATTAAACCTTAAAAAATAAAGTTTGTTCGTTCGTTCGTTAGTTCGATCTTATCTATATCTATAAAACAAAGTGTATGTATATATATATGTATGTATGTAAATATGTATGTCCTTTATTTGTTCGCGAACGGCCCATCCGATTGAGATGAAATTTTCTACACGCCTTCCTTTCATTCCAGAGCTGTCAACTGTCATAGTTTTTTTTTCTTCTTCCTCCTCCTCCCTCCTCCCCCTCCCGAAATACGTACGTAAATATATGATGATGATGATGAAAGAATCCCCGAACCAAAACGCTAGGGAAAGGGAAGAAAATGACGTGACTACACAGAATCGTCACACGGCAATCATCATCATCGGGTGCCGTGCCGGCTGGCGTAGGCGTTCATGGCTCTCCGTAGATCTCAGTCTTTGGTTTTTTGGATCAACTCTGCTGCTGATATTCCTCCATGCCACGGCAATATCAATAACAATTCATCTTTTTATGTGTAAGGAAGTTATCTACAGTCGTGTAGAAGGGAAGAACTAGACGAGTATGAATTCGGAATGGCGAACTCTCTCCTCCTCTCTTCTCCTCCCTCTACCTCCTCCCTCCACCCTTCTCCTCTTCCTCCTCCCTCTTCATCCCTCTCCCCTCACCCTCCACCTTATCCCTCTACATCTCCTTCTTCCTTTCCATTCCTCATCCTCGACCTCCTCATACAGATCCGTCCTCGCAGCCTCCTCACTCACCCCTCCTCACTTCACAATAAATCCTATCACTCATCACTCCCTCTACCCATACGCTCATTCCTCCGCCTCACATGCCGTCCGCCTACACGCATCCGCTGCGCCTCTCTACACTCATCATCCTCACCGCCTCTCGTCCCTCTCTCTCTCCATCTCCACTCTTCCTCCTCCGTACACATCCTCTCATCCCTCTACTCTACCTCCTCCCGCTCCTACACCCTCTACTCTCCTTCTACTCCTCGTCCTCCTCCCTTTCCTTCCTCAGCTCCCTAAATCCCACCTCCTACTCCTCACCAGATCTCTTTCCTCCTCCCTCCTCCTCTCTTTCCACCTCCCTTTCCTTCATACCCTCCTCATTCTCCCTCCTTCCTCTCACTCTTCACTCCTCCTCCTTCGTCTTCTAGCCCTCCGCCCTCCTCCTTCTCCCCATTCCTCCTCCCCTCCTCGTTCGCCTCCCTCCCTCCCTCTCCCTTCTTCTCATCCTCTCCCCTCATCCTCCGACCCTCTTCCTCTTCCCCTCCTCCTCTCCCCCTCCTCCCTCTCCCTCCTCCTTCCTCCCCATCTTCCTCCTCCTTCCTCATTCCTCCTCCTTCTCTTCCTCCTCATCCCTACTTCCTCCCTCTCCACTCCTCAATTCCTCCTCCCCTCTTACTTCCTTCCTCCACTCCTCTCCATCCTCCTCCTTCCTTGCTCTCCATCCTCCTCCCTCTTCCTCCTCCTCCTACCTCCTCCCTCCTCTCTCTCCTCCCTCCTCCCTTTCTTTTCCTCCTCTACTCCATTCCTCTACTCCCTCCCTCCTCCTCTCCACTCTTCCTACCTACACCCTTCTTCCTCTTCCCCTCCCCTCCTACCATTTCCCTCCTCCTCCCTTCCACATTCCTCCTCCTCCCTCTTCCTCCTCCTCTCTTCTCCTTTCTCCCCTCCTCCTCCCCTCACTGACTTCCCTTTCCATTTCCTTTCCCTCCCTCCCTCCTCCCCTCCCTTCCTCCTCCCCCGTCCTCCTCCATCCCTCCTCCCTCACTCCTCCTCCTCCCTCCTCCTCCTCCCTCTACCTCCTCCCTCCTCCCTCCCTTCACATTCCTCCTCCTCCTCCCCTCTTCCCTCTCCCTCTCCCTCCTCCTCATCCCTTCTCTCCTCCCTCCTCCTCTCCCTCCCTAACCTCCTCCTATCTTCACATTCCTCCTCCTCCCTCCTCCTCCTCCTCCCTCCTCCTCCTCATCCCTCCTTCTCCCTCCTCCTCCTTCTTCCTCCCTCCTCCTCCTCCCTCCTCCCCCTCCTCCTTTCCTCCTCCTCCCTTTCCTCCTCCTCACTCCTCCTCCTCCCCTCCTCCTCCTCCCTCTACCTCCTCTCTCCTCCTCCCTTCACATTCCTCCTCCTCCCTCTTCCTCATCCTCCCTCCTCCTCATCCCTCCTCCCTCCCTCCTCCTCCTCTCTCCTCCTCCTCCTCTCCTCCTCCCTCCTCCTCCTCCCTCCTCCTCATCACTCCTCCTCCCTCCTCCTCCTTCTTCCTCCCTCCTCCTCACTCCTCCCCCTCCTCCTTCCTCCTCCTCCCTCTCCGCCTCCTCCCTCTTCCTCCTCCCTACTCCTCCCTCCTCCTCCTCCTCCCTCCTATTCCTCCCTACTCCTCCTGTCTCCTCCCTCCTCCTCCCTCCTCTTCCCTCCTCCACCTCCCTCTTCCTCCTCCCTCCTACATTTACCCAAGACAGACAGACAGTCAGACAGATAGTCGGGAACGGGATCTTATATGACTTCTTATATAATTTAAATGAGATGCTCTCCACCATGGGCTGGGCCGGGTCAGACAGACAGACAGATAGATAGACATACAGACAGACAGACAGACAGACAGACAGACAGACAGACAGACAGACAGACAGACAGACAGTCGGGAACGGGAACTTATATGACTACTTATATGAATTAAATGAGATGCTCCCCACCAGGAGTTGGGCGATGCCGGGCCGGGTCAGACAGACAGACAGATAGATAGTCGGAACGGGAACTTATATGACTACTTATATGAATTAAATGAGATGCTCCCCATCAGGGTCTGGGCGAAGACGGGCCGGGTCAGACAGACAGACAGACAGATAGACAGAAAGACAGACAGACAGACAGACAGACAGACAGACAGACAGACAGACAGACAGACAGACAGACAGACAGATAGTCGGTAACGGGAACGAGAACTTATATGACTACTTATATGAATTAAATGAGATGCTCCCCACCAGAGTCTGGGCGAAGCCGGGCCGGGTCAGCTAGTATCTTATATCTTATATCTTAGGTCGGTCGGTCGGTGAGACGGTGGGTGGGTCAGTCGGTCGGTCGGTCGGTCGATCGGTCGGTCGGTGGGACGGTGGGTCGGTCGGTCGGTCGGTCGGTCGGTCGGTGGGTCGGTCGATCGGTCGGTCGGTCGGTCGATCGGTCGGTCGGTCGGTCGGTCGGTCTGTCTCTGTGTAAAACGTTATCGTCGTGTGTATGGAAGCTTGCAGAAGTCACGTTTGTGTGAGGCAGAGTACACGTTCTGTGTGTCTGTGTGGTCGATAGTACCTGCTCACACATACAACGACAATGTTTTATTGAAATTCTGATTTTGTGACTTTTGAAAAGTCTAGAAAGCCACATGAATTTCGAGATGTAGCCAGCATGAATTGGATGATCTAGTGAGCGATTTTCAATTGTCAAGAGATAAATAGCACAGCTCCGATAGAAAAATAACTCTGCTTTCTTATTTCAAAATGCCACATAACCTAATTTCTTTCCCTGTTACAATAAATATAGGTAGACCAAGAAGGAGGTGGAGAGATAATACATATACAGACCTACAAGCATTTGGAATCAATGATTGGCAAGAGAAGGTCCACCAGAGAGACGAATGGAGACGGATTGTATCTGCAGCAAAGAACCTCAATGGCTCGGAACGCTGAAGAAGAAGAAGAAGAAGTTACAATAAATATGGTGGCAGCAGTACACATCTATTAAACTCGAGCTGTCTTACTCCCTAATGCAAACAGACGAGGACTGGAGGTTGTTCATTGATTCGTAAAAATTGAGTGTAAAAGCTTTGCTGTTCCATTGTGGTAATGTTTTACCACCTGTTCCACTGGGGTAAACTGTTAGCAAGAAAGAAAGGTAAAACAGCATTAGACAGCTGATTCACATTACTGGCGTTGATTATTATAAGTGGGATTTTTCTGGTGACCTAATGGTCATTGCTATCTGGATGAGAGACATGGCACAGAAAGTTTTGTCTTTTCCACCGTCTATGGAAACGCCTTGCATGACTTGCCACCGTAACAGAAGGTTTGACCTAAACTACAGTCACTTGAACCGGGGACAAATGATTAAGTTAACAAACCGCTCGTGGGACCCCTTACGAACTTGTTCCCGCTCTTTACCTCAACGTGAACTAATAGAGAACTTTATTTTTCGGTCCACGCTCTTGCGAGATCTTGTTATGGATGATAGTCCCACAGGTGAGGATGATGTTTCACCTAGAATGTATTCCAGCACATGGACTCAAGTTTAAAGCGATAAGGTTGGCAACTATCAGCATCTGCTAGAGCCGCTCTTGCAATGCTATTGAATACCAGGAATAGACATGGCTTTTAAATTAAACGACGAGTATTTACACTCACAATTGAACTGATCAAAATAGTCACTGTGGGAGTTGAAAGCAACAGTGTGAACGTCTATTGCTGAACCGTTTATAATGTGTAATGACACTTCAGAAAATCATTACACGCAACAAGGAAAGAAAGCGACATTGCTCACAACCCACTTGTTTATGATTATTTTTATCAATATCATCATCATCAAGTGCCCTGCCAGATGGCGTAGGGGTTCATAGCTCTCCACAGATCTCGGTCTTTGGTGTTCTGGATCAACTCTGCTGATGATATTCCACGATGCCACCGTTTCAATCCGTCCAGCATCATTTCTCTTAGTCTGCCTCTGCCTCTCTTCCCCTCGATCTTTCCAGTTGTCACGATGTTCTCCAATGCCTCTCTTCTCATCTCAGGACCAAAGAAAGCTGTCTGGCTCTTTCTTAATGTTGTATACAATGTTCTAGTTTCATTAGCCCCTTTCAGGCAATCGTCGTTAGTTACTCTGGCAGTCCAAGGAATTCCCAACATTCGTCTCAAAAACTACATCTCTGTTGCTTCTAATCTCTTCCTAGTTTGTTCATTTACATTCCAAGATTCGCTGCCATACAGCAAAACTGGTTCTATATCGCAGTTCAGCACTCTCTATCGTACATTCATTGATAGTGACTTACTGCATAAGATACTCTTCATTTTCTGAAATGCGGCTTTTGCCTGCCCTATCCCCTCTTAATCTCTATTGTACATCTTCCATCTGATGTTATAAGTGCCCTAAGGTATTTAAAATTATCCACTTGGTTAATAATTCCCACTTCAATTTCTCTGTTACATTTTGGTGTCACCATTTTCTTTGATATCACCATTGTTACTGTTTTCTTGATATTTAAGGAGAGTCCTTTCTGTGCGCTGTCTTTTACTACAATGTCCAACAATTGTTGTAGGTCTGTTGCATTATCCCCCACCAATAATGTGACATCTTCATAGAGTATATTGTTTATATTATAACCTCCGATTAGTATTCCTGGCTTCTCTTTGATCTCTCTCATTATTACTTCACTATGTAGGGAGAAGAGATCCGGTGACAAGACAAACCCTTGTCGTACTCCTAGCTTTATCTGTTCGAAAATGCCCTCTCTATTTCCCATTTTAACTGCTACTACTTGATTTCAGTAATTATACTATATATATATATATATATATACTATATATATATATATATATATATATATATATATATATATATAATATATATATATATATATATCATCTCATCATGTTCCTCTTGTATCTTGCGGTGTCGAGGTGAAGTATATACAGCGGGAGAGTGCCCGCTTATGGGCTTCATGTATCGATATTCCCATGGACTCTGTTATTACCTGCGTCCATCGTTTACGTGGTCGGCCTCTTCCTCTGCTTCTCTCTGGTCTGTACATCATTGCTTGTTGTGGTATACTGTTAGTTGGTAACCTACTTGCCTAGCCAAACCATTTGACTTGCTGCCGTCTAATTAAATCTAGTTCACCTATAACCCCCACTTTAGTCCTGATTTCTTCATTTCTGATCTTATCTCTTCTTGATACATTGAGTATTCTTCTCAGGAATCTCATTTCTATTGTTGTGATTTTTCTTTTCTCTTTTTCTGTCCTTGTCCAGGTTTGGCATTGGTAACATAGAGTTGGTAGGAAGATTGTGTTGTAAAGTGCTTTCTTATTAGTTATTGATACAATTTTGTTCTTTAGTATTGGTGCCATTTGTCCAATGAGTTGGTTTGCCTTATTGCATCTATTTTTGATCTCGTCTTCTGATTTGCCATTTGATGATATTATACTTCCTAGGTTTTGCAGATTTGCAGATCCCGGGCAAAATTGAGTTAAAAATCTACCCAAAGTATTTTCGCCGGTGCTACGGAGTTCGTGCACTGATCTGAGTTTCTCCAGACTCAGATTTGAATTAGGAGGAAAATGGAGCACTTCTTATGGGTTGCACCCATGTGCCGTGATGTTGATCCATCGACTAAACTAAACTAAACTAAACTATACTTCCTAGGTACTTGAAAATCTTTACTTGTTTCAAGGAATGTTCGTTTAGGTGAATCGTTGTTGCTTTTTATTCTTTAGTTATAGTCAATACCTATGTTTTACTTGTGCTAATTTTCATGTTATGTTCCCTACACATTTCTTTTGGACATTTCTTGTGGTCTTGTAATTCAGCTTCTGATTTTGCTATTAGTACTTGGTCGTCCGCAAACAGGAGTTATCTAATGGTTCGTTTTGCAGATGGATCTTTTTCTGTGTTCTCGTCATGTGGTGTTCTTGCGGTCTCTGTTTGGCTGGTTTCTTTACATATGTTGTCTATATATATTATAAACAAAAGAGGGGACAGGGCAAAACCTTGTCGTACTCCGGATCTTATGGTCAAGGGTTCTGAGTGTTGTCCTCACTATGCATTCACAGTTGTTGTATAAGTTTCTACATAGGTTTGTTAGATGTGTAGTCACTCGATATTGTTTAAGGATTTCCCACAGCTTGTTTCTATCTACTCTATCAAATGCCTTTTCTTGCTCGACAAAGGCTAAGTAGAGTGTTTCAATGAATTCGATTGATTTTTCTATAATTTGTCTAAGTGCAAAAATGGCATCTGTGCATCCTTTGTTTTTCCTAAATCCAAGTTGCGTTTCGCTTAGCTGGAGTTCTATAATAGTTCGTAATTTTTTCTCAAGAATTTTGCAAAATATTTTCCCACTAAGACTCAACAGTGAAATACCTCTGTATTGTGTGCAGTCTCTTTTGCTGCCTTTGTTTTTCCAAATTGGGATAATTATGGCGTTTCCCCAGTCTTGTGGTGTCTGTTGTTCTACCCAAACGTGGTTGAATATATACAGTTTGTATGCGTGCGTGTGTGGTTGCCCGCGCGCGTGTGTGTGTAAATAAAACTGTTCTTGATATTTAAACATCTTTTGTTTTAACATGTTATAGGACGACGTAGGTACACACATAATTAATTATTCAGCTGCAACACCAACATAATGAAACAGAAACATTGTTATTCCCCTGCTTTTACTTGAGTATCGGAAGAGGATGCAGGAATTAGAGTAATCTCGTTGCAATGAAGTAGTTAACACACATTGGGTTTATGGTGGTACATCATCATCATCGATGATCATCTAATCATTAGACTAATCTCTAATCTGTCAACTTTACTTAAACAGACACGTCTCTAACAGGCCGGATTAACCAAAAAGCTCTGCTGATAGGAAATACAACTTTAGCTTTGCCTGAGACTGAACCTCCATCCACCATGCTGCAGATCAGTGCACTAACCACTGAGCCATCAAGTGATGTATCCATCCATCCATCATGTGCCATGCCGGTTATGTTTTGCCATCTCACTCCATCACCAGTGTCTCGACCATGTCACGTTGCCAAGCCATTCAGGTATTTATTCGCTGTATTCCCCTTTGTCTCTTCCATTCGATCTTGCCAGTTGTCACCTTGTTCTCCAAGTCATTTCTTCTCATAACATGTCCAAAAACTTTTGACTGTCTACGTCTAATGACTCTAATCAGTTTACGATCTTCATTTGTTTCTTGAAGGACTTGTTCGTTGGTTTTTCTGTCTGTCCAAGACATTCTTTGCAATTTCCTCAGAAACCACTTTTCCAGAGCCATCAGCTGTTATTTTTTTTAGCTTGACTGCTCATTTCCACGCTTCACATCCATACAAAAGTACAGGTTCTATGTAAAACTTCAACACTTTCAATTGGTATCGTTTTATTGGTCAGTATCTTTTTTTTATCTTGCAAAAGGCTACCTTCGCAATGGCAATTCTTGTTCTAATCTCTTCACGGCATCTCCCATCAGATGTTATGACTTTTCCGAGATAACTGTACCGATTAACTTGCTTAAGAATATGCCCATTTACTCGTACATCAAATAGTGGTATTTCCTTCTTCCAAGGGACGACCATAATCCGTGTCTTCTTTCTATTCAATTCTAACTCTAGTTGCTCACTGTGTGCAACAACCGCATTTACTAAACGTTGCAGGCCCTGTTCATTGTTTGGAATCAAGACTGTATAATCTGCATACATAATGTTATAGATGTATCTTCCCCCAATGTTGATTTCTTCAATATCTTCTATATTTCTGAAAATATTTTCACTGTACAGGGAAAAATGATATGGAGACATTACACATCCCTGTCTCACACCTCTTTTAATAGGCTGATATTTGTCTACTTCATTATCAATTGTGATAGCAGCTTATTGTTTCCAGTATTTGTTTTTTACAAGTCTAAGGTCTTATCCATCAATTTGTAGATCTTCAAGCATCCTTATCATATCGACATGTCTCACTTTATCGAAAGCCTTTGTGTAATCAATAAACCAAAGATATAGATCTTTATTTACTTCTGTAGAACGTTCTATTACTGTTCTCAGTACATACACAGCATTTACTGCACCCTTGCCTTCTACAAACTCCCATTGTTCTTCTGTTATTCAGGGTTGCATTTTCTTCTTAACTTTTTGCATGATAATTCTCAGCAAAATCTTCGTGATGTGACTCATTATACTAATTGTTCGATGTTGATCACAATCCAAGTCTCCTGATTTCTTCGGGATTGCAATAAATATATAATTACATAATCCGGGAGGTATATCTCCAGCATCATATATTGCGTTCGGCTGTCTGGTGACTTGGTCTATTCCATATTTTTCTAATTTTTTCATTGATCATTTCTATTGTGATGTTATCTGTACCCGGGGTCTTGCCAGTTTTCATATGGTTAAGAGCGTTCTGAACTTCCATCTTCAAAATTGATGAGACTTTATTATTATTCCGATGATCATATTGTTCTTCTCTTGTATCATCATAAAGGTCTTTCACATAATTTGACCATGCATGTAAAATCTGATCTTTTTCTATTATGATTTTGCCATCTTTGGTTTTTAGTCAACCCGTTGATGAGTGTGTTCTTTTGTTAGTGATGTCATTAATTCTTTTGTGCATTAATTTGGTATTCCGGGTGTTGTGTTGGTTTTTAATTCCCTTGCAATTTTCCTCAAGCCATATTTATTTTGCCTCTATGCATAGCTTCCTAACATTCCGTGAATCTCTTCATATTTTTCCTTGTTATTTTTAGCTATTTCTTCTTATTTCCATGAGTTTTAACATGCCTTCCATCATCCATTTCTTGCGTCCTATTATCTTTATTTTTGGGATTGTTGTTTCTGCAGCTTGGTTGGCTGATTTCTTTAATATTTCCCATTGGTCGTTGACATCTTGAAATAATATTTCCATATCGGACAATGCATCAAAACTGTTCTTTACCTCTACGTTGAATTTATATTTTATCTCCTTACTTTTCAGTGCCAGTAGATCAAATGTTGTGTTTCTTGGTGTATATTTGACTTTCTTTAATTGTATCTGTATATTGCTCAAGATTAATCTATGGTCGCTGTAGCAGTCTGCGCTTGGTATAGTTTTTGCGACTCAAGGCATTTCGAAATCTTCTATTGATGTATATGGACTCCTGCCTCTTCTTCTGGTAATCAATGATGTATAGGGGGAGGGGGTGGGGTTTGCCAATTACGTCTTAGGCTATGAGCAATGACAAATAAGGTCGCACATTTTAATTAGATTGTTTATCACCGAAATAATGCCATCAGAAATCAACAGCTTACAGACACTCTCTGATTCACATTTAAATCGTTTCTACAAAGATAAGGCACGTCACAGAACTAGAATTCTGGTTACTCCATTTGGTACACAAGATTGCTGGTGGACTCTTGTTTATTGTTGTTTGCCGAATGCTATTTTCCTGTGTCCTTGCTGGGGAAAACACGCGTGAAGCTTACTTGATATTTTATTAACATATTAATTGAGACAACAAACCTGCTTCCGCCTTTTATCTAGCCACATACGTTTCTCCCCTCCCCCACTCTCTCTTCTCTCCATGCTTTCTCTTTGTGTGTGTGTGTGTGTGTGTGTGTGTGTGTGTGTGTGTGTGTGTGTGTGTGTGTGTGTGTGTGTGTGTGTGTGTGTGTGTGTGTGTGTGTGTGTGTGTGTGTGTGTGTGTGTGTGTGTGTGTGTGTGTGTGTGTGGTGTGTGTGTGTGTGTGTGTGTGTGTGTGTGTGTGTGTGTGTGTTGTGTGTGTGTGTGTGTGTGTGTGTGTGTGTGTGTGTGTGTGTGTGTGTGTGTGTGTGTGTGTGTGTGTGTGTGTGTGTGTGTGTGTGTGTGTGTGTGTGTGTGTGTGTGTGTGTGTGTGTGTGTGTGTGTGTGTGTGTGTGTGTGTGTGTGTGTGTGTGTGTGTGTGGTGTGTGTTGTGTGTGTGTGTGTGTGTGTGTGTGTGTGTGTGTGTGTGTGTGTGTGTGTGTGTGTGTGTGTGTGTGTGTGTGTGTGTGTGTGTGTGTGTGTGTGTGTGGTGTGTGTGTGTGTGTGTGTGTGTGTGTGTGTGTGTGTGTGTGTGTGTGTGTGTGTGTGTGTGTGTGTGTGTGGTGTGTGTGTGTGTGTGTGTGTGTGTGTGTGTGTGTGTGTGTGTGTGTGTGTGTGTGTGTGTGTGTGTGTGTGTGTGTGTGT